>OU696696.1:98001157-98398597 GCA_916050605.2 Platycheirus albimanus | reverse complement strand
TGGACATAGTCTATTATTTTGTTAAGAGTATGTACATGCATATACATATGTATAATTATTCCGTACTTTAAAATTGCCTTGTATCTAAAAGAATTCAAAAATATAAAATTAACTTTCCGTTGTGTTTTTCACTTCAACACTTTCCATAGTTTAAGTTTTTGACTTTCTTTTTTGTTTTTTATATCTATATAATGTAAATGGTAAATGGCATGAAGCATGATACAAGTTTACAAGGTAGCGCATTTAAATCACAGACTAATGGTCAAAACAGATGTGCAGCTTTTCCCCATACAGCACAAATAAATTATACAGGATTTTATGGGACCTGTCACTTTCAAGGGTATGCACCACTAATTGACATACTATACATGGACTGCTAGTGAAATGTCATTTTCATACAAATCGCTTGGAAAAATTGACTCCGGCAAAAGTTGTAATTATATTTTCAAAAACATGTAGCGACATCTATTGTCACTTGCCGAAAGCATAACAAAATCCTTAGATGTGTCTATTCATACGTAGCCAATAAGATGAGTGATGTGATTGAAAATTTTTCTTTCACCTTTCAATACAAAATTATATGACTGGACATTCGCGTATTGCAGGTAGAATGTTGCGTGCGTGGGACTGACTACGCAAAAGTAATAAAAATCTTTATTCCACATTGCTGTAAGTGTCGTACTGTCGAAACTATTAGAAGAATGCTTGCGAATATACAGTATCAAACAGGGACATCTATTGTCATTCTTATAAAGTGCAAAGAAGAAATGACAAATGTCAAAAGACTTCTGCCAATGTCAATGCCGCACGTGTTTACAGTGCGAAAAATTAATAATTTTATTTTTGTTTAAAATTTCTTTAATTTAAATCGCATATAATGGCCGACAAGTAAGTTTCCTGCTCTTATTTATCAAATAAAACACTACCAACAAATTCTTTACACAGGTATGCAGTTCCAAACAAACTCCCTGGCAAAACAGTCGCCGTTCTTGCCCATCGTAAACGAAGAATTCTCCAAGACAAATCGGTTGTCGAGCAAAAGCGAAAGGAGCGTGTGAAACCCATCGCAAAAGCAAAGGACCACCACAAATTCCGACGTGCAGAATCCTTTGTTATGGGCTTCATCGACGCGGAACGAACATCGAAGCGTATTAGGCAAACTGGCTGAGATATTACATACTTGTGACGCTGTGACGCAGTGCAACTTCAATAAATAGCAATCAAATCAAATATTCCATTCCATTTAGGGCAAGTGAAAATATGTGCATTAAAATTTAAAAAGCAATACGAATTCCAAAATGAATTGCGATGACACTGGCGTTCAAAATTGTCCATTAGCCATTGTTGATTGCGATATACGATCATCATCGGGAGAAGGCAATCAGATGAATCGGCTGGTTCTGCCTTTAAAATAGTCGATGCCAGTGGCAGCAGTTGCGAAAGGACGAGAACTAAACCTATATTGGGTGTTGCCCATCGACAGGGTAGTGAATCATCGACAAAAACCTGCGAGGCTGATTGTGGAGAAGAGAAGGATACTTTTCCACCTGTGAGCACAAAAGCATCCCAAGCGAACGACCGAGACTTAGTTATTGACACAGAGGAACTGCACAAAGTGGAATGGAGGCATTGATGTAGACAGTAAATTGTTTAAAACCAAAATTTAACATCCAGCAGCTTTTGCTATCCACTACAAAAGAAAAGAAGCAAAGGCAGAATGAAGAGATTGTTATAATGGAAACTTCATCGGTATCATCGGAAACTGGTTCTTGGGAATCGATTTTTCCTGATCACTGAAGCGGATGTCCGCAAGTGCTGCAATGATTTTTACAAAACGAGAGACGAAACTACTGAGCTGGAATCGAAAAGCCATTGAACGTAACTCAGCTACTTACGAAGATTGTAAGCGATCCATGTCCCTCACCGGAGACGAAGGTCTCATGAACATTATCGATAAAATTCCTCTGATCTCAAAAACATCTATTTTATCTGTAGACTCCTCTCTATCTCAGTAGCACTTACTCGAACACTTTACAACTTCAGGTTCAGCTGCCGATAGATTGGAAAATGTCAATAACATTCCTCCCTCTGTGAAGGTGAACAAAAAAATCGTAGGGATGTCCAATTAAGCGAGACTTTCGATAAAAGGAAGAAGAGATCTTTGCATTCGATCGCACAATTTCGCACATTACAAAAATATATGTAATACTTGCTCTCATGCCAGAGGTTGTTCCTAGAGCCTAGATCTTAAGTTAAAATATAGAGCTATACCTACATAATGAGGCCAACTATTTGTTAAAAAAAATGTCAAGACTTTGCCTTTATACATACAACTTTTATTTTCTTAATAAACATGTCTGTATCAAACAAATAATCCATTTTTTGTGTTAAAAAGTTGATAAACTTTGAATTTAGGATAGGCTGGGTTACTTGATTCTGACTCATGTTGTTGTACTTTATGGTGACGACTATTACTTTTCATTGAACTATTATTACTGCTATCTGACTAATCGATTTTACTCTCTGCGCTTTGCCCATATCCTGCCATTTCCCCATTTGTAATGGTGTCCGCTGGATGACTCAGGCTGGTGGTTAACACCAGTTGGCAGTTGATTTGGTTAATCTGTTTTTGTTGTAATGCCTGCTGCTAGTCGGTGTAGTTGAAAAGTCTTTGCACTAAAAATACTATGAAGTACGAATTGGTTTTGCTGAGGAATTCATCGCTAAGGCTTTTTGGTTTTTCAAACCTGGAAGTGCAAACAAATATTTTAGTCTGATCGGGAATAATTGGATTTCTTACTTGGATTACTTGGATTAGCTTCATCGTCATCGGAGTCTTCAAATGCTTTTATGACACCATGCTTCCGCGGTGATGGATCTTCATTATCCTGTTCTTCTTCTTCGCTGCAGCTACTGTCACAATCTTCGTCTTGATTTTCGTCATCTTCTTTATCATCGTTAGTCGGTTGTTCAGTTGTTTCTGTGTGGTGTTCTTTATTTTCTTTCCCCTTGTTTGTGTTTTATCCAAGTTCTTTATTATATGTTGATATTCATCTTATGGCACCTCCAATAATTGGGACAGCTTAGGGAATAAGAGAATATTAACACACGAATTTGTTAACTTAGTTTTACAGAATTCAATTAGATGGTCCATTACCATCGGAGTCGTCAATAATTCTAAGCACCAATCTGGCAAACGCAGGTGCTTGAGGTTCGCCTTTTTCATCGTCATATCTTCTCATTGATGTAGTCCTGTTTATATATTCCTGACGGTCGAGACACAGTAAATGCTTACAAGGCCGCCTGGATTGAACAATCCAGTCGTTCCACCACGTAGGAGACAATGAGGAAGCATGTAGTATTTTTGCTATTGGCACACGTTATCCTCGCAGGGAAGTTTATCTTGTGAAATAAAATAAGTTTATGAAAAAATATTTATTTTAAATAATTAAATAAATCACAAACATTTATAATGAAAATGAATGACCGAAAAACAAAAAGTAAAAATCGCGCCAATTATAAATTACGACGACGACAAGGACAGCAACAAATGAAATGTCAAAATAGTAGTTCTACCTTTTTGCCGTGTTTGAGTTAGTGGAGCTGGCGTATAAGTGGAACCATCGTGAAGTTGGCAACTAGCAGTCCATGTATAGTATGTCAATGGCACCACTGATGGTGCATACCCACTGATCTCTATATTATTATACACTGGATAGCGTATCCCATATAAGGTATAACATTGAACATGACATTTTATAAGCAAAGTGGGTTTTGTCATAGACGTCAAACCTATTTGACACTTCTTATTACTAGAAAAAGTGATTATTAGAAGGTGAGACGTGAGCATTTTAAATTATTTATTAATTGCAATTTGTTTTTGTTTTTGTTTGATTTTATTATAAATTTAACTTATTTTAAAAAACAAAATTTCACAGATAGTGCAGTGCTCAAGAAAAATTGAATTAATTCAAGACAGTAGTTGGAAACAGACGGAAGAATAGATCGCAGGACCACAAGACACACTTTAGAAAAGTGGAACATTTTTCTTGAAATTAAAGCAGGAACCAGAGACTTCGCCTTATCAATTTAATCCGCCAAGGTAATTAAAGACTTGCTCGTATTTTTTCGTTCATTCCAATGTTTTTTTTTTTTAACTAAACGCGGTTTTAGGATCAATTTATTACAAGAATTTGGCATCCCAATTCAGTGATCGGAGCTATTTGTGTGGATATATTGAAAGACAACTGGTAAGAATTATTTAATATCTACCCCTATTGTCCCTTTACATAGCGTCTCCACACTGATCTCTATATAGAGATCAGTGCGTCTCCATTGAGCATAAAACTTTCTCCAGTTTCCAGTCTTTCAAAAACAAGAATTGACCTTAAGACTTCTAATCTACAAACAGCTTGTATCATTCGTCGATGACTTAATTAAGGAAAACCAGAGAAAATATCTGAGTCAATCCTGTTCATTGATTTAATAAGAAACAGAACAGAATGTTTTTAATTCTTTTAAGTCAGTTTATATCTGTCTTCAGATTGAATTTTTTTCAAGACATTACCATTGCTATTGCCACCCACTTAGTGTTGATATTTGTTCCCTGTTCGATGTAGAATCCATGAATCTTTTGAGAGTACAAAACAGATAATTTAATATCATCAACATTTACTCTTTTTAATAAATAAAGAGTTACTACAGAATCCGAAGTAATAGTTATAATTGAATTACATCCAAGAAAAAATCTTAAACTCCTAAAGGAATTAACCCTGATTCAATGTATGCAAGAATCACACTATAAAGTTATTTTCCTTTCTGAATTAAAACTTTAGACCGTCTGCAAGACTATCCTCAGCAAGGTTCTTAAAGATTGTTCGTATTTTCAGCGTTAAGTTATTTGGTATTCTTTCCTTTAAATTGTTCACTATATCTTGTAATATAAACCTTGTTCCAATAATTGAAATTTTGAAATTCTTGTTTTTCAATTTTCAGAATATTATCATTGTATATTGTGAAAAACAGACAATAAAGAGTGAACTAAAAATAAATAATTTTCACTCATATCTATATGTCTGTGTAATTTGTATTGGGAAAAAAGAGGACAATTTATTAAAACGTTGGAGGACGTTCCGCGCTGGGGTTAAAAGGAAGAGATGTCTTCCAAAAACAGGACGCATAGCAAACCTAATCTAAAAGCCTCTGAAACCCTTTCATTGGTAGAAAAATGGCTTTTGGAATTAGCATTCTAGCTCTAAAACTGACGGTACCTGTGATACGATTTTTAATAAAACTTTCTGAGTGTTGGGAAACTTTAAAAAACATAGAGTAATATAGAGAGCAGTGGATAAGATACTCTGACCATCTCTGACACAAGCAGATCCACCCGTCAAAAATAATGATATTGAAAAATAAAAGAAAGTTCTAGTTTATTTCAATTCAATCTTTGTATATTAAAGGGTCTATATACAAAAATTCAATACAAAAGATTTGGTCAACAGAACCAACAAAACATACGTAATTCGTTTGAGCAGAATGGAATTCCCAAATTTAGGAAAACATTGTTCAGAAGCATCATGCCACAAACTGGGTTCGTATTAGTATTTCCAAAAAAACGACCATAAAGTGAAGTAATTGTGTACTCTATTTAATTCAGATTTTCTGCCAATGCAGTGTGACTCGTGTGATAAAGTTTTCTGTTCTGAGCATTTCAGTTACGTGAAGCATTCATGTCCTGGTGCATACAAAAAAGACTTTCAAATTCCTGTATGTCCGCTATGTGGTGAACCTGTCCCCACACCGCGCGGGACATCACCCGATCAAACTGTTGGTCAACATATGGATCAGTTTTGCAAATCAGATACACAAAAAAATTTCACTAACCGTTGCTCTTACAAAAACTGTAAAAAAAAGGAACTCATTCCGGTTAAATGTACTATTTGTCAATATAATTTTTGTCTACGCCATCGTCATACAGCTGATCATGAGTGTACTCGGCCTCAAAAACTTCAACGTAATTTGACTGTGTGAGTATAATTTATTTACTGAAATTAAAATATTTCATACGTTTTCTCTTGTATCTTTAGAAATGCAGCCGAATACAGGAAAAATAATAAACCTACAACATTGTTCACGACTAATCTAAAACCAATTGCAAATACAACCAATATAGCTCAAGGAAGCAGCCAGGCAAAAAATATCCAAGGGAATATGGTAATTAAAAAAAACATGTATTTGACACAAAGTGCTAACATTACTATTTTCTTTAGACTGAAGACGAAGCCTTAGCTCACGCACTTGCTATCTCTATTATGGAACTTGATGAATCTGCAGACCGTAACAGAAGAACTTCTCAACAGGGCCCAACAGTTGCTCCGGTTGGTGGTCAAAGAAACTCTAAGGAAAAGTGTTCACTATCGTAGCCTCAGTCTAAAAAGAGTTATCACAAAATTAGAAAAATGTATGCCCTTATGCTTGGTAGAAAAAGGAATTGACATAATTTTTGGCATAACTTAAGAGGTAACGACTGGTGTCAATCCTTTTATTAAAGCTTTCACTAAGCACTATCTTTTTAATTTTCTAGTAATATTTTTTTTTGTTTTATATTTTTATTCAGATTAAGTTAAGTTGACAGTTAGACAAAATAAAGAATTTTGATTAAAGATTAGAGAACCCCTATTATTGTGTTTGAGCTTACATTCCAATTAACACCATACAGTTTTTGTATATTCCATGTGGGTTGTAATGTCCTGTTTAAGGTCCCATCAATTCCACGGGCAGAACTTAACGTTTGTTGTCCTTGCTTTCGTCGTCATTAGTTAATTCTCAATATCAGAGCCAGTTGACGCACAACCTCCAATGTCTTGGACCAGGCCATAATATGTGGGCAAAAGCAGCTCGATATCCCAGTATGTAACCCACTACAGCGACGATACGAGAGCTATAATTGGCTCCATTATAACTTATCTTTCACCTCTATTTAACTACTCTGCCTAGTAGTGAAAGGTCCCAATGACCTATGCTCCAAATATATCGCGGCCGTTCACTTTATTGGATCTTATGGAAACTCTACCACAACTTGCTCGCTTTCCGACGGTTTCATCCAGGTTCTCTGAAACCCAAAACAGAGAAGTCGTTACGGCCGGCAATGCATTAAGTATTGAAATTTTCCCGTATTCAACAATCGTGCTTATAAGTTTGGCAAGTCATGTCCGGGTTGACATGACAAGTTGGGGGTGGCTACCATTAGGAGGTAAAACAGGCACAATAGTTTCCTATGAGATAGTTATAACACTGGGCATCGCCAGGTTGATACCTATCACTGTCTTTTCTATTCATACAGTACACAAAAACCACTAGCTTAAATAAATAGAGCTCTCTTATAAACGTGGACCCTGGCCACTATAATCTGTCAGCTTATACGTAAAAACTAGCGCCGCAAAAAGCGTTTGTCAGTTATTGGAAAAATATTGTGAAATAAATATGGACATTGTATGTTGTATATTGCGATATAATTAAAATATGTAAACGGTTTTTTATTTATATTACACAAATAATTAGTTCTTTGAAATATTTTTGATATAACAATACAACAATATATAAATAATTTGTTTTGCGAAATATTTTTGAATCAATTTTGACTAAGACCAACTACCAGGGAGACAGTTTCCGAAGATGACACTTCTGAAGTTTCAGGAACTTGTGTCATAACAAGAGCACTCTCAAAACTCACCTTCTTTTCTAAGCTTATTTTTCGCTGTCCTCCGTGTCCTTCAATTGATGAAGTGCTTATTTTTCGTGCGGCTGAGAAATTGACAATACCTTCTGCAGCAAGAATACTGGCACTTGACAAAAGTATTGAGACTTGCTCTGCTGTCGGGCAGCTTGTGATAATCATGTCATCTTGGGAATAACCATTCGTTGATAGTATTTGCTCTAATTTTACGAAAGTACTTATAACATTGTTCTGAAATATAAAGCTCGATATTTAGTTTGGAAATAAATTGTAGATTAAACTTACTCTTATGGGTCTGAAAATAATAAATTCAGTATCACGATTACTAAGGTAAAGTTGCATTGAACGCTGAAGACTGCACAGTTTGACTTTTATAAGTCTTTGCGTCTCTTGGATAATACTACTGACATGCTGTGGGCTTGCCCAAGAACTATGTCGTAGTGTATAATTAACTTTACCTGGCGTTGTTTGCCCTTTATTGCCTACTGTGGATACTTGCAAAAGCAAGGTTTGAGCTTTATCAAGAAATACAAGCAATGGTCCAATAAGCATTTGAACGGCGTCTTTAATGAATTGTTCACAAGCCGATTTAAGCTGCTGGTCAACTTCTTTTCTAGAGTCTAGTAGGTGCTCTTTTATTTGTGGTGTTCCTTCAAGGAGAAATTCTAACAAAGCATTGTTGCTGCCCATTGAAAAAAGCTGCTTGCGTTTCTGAAGCAGGCCAAAAGCGGCAGTTTTTACTTTGCTAAAATCAAGTGATGTCTCTTTGATTGTAAAGTCCACACGAAAAGGTGCTATTTGTTCTCTAAGGATTAACAAGTGTTTAATTTCGAAGAGTTCTCCATCGATTGGTGTCTAAGAAAAAGGTTTTTAAGTATTTAAGTTTTTTGTTTGTTTTTAAATTCACGCTAACGCTATATGGATTACCTTCGAAGCACTTATCTTGCTGGCCGCTTTAGAAACACTCTGTATGCATAATCTTAAGGATTCTTGGGACAGGCCCTAGAATATAGGTCTGTCAACACACCAGTATAGCCGCGATAAGCAAACAAGCGTTCTTCGCACAGTTGGATACCACATTCCATGTAAATCGGCCGGTGAATCTAAGGGAATTATTAAAAATCCAACTTAATTGCTTAAATATGTTATGATTTTCGGTCAACTTAGGTTTCTCGATCTATAGTTGGAATCGATACTCTCAGTTTCCACAAGATTTGTAGCAATAGATGTAAGAGAAGAACGAGAGTCTGAACGTTTCATAAGTGGATCTTGCAATGACATTGCTATGCTCTGAAACATGTACATGATTTTTTTTTACATTGAATTTGGTGTGATTATACTTACTTCCATCATTTCTAGTTTGTCCGGATAAGCAAGGTCTCCAGCCGAGGGATTATAATGCAAATATATCATCCAATCCTGCAGTCGATTTGGGTGGAGTGTTATCTACTAAAAATGATGCATTATTAAATTTTTCATATCATTTAAATGTTCGGTGTACTCACCCAAAATATCAGGTATCGGAGCTGGACGCAAATCACCTGAATCAAAAGATCCCAACAAATCAAAGCTAGCCTCCTTTGTCGATGCAACGAAAGGCTGACTTTGAGATGTTGATGATTCTTGAGACAATGATTGGCTTCCCAAATTGAGTAGATCAATTGGAGGAGTCGGTGAATTGCTGTCTCCACAACTTCGATTGAGCACACGTGTATATTGAACCCGCCTCGACTGTGCGCACAGGTGGTGGTAGTCGTTGACTTCTTTTATAAATAATGTGAGATTTTTTTGTGGAATTTATTTTTATATAGAAATATTGGTCCATTCTAAACTTTGCTTTCAGTTTTCCCAAATGAATTCCATTATCGTTTTCAAGATGTTCGGAGAATTTCATTGCTGAAAGAAAAATAATTTTTGTTAGAATTAATTTGCTAATTTAAAAGGTTTTTGCAGGTAATTACATCTTTGCGACGTCGAAATTTAGGACTTAACTAATCTTCTGATGACATTTTTGTTTATTTAAGTATTATTCAAAACGTAAAAATACGAAATTTTATATTTTTCACGCTTAATAGAGGAAATTGAAAAAATTGTCTTCTGACTCTTGACATTTGTCTAAAAACGAAAACAAAACAAGCCGCCATTTTGGCAATTGAGTCATTGTTATACTGTAATACTGTTATAATGAAATGGGTTTTGTCATAGTATAACAATCTTCAAATCGGCACAACTTTTTTGTATGAATACGCTATTGAGTGTAATATAGAGATCAGTGGTATGCACAGACAAAGAGGATATATACATAGAGTCCAATCTTTCCTACGTTCCATCCTCTGCTAAAATTTTCGTGGTCTCTTTTCTATTGTATTGTCAAAGAGGATATATACATAGAGTCCAATCTTGTGCCTTGTTTTGATTTTGCCTACAAGCTACAGCTGTCATATTGTTCTTTTTGTTAAACGTGTGTGTGTGCTACAACTGTCATATTGTTCTTTTTGTTAAACATGTGTGCGTTCACGCCTTACTACTTACCTCATCGTTTCTTGTTGTTGTTTCACACGGACAATGAATACAATAGGAAAGAGACTACGAAAATTTTAGCAGAGGAGGATGGAACGTAGGAAAGATTGGACTCTATGTATATATCCTCTTTGGCACAGACCGACAACTCGTGGTCCTCTTCGAAACGTTCGTATCGCGCCACTTAATTACAGAGGCGAATAGGAATACTAATATCCATCATATTTTTCATGATGCCGATGCCATTTTCAATGCAAAAATGTCAATCGCTAGGTACTGTATAGTATGTCTATTGTCTATGGCAAAAATCAATTTATTTTATATTATTTATATTTAAATTTTTTTTTCTCATTATGTTCAAGTATATTCCCCGCTGTAATTGAGTGGCGCTGTGAGTTATGTTGGAACCAACGTGAAGTTGGCAACGAGCAGTCCATATAATAATATGTCTATGATGGACCTAATAAGTATGGAATGCGGGTTAGTTATCGTTTCTATACAATATCTGTGAAAATCGTGTCGCCAACGACACTACCGCTGTTTCTCAATATGTGAAATATTTCCCTACAAGAAAATTGTTTTCATTTTTTGACAGACACATTTTTTTTCAATTTTGTTAAACGTGTTTTTATTTATTTCACTGAGAGTATTGCAGGAATTACCTATCATAGTTGTATTAATTTATCAAATTTACAAAAACGCAGTTCACCAAGAGGTTGCAGATTTTGTGCCATTAATAATGACAACTATAACATTGCAACCATCATTAGTACAAAGGCAATTATTTGAATTTAATTGCGTAAATCCTTGTTTAAATGTACATTGTCTTTGTTTTTCTTTGTTTCCATATTTGGCGTCGTGAGCAAAGAGCGCTTTCTTGGAACCAACGTGAAGTTAGCTCCTAGCAGTCCATACTTATTAGGTCAATGACATGATACAACTAAATGTATGTGGTGCGTTCTTTTTTTGACGATAGTCGACATTTGTTATTATGTCAAAAAAAAAAAATTGTTGGAGTGTCATTGTTAGGATTTACCATTTAGGAACGATACTTTTGTTAGGATTTGTCTAACTGTCAAACGACTACTTTCAATTTATTATTCTCAAATCTCAAAATGAATAAAGAAGGAATAAATTTAGGTGCGCTTTTTTTACTGGAGAAATACAAACATGAATTTAATGAAGTAAGTTTTTGAATACATTATCAATGAAATAATATAATTAAAATATATTTAACTTGCAGAGAGAAAAACAAGCAGAGCAAATGAAAGACAATAATTTGGTGATTGGAAATGAAAATTCATCGTCAGAATCTGAGGATGAAGAGTTTCTTTTGGATTTCTTGACATCTTCCAAACCTAAACGAAGACATGTTGTGAAAATTAAAAACTATGTGGAAACAGTTGTTGTGGCGTATGACGAAGAGGCATTTCAACAAAACTTTCGTCTAACTAGACAGGAAGTAACTAAAAATTGGAAAGAAGACACTCTTGGCCAAAAGCAGACAAGTATCAACAGACAACTTCTGGCTGTTATATAAAAACTATTGGAAATGGGGGAAGCAGAAAGTAGGGAGGGATCCAGCAGAACTGGGAAACACTTAAATCTTCAACATCGCATGGATAAATGCTGAGAAAAGTGGGATGCAGAAAGTAGCCATTGCAGCAAATCGCTTTGCCAATTCAATTGGAGAATCTTAACGTTATGATTGTTGACAATTCATTACTATATTGTTGAACCTATTACTGCTGTTGCGGTACGTAGCCGATACCAGATTTAGCATGCTCTCCGTTAGAAGCCATTGATTGTTTATCCTTTTCAAAGTTTTCGGCTAGGGTTCTAATAACTAAATTGTCAATTCGATGCTTAAGGTTTTTGACATGTCGTATTACACTGTGGGATAGTGTGGAACTACCTTTAAAGGGTAGTACGCAGCTCGAGCTAAATTTTAGTTCACGTTTTTCTCTCCAAACCTTAGCTAAAACCCTAGCTAAATTTTGACATAGGAGAGTTGTGGAGAATATGTGATTGAAATGGCGACTTTGTGTAGAAAATGTTAAAACAAATTTTGTTTGACAAATAAACACGAAAAAGTTCTTTTATTTATTTTTTTGAAAGTTTTGGACGTTTACCTTCTCGTTAAGGTAAGTTTCTTAGGTCGCAACTGATGCCAATGGTGATGATTCAATCACGCTCCAACCAACACAACAACAACAACTCGTGGTAGAGGACGACGCAGAGGAGCTGCTCGTGGAAGTAGGGCACGCGGGGCAACTACTTCTGGAAGAACTAAGCCTTCACTGGACATTTCAGTGGGATCGGTAAGTAAAACCTTAGACATTTCATAGGGAAGAATGAGGCAAAACATTTTTGTTAATCCCTAGAAAACAAGCACCAAGCAACCCACTCTCCTTGATGCCATGAATCAGAAGTCATCAAGAACAAGAGCTGCTGCATCTAAAGTCGTCTAGGACATTTCTTCAGATTCTGAGTGAATTATATATTCTTTTTTGTTTTCATTTGTATATTTTTTTTTTGTTTAAATAAAAAGTTGTCATTCCATTTGTCGGAGAAAAGCAAACACGGAGTGCACTAGTTGAATTCATTTTATTTAATACAATTTCAGTTGCTTACTTGTTCTTACAATTGTCAAAATAAGAGGGAGACAAAGCTATGTCCTGACACCTCTTCCCTTAACGATATCATTTAATTCATAGATAATATACAAACATTTTTATTTTAAATTTAAATAATATATACATAAGAAAATTTAAATATACATAATGATAAGGAACTACTAAGTTATTACATAACATTACATAACAAAATCTTTAAAACGTTCCGGTGGACGGGTGATTCTTTGTGTACGACGTATTTGAATAACTTCATTTGGTTTGTTGTCAATGTTATCTGGTGTTTCCGCAACGATCGATTCGCCAGGAGGTGCTGAAGAGCTTGAAGGTGATGGTGCTGCCGTGCTTGGTGGGTAAGCTAGATTATTTGGAGTGTTCCATGGCTCTTCGATTGATGTTGGTACAGTCGGTTTCGGTGAAGGGGGTGGTCGGTGCGGTATATTTTCTTCCGTTGCTGGAGATTGTTCTTCTGGTTCTGGAATATGGTAAAGATTAGAATTACTAACTTGTATTTGATCACCAATTTTTTTCATTTGATCAGCATGTCGTTTCCAGACTATTATCGTCTAATTCAACCTCGTAGTGTAGCTTGCCCTGTTTTGCTGTAATTCTTCCAAATTTCCATTTGTCATTTGATAAATAATCTCTTATGGCGACTCTTTCTCCGATTAAAAATTGCTTTTTTATAATTGGCCGCTCCGGAACTACAACTGTCTCTTTGGGAATGAATAAATCTAGGTGAGATGAAATTTGACGACCGAACATTAGCATGGCCGGGGACTTACCGGTCGTTGGGTTTATAGCACGTCGGTATGCAAACAATATTTTTGGTATTTCAGTTTTGAAATCGTTTCCTTGACATTTAGCAGTTTTCAGTTTATTTTTTATTGTTTGTACGAAACGTTCCGCAAGGCCGTTGGTAGCCGGATGGTATGGTGCGCCTTGCTTGTGTTTTATTCCATTATTTTTTAAAAATGCTTGAAAGTCTTTTGAATTAACTTTTGGTATACCAAACGTAGCGAAAATACTTCGACAGGTTTTGCTAGGAATTTTTTTCCCTTAGAACAAAAACCGAACACACCGCGACCGAATATAATATATATTATTTGAAACTAAACTATTTGGATTACCCGAATCCAAAACTAAAACGCGAATATATTTTATTAAAGAAAAAAAAAAAATAAACAAATGCACAGATACGATGTGCAACGACTTTGGAAATAACAATTGAAACGTCAAACGCCGCCCGGTGTGTTTGATAAAAAAAAGAGATACACAAAAAAAATAATCCCTAGCCAGACAGCAAATGCAGTGCTGTCTCCCGTTAGCTCAGCTGAGAGTGGGTTCGATAAGAACAATTATGTTTATTAATCGCGCTCGATTAATAAAAAGAAACGATGAATTAAAATTATGTGTATATAGAGTACAGGGTGTACTCGATTTAAGTGGGCGCCAGGAAACTTTTATGGTAGTTTGCCTTACCAAATGGAAGCTGAAAAGTGTCTTCAATTTTTACAGAAATAAACAAGTGAATTATTATTCCCATAGGGAAATTTGAATCTTTTATTGAGTGTGAAGGGAATGGTCTGGGAAACCTTGGCAGAAGGCCTGGACGAAAACCCAGAGTCTTTTCAACAAAAAGAAAAATAGAACAAAGATGTTTCGAGATTAGCAGAAGGCTAATTCTCGAAACTAAGAATAAGTTTTGACAAAAATAAAAACTGAAAACAATGTTTTGTGTCCCGGTGACACAAAGGAAAATCACAATGGTAATGGAATGTACAAAAGAAAAAGGTCACGAGTCCCACAATCTTGGGAGGAAAACGAAAATTCAGCGAAGGTCTACACAACTAAATTTGTTTGCCCCACATAGGGTCACAAACAAAACGAATTAAAACAAGGTAAACAAACAATAAACAAGCTAAACTTTCTGGACACCACCAGACACAGAAATACTTAGCTTGGCACAATATGGGTCTTTCCAACAAGAGTAGAATCCTTGCAACCAAATCCAAATCTTAGCTTGAGGTTATCTTGTTCCTCAACTGTTTTCTCCTTTATAACAATTACTCTACAACTTTTACTTTACGCTCTTCAAAACCAAAACTTGTCGTTTTTCACAATAGTAATTTTTCACTTCTCTTATTTAAAAATCTTCCTTTCTTTTCCAAATCCATAAATTGAATTCCCATTCAAAATGGAGGCTTGGCTTGTCCACTTCGCCCCGACCATATAGCCATCCTCTTTGGATCTTTTGCGTGGTGGTGTTCTTGTCTCAGTCATGCAGCAGCATCTCGCCCATCTATGCAGAGACGTGCGACTGAGAGCGGTGATACAACCATTGCACGCGATCCTATGCGTTGAGGATGCGATCCTCGTAGGCTCAGTGGACGTGTTCAGCCGTATAATGTCAATTATATTTTATTTTAAAAAAGGCAAGTGAAAAACTACGACACAACGCGCAAAGTCCCCAGCCCAAACCGGCCCAAATTAATTATTTTAAGAAGAATATTCTTGTTGGAAAGAAACTTAACCATTTTCCAACTAAAATGGTGGAATTTATAAACAAGACAAATCTTTATTTTGTAGACCTTCGCGCAGAAAATATTAGAAAGGGAAAAACACATCATTGTGATTTTTCTTTGATGTCCGACACTTTATGGTGGGCACTCGGCCATACCACATTTATGTTGGTGTGATTATAGTTCACACATCGTTGGACATGAGTCATCTTCATGCCTTTCTGCTCTTTCGACCTTCTGTCGACAACTCGAAGATTTAGTGGCTCTTCCGCCTTTCGTAAAATAAGGTGGACCTCCTGTCCAACACCTCTGATGGAACCTAGATTGGTTACTTTTCCAAAATACTTAAAGAGCAGTCCTCTGGCTGATGGACCAGGTTTCTACTGCACTCTTTAGAGTATTTTGGATCCGCAACAGGAAGGGATTAGGAAACAAAAGTTATTAGAGGAAATGGGTTTGCAAAACTTGTTGTGGTAAAATTTACCGCAACAGTTTGAATTGTAGTTTTTGTTGTAATATTAGGTATAACATGTACTTCTGGCCATTTACTGTAAGCATCAATTAAAATGAGTAAGTATTTTCCTAATAAAGGTCCTGCAAAATCAGCATGTTGTACGCGTTCAAACGGTTTCGAAGGTGTACTCCAACAATGGACTGGTAATATTTTGGCTGGTTGAGCTTTTGGGGACTGGCAATCTGCACAATTTCGGACTAGTTGTTCTATATCACTATCCATTCCATTCCACCAGCAGTATCCACGTGCTAAGGATTTCATTTTTGCTGTGCCAAAATGGCCTGAGTGAAGCTCTGCGAGTACACGTTTCCGTAAGCTCTTGGGCATGTATGCCCGGATTCCTCGTAATATGCATCCTTGTTGTAAAGTGAATTCTGTTTGCTGGATGCCCCAACGATGTGTGCTTTCGCATTCACGACCATGTCTAAGACTTTCACAAAGGATGCGTACTTCATCGTCTTTTCTCGTTTCCTCTCTCAATTCTGATACATGAACTGGTAGGTTATCCAAATGCTCATTTTCAATTATATCAACTTCTTCTACGTTAGCGTTTATGTCTTGAATAGGCAACCTGGACACAGCATCTGCATTGGCGTTATCTTTGGATCTTTTTAAACGAATTTCAAAATCGAATGATCCTAAGAATATGGCGGAATGTTGCATTCTGGTTGCCGAAAGAGTTGGTAAGTCCTTTGTGGAGAAAATATTTGTGATATAGGCTTGTTGTCAGTAACCAACGTGAACTTCCTTCCGAACAAATATTGATAAAATTTTCGGATACCATAAATAATGGCGTAAGCCTCTTTGTCAATTTGACTGTATCGCTGTTGAACCAAAGACAATGTTTGGGAGGCGAACTGAATGGGTTTTTCCGAACCATCAGGATATAAGTGGCTTAACACTGCACCCACTCCATAAAGGCTCGCATCAACCGCCAATATCACCGGCAACGCAGAGTCGTAATGTGTTAGAACCGTATCAGGTATTATTTGCTTTTTTGCCTCCACAAATGCTTGTTCGCACTTAGTGTCCCATGTGAAAGGTATTTTTTTTTTGTAACAGCCTATTAATCGGAAAAAGCATTGTACTTAAGTCTTTTATAAAGCGACCGTAGTAATTAATGAGTCCAACAAATGCGCGCACTTCATCCTTATTTGTTGGTCTTCTCATCTTTTGTACCGCTTCTACCTTTGCATCTCCTTTTCTAATACCATTCTTATCTATTGTATAGCCACAGTATTCAATTTGGTCTTTCATAAACTCTGTTTTCTCCCAATTTACTCTCATATTGAAATTATTGAGGCGTTTTAAGACCTCGTTAATCCGTTCCAAATGTAATTCATCGGTACCTGCAGTAATTATAATTAATTTATGCCATGCAAAACCATCTCTATGAAACGCTGCCACTTCGCCGGCGCGCATGCTACTCCATACATCATTCTCGTGGGTTGAAACAATCCCAAGGGTGTGTTCAGCGTCAAGTAGTGCCTATTTTCTGGATGAATTTCCAGTTGTAAATATGCTTTAGATAAATCAATCTTAGAAAACTTCTTCCCTCCCGCCATTGTGCTGAACATTTCCTCGACGATAGGTAACGGATGCTCGTCTACCCTTAGTGCTGGATTAAGTGTGATTTTGTAGTCCCCACACATCCGTACTTCGTTATTTCTCTTCCGCACAACGACAATGGGTGTTGCCCACTCACTAGTGTCTACTTTTACTAACAACCCTTCTTTAACCTGTTTTTTAATTTCATTTTCAACAGCTTCCGTCAATGGAAATTGTACTCTTCTGGCTTTGAAGAATTTTGGCTGAGCACTTTCTTTAATGTATAGCCTAGCTTGGTGTCCCACAATTTTTCCCGTAGAAGGTAAAAATAAATTTTTGTACTTACTTACAATGTCCTTGAGCTTTGTATCTTGCGTTTTGTATCCTTGAATGTTCTTAACCTCCAAGCTTGGGTTAAGTAATTGGTCAGCAATAATCCGATCCCAGTTCAGTTTGAACCATTCGCGTCCCAGCAAGGGTTTCCTTTTTGCTTGCACCAAATACATTTTAACTTGGTGGTTGGCTTTAGATGTTGCCACATTAACTATGATGTACCCCACGCAATCCAATGGCGTTTTGCAGTAGCTGTACAGAAGTGTATCGTTTTCCATTATTTGCAGATTACCAAATTGCCTTTCCGTATCCCTCAAGCTCACGATCGTTACTGGCGCACCTGTATCAATTTCAAAGTTTAAAAGAGCATTACTAACTTTAAGATTACAATATAATTTGGAACGATTTAAGTACAATGTATTGTTTTTGATATTGTTTACCCTTCCTTCATTGTAACGTATAAATAATGAATAATGATGAAATTAAGAAAGAAATTTTATGATGACCAACCGACACCGGACTCCTTCACCTAAACATCCTATGGATACCCAAGTTCGTCACCACAAACCGAAGAGGAAGCCGGAAGAAACAAGCACCCATATCTATCCTTGACTCCAATATCAAAGAACAATATCTCCACCAGCTACCACCCGTGTATCGGTGTATCCAGCATCCCTGCAATAGACATACTCACACTTCGCTAACACGGTACCTTGCTCTCCCTGCTCCTCTTCCCGTTCTTCCAATTTCATCTCCACCCTCATCACAGAAGCGAGAACCATCCACCAGCCTACCATAGGTACTGACTACAAAGTCCCGTAGAACAGCCTAGAGGGTACCTGACAGCATGTTCACGCCTATCCACCGCGAGTGCTAGGTGTTCTGCTCGCAGCTGGTTCACACAGTAGCCTACACCTATAAACCAAGGACCCTACTTAAATCCCCACAGACGTACTAAAACTTGCGATGCGAATTCAATATCCGTAGCTTCGATTTTTCCGGAGGCTCTACTCCAGTCTGCATGCTTGGGTTTAATTGACGTCATCTGTATTCGCGTGAATGGGATGGAAGCAACCCCTCGCCGGCAATGCCCCCTTTCTCACCGGCTACCCGAGAAGAGTAGTCAATGGGAACGGCATGCGACAACGTAGGGTCGAGACCGAGATCGACCGTCGCGGTGGCCGGCAGTACCATAGCCATAGCTAGCTCAGCCAGGCCGTAGGCACTTGCTTCGGGATCTACCTGACCGGTGTTACCTCTTATTTTTCACTGCCGACCGTTGAACTTAAGATCTGTAAGTTCGAATAATGAATGTTATTATGCTTATTGGCCCTCATAACCGTTGAAGTAAAGATATATCAGAATGGATTGGTAAGTCAAAGTTGACTCAAGATCGCACCTCTTCTTAGTAAAGAGTGAAATCGTAAATCGAAAGTAAAGATTTCGCGGTTATGATTATTTCACTAACCCAGTGAACGCGACACGTAAGAATCTGAATGCAAGCGAGTCATAAGAGTTCGTGACTGCTGTGGCATATCATTAACTTCCGCCCCTTTTGCTGCCACGGTGATATGCATAAGGTGGCAGAAGAGGTGTCTAACTATATGGGGAGGGAGGATCTAAGGTGTTAAACAGACCCTCCTAGTCTTTCAACCCACCCAAAATGATCCCAGAAATCATCTCTTCTGTTCTCATCCGTTGGCTGACCTTGGACCTCTTGAGTCCCCATGACTCTAAAACGATTGTGGGCAGCCCCTGATATAATGAGCAAGCTAGTAAACTGCCTGCCTACAAATCTAACCTTTCAAAGCAAAGTACCTAACATCGAAACTTAACCAAATCCCGACATCATACTAAACTACTTCATCTCTGCACACACACCAACTTGTCCTGTCCAAAGGGATTGCGAGGGTTACCACCCTCCCTATGACTTACTTAAACTGTCATCCTGAAATTTCTGTAATGTCTTCAAGCAAACTTCAAAAGTAAATAAAGTCAACTACTATAAATTCTGGAAAACGTTATCAACGTATGTCTTATTTATTAATCATCAAATAAATCTTAAAATTGTTAGCTTATATACTTGTCTAATTGTAATCTGTATCTCTAAAGTTAAATTTAAAATGTTTTCTTCTTCTTATAATTCAAACAAGATGTATCTAAATTCTTATGAGGTTATTTCATAACCAGATCTGTTCAACAGATTGAAGAAAATCAATTAAGTTACGCTTTCTTTATAAGCGCTCTTCAAATTTAATTGAATGTTGAAACTCTCTTACGTATATACTAACTAACTCTATTCTTAAGGGAATGTGAAAAGTGAAATATATTCAAAATTATTTCTTAATTAATCTCTTGACGTGTTTTGATATCGTTTATTATACGATATCCAAGTCGAGATCTTTTGTTCAATTCGAACGATTATATTTTCTTATCGCGGCAAAATAAAAAAAAAGGAAAACTCAAACACGAAAGTAAGATAAAATTTCCGACGATGGGAATACAACCAAAGGTAATCAACCCTCTTACCGCGAAATTGTAAAAATAAAAAAAAGTTGACTGTACGCGATAGTAAGACACGAAACACGAATGTAAATCTGAAAACCAAGAAGGGAATTGTTCAAAGAATCCCACCCAAAAATGGTATGAGCAAATTCAACAACAAAAAAAAATAATACAAAAAGGTACCATATATGTAAGGATCTAATTCGGCTCCACACATATAATCGATCGCATAATATATGTCAATATAGTGTAATGTAGAATAGAATATAAGTAATATATTTCAATATAGTAAAAGGTTAAAAAAAAAAATTTTCACATCGCTACCATTAGGGTAGGTATAATCTCAATGATTCACGTAGCGTCGTTCCGGAAGTGCACTCCTGAAAGTCCTGTGAAATGTTATTAAAAGTATATATTTTTTTGCTATTATTACTACTACCATATTATCATATAGATGCTCAAATGTGTTTGGCTGTTTTGAGCTACCATGCGAGTATTGACCGCTTAAAGTTGCTACCTAATTATGTAGCCGTATGTCTCAGCGCTGCGGATAAAAAAAAAAGTAACCGATGTAATCGAATCGATCAACGATTCGGGTCGTAGGGCCTATTGCGTATTGCGTTTGCGCTTTTAAAATGAGATACGAATTGTAAGACGAAACAAAGACGAAACAAAGTCAGGACGATATAATAGAAAAGGATATTTAAGTATTTAAAACGTGAGTAAATTAGTGAAGGTGAGTATAATAATTCAAAAGCTAAATGCTTAACAAGATATTAATTACCGATGCGGCGTTGTAATACGCTCACGACTGGTCGCTACCGACGCCAAAAAAAAAAGAAATTGTCACGAAGACTAAGTGAGTATTCTTCACAATAAAGAACCGGGCGTTAAACGTAGGGACTTAATTGCTAGGATTCAACACTGACCCTTGGTCACTGGGAAGATCCAACAATGCTTTCAATAGCGCGTATCAAAGAGGTAGGTATTACCAAGTTAATTATGGTTGCGATAAAAACTATCAACTTATATTGACTCACCGATAAAACTGTTACCGATTTCAACCCGTATGTGTAAAAACGACGCGGATTGAGGTTCCTCTTTTCGTAATCGAAACACAAAAAAAAAACTTGGACATTTCACTTTTCATGCACACTAATATATAGATCTCATATAAATGAATAATTTCAATAATTTCAATATGAACAAACTAAAAGCATAATAGGGTGGAGGAGGCGTTAGGTCCTCGCACCTAGTTGTGCGTAAAAAAAAAAAAAAAAAATCTTGCAGCAACCACCGTCCGTGGCTGTAATGTGCTGGACGCAGGCGTTATACGCGGCGTCAGATCGCAATGTGGATCAAAAATCGGATCCAAAGAAAGTTTTGTTGGAGTGGTATGAGCTCTATTGCTCCCACTCAAAACACACAAGAGTAACACACAAAAAGGAAAAAAAAGTATTGTTACCTGGAGTCTTAATGTTTTACAAAAAAAAACGATTCGTTCCTTAAAATATTTAGATACATTCCAAAATTACACTGCTTTGATGCTCCTACGGATGAGTATAGATGATTTAGATTCTGCTTGCTCCCGCGTTGCTCCAATATGTTTAATCATGGAGTTGATGGTCTGATGGGGACCGGCATCCTTGCAATTGCACGCGCCAAGACGTCCTGGTGAACGAAAAAGAATCTTCCTTCTTAGTTCTGGAAGTAATCCTCAGTCTTTTCAAGACTAGGTGTTGCTGTATGAAGTGATGCAAGCGTTGGGCATAGAAGCCAGTGTTAAGGGTACAGAGTCCGATATATTGAAAACGTTGGGCCTAGAAGCCATGAGTAAACGTGGGTGCACGTGTGGCACAATAAACGACAGAATGGGCACCAAGGGGTAGGTAAAAAAAACTCCCTGGGTGCGAACGTGGTTGTCGACGGGCCGGGGATCGGATCGCCGTCGTACAGACGCACGTGACTGGCTCGCCTGGTATCTGGACAAAGTCCTCGCTGTTGCGCAAAACGTGCGCCTCTGCGGTTTGAGGAGTGGTCCAACAAAAAGAAGATGACCACCTCCAGGTTTTTTGCACGCTTAGTACCAATTACAGTGTATAATCATATAAAGTATGCACAGAAAATTCACACATGTTGGCAAAAATATAGATAGGTAATTTGTTGAATCCACCGATAAACGTGGCATGGATACGCTCCGTCAGTAAGAAAAATCCTCCTGAACGGTCAAAAAGGACGGAAAATTGGTGCAGCCTCGCCTGCCCTGTTGGCTTGGAAATGATGCCTGTCGCAATTCCTTTATGGGGATAAGACTCCTAGGGACAAGAAAACCAATAGCGTTAAAGCTTGCCGCCATGTGTCGCCATTGAAATGATATTCGACAGAAAAAAAAACTTTCCTGTTCCGATTATCATCTCAAATTAAATGTCCTTACCTTGTAGTTATGATGAAAAACTCCTTATAATGAATTGCAATGTATAATTGCGCATGCAATTAACAATATCCTTAGCGAAAAAAGGAAATGTAGGCGCGGTTTGGCTGCTTAAAAAAAATCTTCAGTTCTGGATTAGAGTTGTTCTTCGGTCTTGGTGTATCTTCAAAATGAAGTCTGTGGCTAGGCTAGACATGAGTTCCACACCAGCCAACGCCCTGATTTCCAGTTTTATTTATTTTATTTCATGTTACAATGACTTTATAGAGACTACAGATTAAATATGATTTAAAAAAAAAAATTATAATAATAATATATTTTATTTTCATTTTCCAGGATGCCGTTCCAGTGAACATAGCGAGTCGAATAGGTAGAAGTAACGAATGTTAACACTGTTCACACTATGTTACTTCTGCCAAGACATGGATTACATATTCGTGTGATGTGGCAAGTAATTGGACGAAATGATGTCACTTGAGGCTCTGGTTACACTGGAGTATCAGAATACGCTTAGTGGTTAACATACTGGTGGCAAAGCAAAGGTGACGTTTCATGGTCACTAATAACCTAGCATTCTTGTCAGTTTCACGAAATTGCATTTCTGACAGCGCTAGTAATTTTCTTTTTCAGGTTATGACGGGTTACTGTCAGATCACAGAAACTTCACCATGCACGGTTTTAAATCGTAATGTCACGAAGTCTGTTGGGTGTTTGTCAACGGAAATCAGTATCACTTCGTAAGTATTCGTTACTGCTCTATTTCTTGATCTGAGCGTATGACAGTTTTGGTTAAAACACAAGGTAAGTAGTAAGGTATAAGATTTTTTCTAGCTCTTGTAACGCGTAGCAATATAGAATAAGATTTGATTATTGCTATTTTATGGACGATGTTTTCTTATTCCATTGCGTTGATGAGTCACATATGTCATATTCCTGGACAGACCAGAAATGAAGTTACGAAATTTTAGAGTAGTAGACTGACAGCTTAGTTGCGGGTTCAGATTGCTGATTTGAATAAATACTCGGCCGCATCGACTATTTTCTTCAAAGTAGGTATCTGACAGCTATATGTCAACTCTGTATTTCTGATTTGCGTTGTGACGTGAACGACACTATTTACTGTAAAAATTACCTAGTGTGAACTCTACGACTTTGAAATTCAGTGTGTACCCTACCTAACTCAAACTAACGAGTAGTTGTCTCATGAGGTCCAATTTCGTTTCCATTGACTTAATGGAAACCAGACCATACTGGAAGTTTGATTTGTAGGGGAAATCTTGTGGAATACAAATCGGTGTGGAATCTACATTCCAAAATGGTTGCCTTTTTGTGGAACTGTCTCTGGTGGAACTCATCGGGTGCGTTCAGCATAGTGCGAGTTAACGTTGAGTTTCGCACATAGATGGCACCAGTGACAAAGACTTTATTTTCTCATGAATAATTGGCGAGAAATTTTCCCTACAAAACTTGGATTTTAGACCGAGTCTACTTGGTCTAATTTCCAAGAAAAAGGAATATTTCTCGCAAAAAAATTTTTTGATTTTGAGTACTTTCACTGTCATACCAAGATGACACTGCGACTCTTTTACGTCTAGTCGGTCGAAGACAAAAAAAAAAATAAATTACACTATGTGTAACTTGACAACGTTCGCATGTTCTATAGATTATTCTGAAACCACAAAAGAAATGTAATTTGGCGTTAAACCAAGAGTCTCATGCACAGCTGAGAGCCGGGCATAAGATTAAAATTTACTATAGAAATTCTATGTCTCTTTGTGTGCTACAATGTACTTGAACAGTGCAAAAAAAAAAAATAATAACAACAAAAATGCTTCATTTTCTCATTGGATCATATTTTTGGGGAAAGTCAGGTTAATTTAAAGTAAGTCCGGGATATAATTGCATATATTTGGTTTTACCTCTTCAGGTCCTTGGTGTGACAAGTTGATGTGTGTCCTCGCCTATCTTCTACCTCATACAAGTTGTTACCAATGACTTGGCTTACACGAACCTTGATAAATTTCGGACACAACTTCGCACTTAAATGCTTGGTTGCATCGCTTAGGACATGATTACGTTTGTAGATTTCGTCACTTACTTTGAATGAAATGTTTCTACTCCTGAGATTATAAGTTTTCTCATATGCTTCATAAGTTTTTACTAACGCTTGTTTCAAATACGAGTGGATGATGCTCATCTTAGCAACTTTGGGAAGCCAATCTATCTCCGAACAGTTCAGTCCACCCAACTCTCTTAGAAGTCGATATTCTGCCCCATGTTCTATCATACGTTGTCCGTATAGGGCTTCGTATGGGGACATTGTAAGAGTTGAATGTACTGTCGTGCGCAAAGCACTACTGATCGAAGACAGATGTACATCCCAATCTGTTTGTCGAGGATTGACATACGACCTTATGGCCGCCAAGATGGAACGATTCACTCGTTCACTAGCGTTCGATTGGGGAGCATACACTGCCGTCCAGTAGTGTTTGACCCCGAAAACATCTATGAGTTTTTGGAACTCCTTCCCAACAAATTGTGTGCCATTATCAGAAAGAATGCTCTCTGGCACTCCATAAACCAAGAAAATTTCGTCCTTCAGGAATTTGACCACGCTCGCGGCTGTTGCCTTGCGTAGTGGTTTGATGAATACAAATTTAGTCAGTTGATCTAACCCGATGACGATATATACATTAAGAGCTCTCGATCTGGGGTACGGCCCAAGAAAGTCAACATATAGATGCTGAAATGGCCTTTCTACTTCGAAACAGTTCCCCATTTCTGTTCTCAACGTCATGTTAGCCGCTTTACTGGTCTTGCACGTTTCACACCGGTCTACGTACAGTTTGACCTGGGTGAACATTCCTGGCCAGTAAAATCTATCTTTCAATCTGTAAATTGTCTTCACCACCCCACCATGCGAAGCGCGCGGCGGATTGTGAGCCAGTGCGGTCAGAGAATCCGTCATTTCCGACGGAACCCACAACATCCAAGTTAGATCGTCGGCCAAGGGATTACCAACCGCGTGTTTAGTGCGTTTGTAAATGTACCCTTCCGACACTTTGAGGTCAGGTAATCGTTCCTGCTCCTTCCTGATATGACTGATGATATCCAGATAACTTTCAGATTTAAAGGACGGATCCTCAAGATCGATATGGAGTACCTCCGAGGTACCGATCTGCGGTAGACACGAAAGGAAAGCTGACACTGTCAACTCATCGTCTTCATACGCTCTAGACAGAGCATCTGGCACGACATTCAAAGTTCCCTTTCGGTGCTCCACCACAAAATCGAAGCCTTGGAGACGCATACTCCACCTCGCTAATCTTCCAGTTGGATCTTTCATAGTCATCAGCCATTTCAGGCTGGAATGGTCTGTAATGACACGAAAATGGTATCCCTCAGCGTAAGACCTAAACTTCTGGATACCTTCAAAAGCTGCTAAGCACTCGCGCTCTGTCACCGAATAGTTTCTCTGTGCAGCATTCCGTTTCCGGGAAAAGTAGTATATAGGCTGCTCCGCCCCGGATTCGTCCCTCTGACAGAGTACACATCCGATGCCAGTCGCGGATGCGTCGCAGAGAATGATGAATTCTTTGGAGAAGTCCGGATTGACTAATACAGGCGCCGAAGTCAAAGCTTGTTTGATTTGCCGGAAAGCTTCAATAGCTTCTGGACTGAGCTTGAAAACTTTTCCCTTTTTCAATGTCTCGGTCAAGGGTGCGGCTAGGGTGCTTAAATCCTTCACAAATCGCCGATACCAACCTGCCATACCAAGAAATCGGCGAACTTGGCGAGTTGTGGTTGGTAAGGGAAAGCTAGTAATAGCTGCGATCTTATCTGGATCTGCTTTCAAGCAACCCTGACCGACCTTATAACCGAGATAGTGAAGCTCATCAAAACAAAACTTCGACTTCTCGACGTTTATCGTCAGTCCTGCCTTCGTCAAACACTTTCCGACAATCTCCAGAGTCTCCAGGTGTTCGTTGAAATCCCTCGACACTACCAATAGATCATCCAAGTATACGAATACTTGATCTCGCAATCCTGACCGGATTACGCGACTCATCAGGTTACTCAAACTTTGTGCCGCATTAAATAGACCGAATGGCATGACCTTAAATTGGTACAGTGCTCGGCCAGGTACCGTAAAAGCGGTCTTCTCCCTCGAACTTTGCTCCAGCGGTATCTGCCAAAACGCATCGTTCAGATCCACGCTAGAAATATAACGTGTCTCTGTCAGACGTGCCAGTAGCCCCTCTATATGCGCAATCGGACGAGCATCTTTCTTTGTTACGGAGTTCACCTTCTGAAAGTCCAGACACAATCGGTTCTTACCAGGCTTGCGGACAAGCACCACTGGGGAACTCCATGCGCTGGAACTTTCCTCGATGACTCCCAACGAAAGCATGCGGTCCAACTCCGCATACATAAGAGTTTGTATCGCCGGAAAAACGGGATAGTACCTTTGCTTTATTGGTACGGCATCACCCGTGTCTATATAATGTTGCACTCGATTTGTCTTCCCGAGTCCATTGACTGCGAAAGAAGGAAATCCACGAACAACTGCTTCTAGTCGTTTAGGCTCTTCATCATTCAACTTTATTTGGTTGGTGGGTCTCTTGTCTGGCCCACCGGTCGTAATTCCTGAAAGACCCGCAATTACCTGAGGTGCGATCTGAAACTTCTGCCAAAAGTCGACGCCTAAATATAGACGTTGGCTCAACGACGGCACAATGTAAAGATCGATATCTTTCGTCACTCCCTTATATTGGATTGGGGTAGTAATCAATCCCACTATGGATTGCTTGTGTCCATCGGCCGTGGACACGGTAGTCTCTACCTTCCTTACCGTAGCGTTTTTGTCTCTCAGATAGGGAAGTATGTCGGTGCCTAAGCAACTTATACTTGCCCCTGAATCAAGAAGACCTAAAAAGTTATCACCGAATAAACTAACTGTCACATAAGGACGTGGGTCGTTAGATTCTCGGCCTATGGTTGCTGACGCTATGCAACGGTAAGTAGTCCACTTCCGATGGAAGCGTTCCCTTGTCCGTCGTATCCGTTTGGATAATTCTGGAAAAGTGAAAATCTTCTTACGTACCTCATTATAGTTGCGTAACCTTTCATGGAATGGTTTACGATATAATGGTTCTGTATAATTACTCTTAGAATTCAGTTTCAAATCTGGATTGGGTTCTTTATTCAAATTGGGGATTGTTCTACAATCATTCTTAACATTACTTGGTAATTCACTCTTATTGTTCGGTTTTAAAATGGTAATTTTTGGAAGTTCAAGAGGCGATTTCGGCTTAGACGCTTGAACTCCGGGTACGTCTAATCGGAGCGAACCCCCCCGGTTAATGGGTTGTTCCTCCTCTCGTTTCCCGCTAGACACTTCGGACAGGATGGGCTGTATGCATCTGTCAATCCGCAACTGAAACAAAAAACTTTGTCGATTGGCTTTGCGCAATCGCGGAAACTATGGCCAAGAACTTGGCAATTCCAACATTTTTGTAGCTGGCGGTCCCTCTGGATCGCTTCAAGACTAGTAGTGGGTACTGCCACAACTAGATCCTGACAAGGTTTTTCAACGATTTCATTGACGAGACGCCTTGCAGGTGGAAGTTGTGCGTTCGGCACACAATTCGGACGGGTACTCTCGTATTGAGATTGAGCTTTCTCTATAGCTCGGCAGTAATAGGCCAATTGCCTCAAACTGGACGGACTGTAGGTGATGAGTAGTTCACCCATGCGCCTATGGACATTTGTTTTTATAATTTCTATCAACTCCTTTTCAGGTCTTGGACTTCTCATCCTGGAGTTTAAATACTGAATGGCGTCGAAAAAGTCATTGAAAGACTCACCATTCAACATTTTTCGATCAGATAATTTTCGGAACAACTCGGTGTCGCTTTCCAAACTGCGGTACTGTTCTACCAAAGCAGTCTTCAATTCATCCCAAATCGTGTGTTTATTACCTTTTAAATACACCCAGTACCAAGATTCCACCGAACCTGATACGAAGTGATAAAAATTTGCGGTAATTTCATACCACGATACACCGTAACTATTGCGTATACATCCCAGGCGGAACAGGAAATCGTCAACTGACATATTCCTCCCATCGAATTTCAATCCCCACTTATGGAATTGATGATTGCGGTTCACAGATGTGAAATTCGATGGTGGAGGCCTAGGAGGTGACACAGCGGACTCGTCGTCGAAATTAAAGGCATTTACACGAGTCATAAACTCGTCTTAATTGGAGCCTAGAGGCATTTGGGCTGGATTGACATCCGACAAAGGTGGCACTCTAGTTGGCTCATAATGCGGCGTGTATCGGTCTACCAAATCGATTTCATCGATTGGTCTATACGCGGACTGGACATGTCTGGACGTGGATGGTCCATTGGGGACATTGTAATTTACAACACGTGTAGTGTCTGGGTTGGCTAAATTAACTTGCCGTAGAACTTTTTGTGTCGAAGTGGCGTCCGGTGGAGCAAGTGGTCTTGCAGGGGGAGCAACTGGTTTAGGAGGGGCCACAGGCTGAGTTGCCTTGACAGTACGTTTTTGCAATAGTTGAGCTACTTGGTCAAGCAAACGCGTATCACTCCTCTCTAGCTCTTCTGCCATAAACTGCCTATCGCTGACCCTGTGTAGGTCAATAGTAGCGGAAACAACTTGCTGAATGTACGCTGAGTGGTCAGCAGCATCTTTACGTAACTGCTCTTCAGCTCTTGCTACTTCATCGTCGTCTACTACGACGCTCCTATCGACTGTATTGTTTTCCTCTTGATTCTCAGCTGCGCTGTCTTCGTCCTCGGAGTGATCCTCCACGACGTCGTTTTGAACGTGGCCGGGTTTCGGTTTCGATCCCCCAGGAGCCATTGCGTCGAAATCATTGTACTTTGTAAGATAAGTACTTTTGACTGTTCGTTTCGGTCTTGAACCGTTCATTCGATTGCAACAGAATGGAAATCGGATAAACTGCGTCAAACGTGTAAATCAAGGATTCACAAAAAGGATAATCAACTTGTAGTCCGTGAGAAATTCCTCAAACGGATACTACTCGAGTGATATAACAATAAAAGGAAAGTCCGGGTAGATTAATGAAAAATTTCAAATATTCCGTGAGCAAACCTCAAACGGCTATTTGACAATCAAGTAATTCAAACAAAGTTAAAAAAAGTTACTTATCTAAAAGTGTCTAATACTAAGGGTAAGTATATATATATATAGATTATTTGTCTATCAAAAACAATACTTCTAAATGTCTTCAAAAATCCTGTATTCAACTGGAATCTTAAATGTAATCTTAAAAGGAAATATAATATATGTTTACTTATATCGGAAAAATTCAATTTCAGAAATCAATACTTAATTTGTATTCAAAAACCAACTTTATACTGTATCATCCAAAGTTTTAAACTGTATTCAATAATGGCGGGCTCTATCCCAAACTATAACCATATGGCAAGCACTATCCCAAAAGACTAAATGGCGGGCTCTATCCCAAACTTACACGACAATCAAGAAGTTACGTCCCAACTTGATTGACGGAAACTCAAAAAAAAATCAATACTTAATTGCAAATATATCTAAAAAAAAAACTAAATGTCTATATAAATGGTATTTCATAAAAATATTCGGGAGAGGGTAACCCTCCTTTCATCTGGATCAGATGTGTGTGTGCGTTTCGGTTCTTCAACAAAACCGACTCAAAAAAGAAAATCAATAATTAATTTAGGATTTTGTGTTGCCGGGATATAGGTTAATGTTATTGTTGTTGTTTTGTTGTGCCTCCGAAAATCCCGAGGAAAAAAAAAAGGTTGTTTTATTATTTTTTTTTTTTTTTTTTTTTGATCAATATATTTCGGCAGGATCTAGAATTTAAAACAATAGAACATACAATTTATATAAAAATAATTAAATTATACAATATAAAAGTACCTAAGATGAAATATCACAAAAGAGTTTTCTTAGACAATTTTGACAGTGACTTTGGCATCTGTCAATGAATGCCTTAAGCTACAAAGCTACAAACAAAAATTAGCAAGTTAAGGATATGTTAGCACTGGCTATAGATAATAATGTGCGATGTTGGCGTGATGGTGTTTACACGATGTGCGCAGTGCTATGAGTTGTCTTTGTTCTGTCATTGGCGTGTGTGAAGTTAATAAGATTGAAGTATGTGTTTGTGTAATCTTTTTTGTCCGTTTTAAAATTACATACATTTTCTCCAAATTTAACTATTTGGTTAACCTCGTGAACCTGTAGTTTGTTGCGTTCAAATTTTAAAATTTTGGCATTATCAAAATTGAAAGAGTGGCCAGTTTGGTGTTTGTGATTGGCACAGTCACAAGTCACACTGGAAAGACAATATTGACCGCATCACAAATATTTTAAAGAAAAATAATTTTCCAACTAACGTTATCAAAAAACTCGTTTCATCTGTAAGAACAAACAACACTTGTGCACACTCGGGTTCCAAAAGATTTGAAAGAAGCAGCTACCTTTACTTATCAAGAGATGAAACTATTATCCAACCATCTGCTGAAACGGCCAAAAATAAAATCTATTCGGCCATCTCTTATGTTCCAGGTCTGACTGAATCTCTAGTCAAATCTTGTGAATATTTCGTTCCGGAAATCAAAACAACTATGAAACCAGTGAATAAAGTTTCCAATTTCTTTGCAAACATGAAACATAAGCTTCCTTTGACTCAAAATTTAGGTGTCGTCTACAGTGTTCCTTGTAATGACTGTCCAAAAAATTACATTGGTGAAACAATCCAAAAATTAAACAAAAGACTTGAACAACACTCAAACAAATGTAAAAAGGTAGACTCTGGCACCGCTAATTTGAAAAACGTTGCAGCACTAGCCAATCACAAACACCAAACTGGCCACTCTTTCAATTTTGATAATGCCAAAATTTTAAAATTTGAACGCAACAAATTCAAACTACAGGTTCACGAGGTTAACCAAATAGTTAAATTTGGAGATAATGTATGTAATTTTAAAACGGACAAAAAAGATTACACAAACACATACTTCAATCTTATTAACTTCACACACGCCAATGACAGAACAAAGACAACTCATAGCACTGCGCACATCGTGTAAACACCATCACGCCAACATCGCACATTATTATCTATAGCCAGTGCTAACATATCCTCAACTTGCTAATTTTTGTTTGTAGCTTTGTAGCTTAAGGCATTCATTGACAGATGCCAAAGTCACTGTCAAAATTGTCTAAGAAAACTCTTTTGTGATATTTCATCTTAGGTACTTTTATATTGTATAATTTAATTATTTTTATATAAATTGTATGTTCTATTGTTTTAAATTCTAGATCCTGATGATGGCACTTAGTGCCGAAATATATTGATCAAAAAAAAAAAAATAATAAAACAACCTTTTTTTTCCTCGAGATTTTCGGAGGCACAACAAAACAACAACAATAAAATCAATAGTCATTATCAAAAGAAATTATTAGTGTGTTTAGACATAGTAAAATCTTACGGCGTTCTATCGTAAGAGAAAAGACAATTCTATCTAGATGACCAGTTGATCAAGTACGTGAAGACGACATTATGCTACTGCTGACGTACATCGGGTATAAAACTCCAACTACCGGTTAGCGCTTCATGTCTCTTCGCGTACCGTCACTTCCTAACATCTATCAAAAATTACTGAAAACTTCTAAAACAACCATCTGGGTAGTAATAATAAATAAAAGAAACAAGTTAATTCGTAGTTGTAGCATTTTGGGTCGTCCTTCAGCGAGTGACCAGCTTCTGCAGCTGACGTGCGTCGGGCAAAAAGCACCAACCACCGGTCAGAAGACCTGCTCATTCTACTCTCGTTCGACTGGGTTCTCAGACATCACATTCAGGACATTATCTACACCTCAGCTACTGACGATCAAGCGAAATTACAGCTCAATCCGGACAGAGATCGAAGACATACCTAAGTGAATAGAGGTAGAGGGAAAGTAGATAGACCTAATGCAACAGCTGGCTCAGGATAAAGGCACCAAACCACTGGACAAAATAGTGCCTATACTGCTAACCCCGATGGTAATCCTCCATCTAAGAAACCTGAACAACATAAAAAAAAACTTTACTTCAAAAAAAAAACTGAAAAATTTCGAAAAATTCTGAAAAATCTTAACTTCTTTCTACGTCACTCTGAATCGACCTAACTTCAATCAATTCTAATCTAGACTTCTCTGGCTAATTCGGGCCCCACGTTGGGCGCCATCTGTAACGTAAAAATAAATGAAATTAAAAGCAGATTAACAAAAGATTGTTTTCTACCTATTACTCAACGCACAAAACGGGGCCCGTGAGACTTAAAAACTTAGCCCCACTTTGGGCGCCATCTGTAACGTATAAATAATGAATAATGATGAAATTAAGAAAGAAATTTTATGATGACCAACAGACACCGGACTCCTTCACCTAAACATCCTATGGATACCCAAGTTCCGAACCCAATGCCCATCGTCACCACAAACCGAAGAGGAAGCCGGAAGAAACAAGCACCCATATCTATCCTTGACTCCAATATCAAAGAACAATATCTCCACCAGCTACCACCCGTGTATCGGTGTATCCAGCATCCCTGCAATAGACATACTCACACTTCGCTAACACGGTACCTTGCTCTCCCTGCTCCTCTTCCCGTTCTTCCAATTTCATCTCCACCCTCATCACAGAAGCGAGAACCATCCACCAGCCTACCATAGGTACTGACTACAAAGTCCCGTAGAACAGCCTAGAGGGTACCTGACAGCATGTTCACGCCTATCCACCGCGAGTGCTAGGTGTTCTGCTCGCAGCTGATTCACACAGTAGCCTACACCTATAAACCAAGGACCCTACTTAAATCCCCACAGACGTACTAAAACTTGTGATGCGAATTCAATATCCGTAGCTTCGATTTTTCCGGAGGCTCTACTCCAGTCTGCATGCTTGGGTTTAATTGACGTCATCTGTATTCGCGTGAATGGGATGGAAGCAACCCCTCGCCGGCAACGCCCCCTTTCTCACCGGCTACCCGAGAAGAGTAGTCAATGGGAACGGCATGCGACAACGTAGGGTCGAGACCGAGATCGACCGTCGCGGTGGCCGGCAGTACCATAGCCATAGCTAGCTCAGCCAGGCCGTAGGCACTTGCTTCGGGATCTACCTGACCGGTGTTGCCTCTTATTTTTCACTGCCGACCGTTGAACTTAAGATGTGTAAGTTCGAATAATGAATGTTTTTATGCTTATTGGCCCTCATAACCGTTGAAGTAAAGATATATCAGAATGGATTGGTAAGTCAAAGTTGACTCAAGATCGCACCTCTTCTTAGTAAAGAGTGAAATCGTAAATCGAAAGTAAAGATTTCGCGGTTATGATTATTTCACTAACCCAGTGAACGCGACACGTAAGAATCTGAATGCAAGCGAGTCATAAGAGTTCGTGACTGCTGTGGCATATCATTAACTTCCGCCCCTTTTGCTGCCACGGTGATATGCAAAAGGTGGCAGAAGAGGTGTCTAACTATATGGGGAGGGAGGATCTAAGGTGTTAAACAGACCCTCCTAGTCTTTCAACCCACCCAAAATGATCCCAGAAATCATCTCTTCTGTTCTCATCCGTTGGCTGACCTTGGACCTCTTGAGTCCCCATGACTCTAAAACGATTGTGGGCAGCCCCTGATATAATGAGCAAGCTAGTAAACTGCCTGCCTACAAATCTAACCTTTCAAAGCAAAGTACCTAACATCGAAACTTAACCAAATCCCGACATCATACTAAACTACTTCATCTCTGCACACACACCAACTTGTCCTGTCCAAAGGGATTGCGAGGGTTACCACCCTCCCTATGACTTACTTAAACTGTCATCCTGAAATTTCTGTAATGTCTTCAAGCAAACTTCAAAAGTAAATAAAATCAACAACTATAAATTCTGGAAAACGTTATCAACGTATGTCTTATTTATTAATCATCAAATAAATCTTAAAATTGTTAGCTTATATACTTCTCTAATTCTAATCTGTATCTCTAAAGTTAAATTTAAAATGTTTTCTTCTTCTTATAATTCAAACAAGATGTATCTAAATTCTTATGAGGTTATTTCATAGCCAGATCTGTTCAACAGATTGAAGAAAATCAATTAAGTTACGCTTTCTTTATAAGCGCTCTTCAAATTTAATTGAATGTTGAAACTCTCTTACGTATATACTAACTAACTCTATTCTTAAGGGAATGTGAAAAGTGAAATATATTCAAAATTATTTCTTAATTAATCTCTTGACGTGTTTTGATATCGTTTATTATACGATATCCAAGTCGAGATCTTTTGTTCAATTCGAACGATTATATTTTCTTATCGCGGCAAAATAAAAAAAAAAGGAAAATTCAAACACGAAAGTAAGATAAAATTTCCGACGATGGGAATACAACCAAAGGTAATCAACCCTCTTACCGCGAAATTGTAAAAATAAAAAAAAGTTGACTGTACGCAATAGTAAGACACGAAACACGAATGTAAATCTGACAACCAAGAAGGGAATTGTTCAAAGAATCCCACCCAAAAATGGTATGAGCAAATTCAACAACAAAAAAAAATAATACAAAAAGGTACCATATATGTAAGGATCTAATTCGGCTCCACACATATAATCGATCGCATAATATATGTCAATATAGTGTAATGTAGAATAGAATAAAAGTAATATATTTCAATATAGTAAAAGGTTCAAAAAAAAATTTACCATTAGGGTAGGTATAATCTCAATGATTCACGTAGCGTCGTTCCGGAAGTGCACTCCTGAAAGTCCTGTGAAATGTTATTAAAAGTATATATTTTTTTGCTATTATTACTACTACCATATTATCATATAGATGCTCAAATGTGTTTGGCTGTTTTGAGCTACCATGCGAGTATTGACCGCTTAAAGTTGCTACCTAATTATGTAGTCGTATGTCTCAGCGCTGCGGATGAAAAAAAAGTAACCGATGTAATCGAATCGATCAACGATTCGGGTCGTAGGGCCTATTGCGTATTGCGTTTGCGCTTTTAAAATGAGATACGAATTGTAAGACGAAACAAAGTCAGGACGATATAATAGAAAATTATATTTAAGTATTTAAAACGTGAGTAAATTAGTGAAGGTGAGTATAATAATTCAAAAGCTAAATGCTTAACAAGATATTAATTACCGATAAGGCGTTGTAATACGCTCACGACTGGTCGCTACCGACGCCAAAAAAAAAAGAAATTGTCACGAAGACTAAGTGAGTATTTTTCACAATAAAGAACCGGGCGTTAAACGTAGGAACTTAATTGCTAGGATTCAACACTGACCCTTGGTCACTGGGAAGATCCAACAATGCTTTCAATAGCGCGTATCAAAGAGGTAGGTATTACCAAGTTAATTATGGTTGCGATAAAAACTATCAACTTATATTGACTCACCGATAAAACTGTTACCGATTTCAACCCGTATGTGTAAAAACGACGCGGATTGAGGTTCCTCTTTTCGTAATCGAAACACAAAAAAAAAACTTGGACATTTCACTTTTCATGCACACTAATATATAGATCTCATATAAATGAATAATTTCAATAATTTCAATATGAACAAACTAAAAGCATAATAGGGTGGAGGAGGCGTTAGGTCCTCGCACCTAGTTGTGCGTAAAAAAAAAGAAAAAAAAAATCTTGCAGCAACCACCGTCCGTGGCTGTAATGTGCTGGACGCAGGCGTTATACGCGGCGTCAGATCGCAATGTGGATCAAAAATCGGATCCAAAGAAAGTTTTGTTGGAGTGGTATGAGCTCTATTGCTCCCACTCAAAACAAACAAGAGTAACACACAAATAGGAAAAAAAAGTATTGTTACCTGGAGTCTTAATGTTTTACAAAAAAAACGATTCGTTCCTTAAAATATTTAGATACATTCCAAAATTACACTGCTTTGATGCTCCTACGGATGAGTATAGATGATTTTGATGCTGCTTGCTCCCGCGTTGCTCCAATATGTTTAATCATGGAGTTGATGGTCTGATGGGGACCGGCATCCGTGCAATTGCACGCGCCAAGACGTCCTGGTGAACGAAAAAGAATCTTCCTTCTTAATTCTGGAAGTAATCCTCAGTCTATTCAAGACTAGGTGTTGCTGTATGAAGTGATGCAAGCGTTGGGCATAGAAGCCAGTGTTAAGGGTACAGAGTCCGATATATTGAAAACGTTTGTAGGGAAAATATTTTGACAACTGTAATGTCAGTGTGACTTCACCTCAAAAATTTTTTTTTGATGTGTGACCACCGCCTTAAAAGCGATGAATATACTTACTTATAGGTTCACACCAGTCACTAGATGGCAATCATCCTACATTACAGATGCTCAATTTCATGGCGACAGATTTCCGCTTTCGAATAATTCCCACTTTCGGAGAAATTTCCCTTGTCAAAGTGTTCCCTTTTTAGGAAATTTTGCCTGTCAGATTAAATTCCTTCACGGAACAGTTCCTTCATGCTCTGACAGAAAACATCCCGAATTTGATCCTGTTGAAATTATCTCTTCGGCTTTTTATGTCCAATCTGACAGTTGCACCACTAATGACAGAGAGTTCCAAAACTGGAATCCGATTTGGCTCTATGTGTTAGTGTCAGTATGCTATTCACCAGACCGACTTGGTGGTGAAATTAGTTTGTATAATTTTTGTACCACACTGAAGAGAAACAGGAATTTTGAGACATTTCATTACGGATGACGTACTTGTCTAGTTGAAATTTCTCCATGGCGAGGTGACATATTTGTTTTGTCATAAAGTTGCATTGGTATGGTGAATTTATTTATCGCAAAATTTATTTTCCTCTAACTCATGTCCAGCATCCCACATCTGATGGAATGGTTGACACACGTCGGTTGGACAAATTGGAAGTCATAATCCAATTGTTTAGTTGGTTTATTCCAAGTTCCATGACGGTGGTGACATCTATGCGTGAGCCAAATAAACTAATAATGAAGATACTACTCTATGAACATACCCCTTAGCCATAGAGAAATTACTCTATCCTTACTGTGAATGGTTTGCAACTCTATGGCCAGCTATAAAAATATGATCGAGAGCATATTTCTTTCTATTTTTCACTCGGCCATTATACCTACCAGTCTCGTTGCAAGAAGTTAGTTTTATTTTATGCAGCTGAACAATTATTTTTCCTGTAAGGATTTCTTCGACGTAAAAAAGGTATGTAGTTATTGAAATAAGGGTTCGGTGAATTGAATATATTATATTCCACTAAACACCTTATTATTATTTATTACCCTTTTTTCTGAATTTCAGGTGAAATTCTGAACATAAATTGGAAGTCCAATAGGACGAAATTTTTCTTCTCGAACAAAAATTTTTTTTTTGCTCGAAAGCGTCGGTGGTACTACATGGTGTGGATACTACGACGCGGCGCGTATCCAAGCTTTTTTAGGACATCCAACCCTAAGATTATTAGGATTTTACATAATTTCAAGGTAGGTTTTTTGTCCATTTTTCAAAAATTTCTGTCATTTGACATGGCGTGGTTTTCCTCCTAGGAAACGCCAGAGCACATGGTTTTGGCATTGGCAATCCATGTGGCCATCGACGCATCAAGGGCAGGATCATCTATAAATCTATAAAATTCCTATTACATCTTTACTTACTTATCAACACTGAGTTTTCTACGGCGGTATCCGGAAGGGATCCCGAAGGATTTAATTAAAGCTCCAGATATATATACAAAACTGCCAAGCCATGTGCGGCCGACGCAGTCCCGCACCACAGATCCGTAAATTCACTGTCGTCTAGATACCAGAACCTTCGAGGAAGTGGTGTGTCGTTGCTGTTTAGCGTACCTCATCCTTCCGCCTACTTTTTGTTCCACGACGTGGAATTATCGACGCATCTACTGCACCGTCCTGACGCCACGGTTGCAGAACACCTTTCACTATATCCACGGACATCGTTGTATGAATTCTGAAGCACCACCTGCGGTGCCAAGAAAGCCCACCTTCGGGCACATACACCTTGTTTTATAACAATTACTGTGAGCAGGAGATCTCTGAGATCAATCTTTGAATATCCATCTGTTTGGACAAGTGTACCTCAGATTGGATACCTCATCACTTACATCTGTACTTAAGACACCACGCGCGGTGTATACACCAAGCGCACCTCAGCTCTGTTGCGGATCCGCATTGGGTTTGGACGCTAATGCCTCCGATCTTGCGAAACGTTTGCATCCCTACAACTGGAGTTACGTTTTGGTCCTCTTCGAGTCTTCGGTTTCATCAGTTCGAGTTATTTTTATCAACATTGGGGATATAAAGGAGTGCGATTATACATTCATCTCAACAAAAACGAAATTCACTTGAGTATCATTTTTCAATTTTACTTTATTATTAGCATATCTGTATGGTAGATGTAGTTATTTTATATTTTTATAAAAGTGCTTATTATTTTTGATCCATTGAAACTATATGAAAGATAATCCTTAGACTCGATTTTGAAACTTAATTACCTAATATTAACGTGTTAAACTTTACATTTTGCTGCCTACGTTAACTTTAAATTTAATAGTGTGCTATAGAATCGATGAAAGATTCGGTTTTTGAATATTAATATTTTACTATCGCGAGACTTTTTTTTTATTTTTCTGAACTGCGAACTAATTTTGGCAAAACTTTTGAATACATTGCTAAAGCTGAAATCAACCACGGATAGTCTGGTAACTATCTGACATTTGTCTTCGTCCTTTAAGTGTAGTATGTTATGTGAAATTGTGTTTTCCTTACTTTGGTGTGTCCAAGTACTCAATTGGCAACCAACCCCAGAGTCACAAAGACTCCTCACGCCAATCATCAATTATCTTGCTAGGGATACTGCATCTTGTGAATACGTGATATCAAGTTGCAACAATAATAAATCATTGAATTAATTTTGAAAATACAGATAAATATTTTTTGAAAATACGACATTAGATAGGAGCAGTGCACTTCTTCATCTAGGTATTTAAGATTTTTAAACTATATTGATTTTTGAAACATATTTAACTATATTGCAATTTATTGATATCATATACGAACTGTATATGCATTTATTTCCAACTTTTACTTTTCAGCGACCCTCCCTGATATTGGCCTGAATATTGATTCTTCAGTTTGATATAGTCATTTCTACTATTCAACATTTTTTTTTCCTTATCACTCTTCTGACACTTTGAGAAACTTTGTTGTGTTCTAGTGTTTATTAAGTGTACAACCTTCCTTTATTTGTTTTTTTTTTCTGAATTGTATGCAATTCACTCCACACATTAGATTTGCTTCCATTGTGTTCTCACTTACCTTGTACTTCAATTAGTATGGTACTATTTGCCATCTTGTTATGGTTTTGTTTGTGTGGTATACCTACCTGATGCCAACAAACCTCCTTTTGTGATGTTAATCATCATTAACCTTATCGGTTGCAATATACTCTTTCCAGGTAATCTTACCTGAAACATTATTTGCACTCAGCCCTTCGTTGGCTTTGGAATTCGTTTTGACTTTACGTTACCTTGTGTTAATACACTACCTGTGTTCACACTTATCAATCTATTATTCTTGTAAGAAGTTAATAATAGATATATTGTTGATCCTTTGTTGTGATTGTTGTATGTTTTGGTTTAGGTCAAACGGAAGTGACGGTTTATGACAACGTTATTCCCGCCTATTTTCAGTAAATTATGTATGGCTTAATTTGAGATATTTTATCTAGTTTTGACTACAATTTCGTTGCGGTTGAGTATCTCAATCTGAAATTCGATATAAATTCGATAAATTCTTTTCGAAATCGGTTTACTTAAATATAATTACAATATTGACAGCATTTACAAGCCGCTGTGGCCTAATTGTTTTACTTCGTATTGATTTAAAATTGTTTCATTGTCGTGATCTACGTTTTTGTACGCGTGATTATCTTAAGTATTAATTTTACTTTACTTGAATTTTTAGAAAGATTATCGAACTTTTTATCTTTCGAGATTTACTTAATTACATTACCCTTCTGGTATTTAAATTCGGTATTATCAAGATTGAATCTTGTTTATCGACTTTGTATTTGATAAATATACTTTTGTAATCGATTTGATTTTGGTTGTTCTTTCGGTCGTATAAAATATTAGAAATTTTGACTTAAATATATTATAAGTATTTAGGAAATAATTATCCTGTTAGTATTAAGAATTTAACAAATAAAATTTTTGTATGATTATAGTAATTGAAACTTTTTGCAGTCTTCATTTATCTAGTTGATTTTGATGCAGACTTTCTTTCAGTTTTTTTCTATGAGTCATAAGAATTTAGTTAATATGGAATAGGTTATTTAGGTCCGATGGGGGTTGTATAGAACTCTCTCTCCCACACATTTTCATGAACGGTAAAGCATTTCTGGTATAGGATGTTTGGGTTAGTTTAAGTTTAGTATAGAAATTTAGTAATTTAGGTCAGGCTTGACCTACATTCATGTTAAGGGGCTTCTTCATAATATTCCTTTTTCTGTCATAGAGAAGCCAATGTTCTTAGAGGGAGTTGATCCTCTTTGAAATGGGTGGGTTAAGAGACAGGGGTTGTCGTCTACACCATAGACAACCCGACACCAGGTCAGACACTTCGCTCCTGCACTCTTCATAACATTGGAGCATGGTAGAGACGAGGGTATAGTCAGCTCTAGATATCTTCTGACACCCAAAGATATCATAGTTAGAAACTATTCAGTGTGGTCAAAGATATTTGTGGTTACTGAAATTTTTCTACGTCGGAAACTCCTTATGAAGTGCAGACTAAAATTTTACTTTTCAAAATAATCAATATAAAAGCCCTCCTGTGTTAGGGTATCTCTGATCGTAATGGTCTAAGGGATAGTCAATTGCATCGACGAGAACATAGTATCAAGTGCCGCGGGCCTTAGTCCTTTAGATAGAAAGGGATATATGAACATCCGTATCCAGATATGCAGGGTAAAAACTTGTAGCACCGTCGCTATCCCACAGCAAGGACTCACCTCCCTTCTGCTCTTGAGCGGAGCAGGGCAATGCTGCATATCGACGCGGTGGTCGATCGGTGACAACCTCAATTTGCCTCTCGGGTCAATGCCCTCCAGTACGTGTAGTGGACTGAAGAGTAGTACGGAGTAGGGGAATTGAGGAATAAGAAATTCGACTTACTATTATTATTTTCTTCTATACCAACCGAGTTCGAGAAGGTTATGAGATTCTGCTTTCGTCATTTCCCATGACACATGGAGGCAATAGGCCTTTGTGACTGGCGAGGACTAGGGGTTTCGGAATCCTCATATCTTCCACGGACACTACGATGATTGGTCGGCTTCGGATCTTTTGAGTGTAGTAGTGGTCTCGTGGTGATTAAATTCTGTTTCCGCATGGATCTTCGGTATGAGTTTATTTTTTTTGAATTTTAAGATAATTTCTCTGGTGAGTTTAGTTTTTGAGTATGTGTTGAATTAATTTTAGGTATTGCAGGTCATCGAAGCTACCAACTATAAAAATAATAATAAATTATCCACCGGCATTCTGGTTTCCTCTGGTTGTTACCAATCTAGTTCTGAGGTGATCGACATGGTAAGTTATATGTTCTAAGGGTTGTAGGTTGTGGTATGGGTTTGGACCTATCTCTCTTACTCATCGTGTCTATGGTATTTGGATGTATTGGTATATGTTCCCATTTACGGTGGAACATAGTAGAATGCGTAATCGTATGTGTATGTATGCATCTCGATACCTATATGGTCCTGTCATGCAACTATGAGAGAAGTGAAAGAACCGGAATGCTGTGGTGGATAAGTCTGTGTATGGAAAAATAGAAGCCAAGGATTTGTATGGTGAAGATATTCCTAGTAGGGTCATGGTGCTCGAATAATATGAATGTATGGGTACTGTGCTGTACTATTACCACCAGGAAATACTGTAGTTGAAGCACAGTCTGACAGTAGAGGATCCTATAAGACCATTTGAAGATTGGTCTATGTTTTAAAGCCCTCTACCGGAGGAATGTGTCATCCCAACATATTGTCATCATCATATATGTCCTAGCGATGAGAAACCACCTCATAAGTTATTTGTTTATTTCTTTTATTTTTACGTTACAGAATGGCGCCCAACGTGGGGCCCGACGAAGCACTGTCCCGATACTTTGTTTTGATGTTCATTTTGATTATTGAGAAGTTTAGTTTTTTGAAGTTTTGATGTTAGAATTTTTTTTTGTGTTCGAGCAAAAATTTTTTTTTTTTTCGAATTTAATTTTCTGAGTTAAGTTGTTTTGGTAGAGTTATTCTGCTGGAGGAATAACATCTAGTGTATGTTTTGGATGCCTTATTGTCCGGGAGATTGGTGCATAGGATTCATTCGTAGTACTTTACCTTCTGTTTTGCTTTGGGTTAAGGTTTTCGGTAACTTTATTGTCCAGGATTTAGACGTTTTTGAGTCTTGTCGTCTGTTGCGAGAGTACTGAAACTTTTTTCTTTTGAGTTTAGTAGAATTTTGAATTCTTCGAGGTTGTTGTTGATAAATCTTTTGACCGGTGGTTGGTGAACAAGTTCCCGATGCACGTCTGTTGCAGAAGCTATTAACACACCAAGAGAATCCACTCACTCACCTTTCTTGCTTATATTCGAATCTTTCAGTTTTTATATTGAGTAAAATTACAAGCCCAAATATATGATGATGTTTTCATTCAGTTATGGTTTTGTCGGAGTTCGTTAAGTTGATGGAACTCTCATGAAGCGCTAACCGGTGGTTGGTGAACATGTTCCTAACGCACGTCTGCAGTAGCGTAATGAGACTCCTGATTTCTGATCGAATTTCCAATTTCTCATTGATTGATGTTGTACATTTATTGACCCGATAGTTAGTCTCCATCCACTAATTATTTTTAAAGTTTTTGTTAGTTTTTTTTGGGAAGTTAGTCGCTAGGCGCAATACCTCCACCTTTCCGTTCATTTTTATGGGGGGAGATTCTTTCCAGCCCCCGGACCGTATTTTGATGTTAAGACAGTTAGTATTTTTGAAGTTTAAATATTATTGAGTAATTTTTGAGATTTTGCAGTGTTGCATTTATGAGTATATTTAAGATTTTTGCAGTGTTGCACCCTTTGAGTATTTGCAGTGTTGCACCCTTTTGAGTATTTTCGGAAAATAAGGAAGACGTAATCCTGAAGATTCCATTTTTGAGTTTTGAGTATTTTCGGAAAATAGGGAAGACGTAATCCTGAAGGTTCCAGTTTTTTTTGAGTTTAATATCTTCGTTTGGTGAGGTCGTGGAATTCTGCGTGTTTCACGGGTCATCGAAACGCTTTAGTTTTGAGTTTAGTTTAAGCACTCTTTAGTATAGTATATCATACATTTTTCTATATTTAGATTTGAGATTATAGTCTTCGAAAACTTGAACTAGAAGAAGGTTCATTAGTTTACAAAGAGTTGTAAAAATTTTTTTTTTTTGTGAAGGTTTAGTTGCCTTAAGTATTTCTTTTTAGAGATTAAGTATTTTCTTGAAGACTAAGTTACAGACATTCAGTTTTGAAGTTTATGAGTATTTAGCTTATCTTACGTATTTAAGTATAATTAAATTTTTTTTTTTCTAATTGAGCTTGATTTTTGATACGATTGTTTCGGAACTCAATTTTTGCGAAGTCTAAGGAAGAAGTTTACCTTAGACCAACATAAATTTACTTTCACTACTTTATTTTTAAGATTTTTTGAAGTTTTGTAGGAAGTTTGATAATTTCAACTTCTCTCCAAATAACAATATTCAATAAGTTTGGATATTACCTTTCGATACATTTTTGAATTTTTACTTGGTGTGAATTAGTGAACGAATCACTGCACACCCCACTTTTCTATAGTTTTAAGACTTTTTCTTTGTTTTGTGTAATTTTCGTAGCACAGCCCAATGCCCGGCTCTGCTAGAAAATTCTTTAATCCTGGTCCTTACAACCCGGAGTACTACGCACGTGTAGCTGACGAAATGTCACGAGCTGCACCCGCTAATCCTCAGGATGATTCCGTACATTCAGCCCACCACTCTGGTGTAGGCACGGATCATTCAAGCCCACCCGCTCGCGTACCAGCGAATGAAGGGCAACCTTTAGGCTCACCTTTGACTCCTGAAGAGCAAAGAAGAGCACAACAAGCGGCCAATCAATCTGCGTATATGCAAGAGATGATCTCGGCAACGGTAGACTTACACCGGATGGATGACAGGAAATTTTTTGTTGAAGAACTTTCGCGAGGTCTCGCTGAAAGTCAAGCCATTTTATTAAGACATGTAACTGAGTTGTTACATAGTAGGGAGATCAATGCTAATAATCAAAACGTGAGTTATGCGAATGTTGATGATAATGTCAATCATCCACCAGTTTCACAGCCAACCCCGGCTTTTCAAGTTAGTCGGCCTACAAATTCCGCAGTAATTCCCTACGTCGACATGCCTACTCCTCAAGGTAGGTCTGTTAATTTTCCAGCCAGAACTGTGGCTGGCGATTTTGTTGATTTAACAAGCTTCGTGCCGGTTGCTCCTCCTTTGGCTACACAACCTGCACCACAACCCGTTCCTCCTGGAGCAAGTTCAAGTACCCCTCCGGTACATCCTTCGAACAGGGCTCAGGGTGTGAACGTGGACGAGTTCATGTCGCGCATGAATTCTATTCGTTTGGATAACGATCAGTCTGCGGCTTCTCAGCCGAAAACACTACACTCTAGTAATCCTACGTCTGGTGCCTACCCACTATTCCACAAATGGGGAATTAAGTTTGATGGGAGGAATATGCCAGTAGATGACTTTTTGTTCCGTTTGGACCTCATTGGAGGTAGTTATCGCTTTTCTTGGGAAGAAGTGTCTGGTGGTTTCCACCAATTTTTATCTGGACCTGCTGAACAGTGGTACTGGAGGTACCGCAAGCAAAATCTGCATGCGTCCTGGCAAACGCTACAATTGGCGTTAATTGAGCAATTTCGTAGCCTTGAAACGGATACGAAACTGTCTCGCAGGTTGTATGATCGTAAGCAACAATCAGGGGAGTCCTTCAATGACTTCTTTGATGCTATGATGCATATGAATTCCAACTTGCGAATCCCTAAGAACGACAGGGAAATGATTGAAATCATTAAAGCTAATGTGAAACGACAACTAGGTCAGTCGTTGATATCCTTTAGCACGTATAGCCTTCAAGAGTTAGCATACCAATGTCGCACTATTGAAAAATTCTTTGGTAGTTCTGATAACCCGCGACAACCTTTCGTACCAAATACGTACAAACAACCTCACCCACCTAGACGCTTCATCAACGCGTTGGATGAGGAAACTCCTGGAGATGAATTAGCAGTTGCACTGCCTGAGCAGGTGGATGCATTCCACCCTGAATTAATGAACTGCTGGAAATTCCAAACTGTGGGCCATAGGTTCCGCGATTGTGCAGATCCAAGACAAATTGTTTTCTGTTTTAGATGTGGCTTACCAAATGTCTATAGTCCGAATTGTCCTAGATGTGTGGGAAACCCGAAGCGAGCAAGTCCACCATCCGGGGGGATGCGCTCGATAAAAGCAAACCCGGAGTCGTAAGCACCAGGAAGGAAGAACCTTTGCTTAACACTCCTCCAATTACTATTTTAAGACGAAACCCTAATGAATTTTTAACTGATACCCAACCAAATACACTTTTGAATTTACCTGAAATTAAGAATAAATCTGATTTACTATATAAGAAACCATTTCACGAAAGGCTACTCAATTATTATGAGATTAGGAAGAGAGTAGTAGCATTTCCTGAAATTTCGAAACGGATTCGTAGAACACGAGATCGTTTTCAATTAAAGCGGACAACCTACCGTAACGTTGCTGCCGCTAGATTAGGCAAGGAATCCAATGATCCTCGTCCTTATGTGACTGTGGAGATGTTGGGAGACAAGTTTCTTGGGCTCTTGGATTCCGGTGCGAGCATTAGTTGCTTGGGTACAGATTGCGTAGACTACTTAAAAGCGAAGCACGTTAAGGTTAGGAACGTCGAGTCTACGGTGTCCACTGCGGACGGGAAACAGCAGCAAATTAAGGGAATGTTTACTACTGATGTCCAGTACAATGGCATGCTGTTCAGCATGGATTTTTACGTCGTGCCAACACTTTCTCAACGTTTGTATTTAGGCGTTGACTTTTGGCGTAAATTTGGACTGGCACCTCATCTGATTTCTTCCATATCTGTTGCGAGTCAGGGTTCCACGGAGGACTTACTTTGGGAAAGTAGAAGGGCGGTGGCACGCTTGTCGTTGCACGGCTATGCTCGACGGAAATGGGGTGGTTCTTTGCCGCTTCCACCAAAGTCAAATTCGTTGGTACGAATTTGCACTTATATAAATCTTAAATTTACCTTAATCTAAACCCTAAAACTAAAGCACTTTACTTTTCTATTTCCCTCAGATACCGTACTACTAAATTCCAAGCGCTCGCCAGATGTTATTGACGAAGGCCTGGCCAACCCACCCAAGTATCTGAACAATGGCGCCCAACGAGACCTTACGGATTCGAGGCCCAAAATAACTTCTAGGAGACGATTTTCTTTTTGAAGGTCGTCGCCTTGGACTTGTTTTGGCCTCCCGCGTTTTTTTATTTTTATTTTTTTTCTTTTCTATCTTTTTACACAAATCAAGGACGCACTTTTGGTAGTGTCACATATCTCGAACGGCTGTCCAATCTTCAGGCCTTAGCCAGAAGATCTTGTGAGGTAGTCCGAGATGTGTGATAACGCCAGAAGTGGAACAAAGTCGTAGGATTTCAGGCTTTTGCTGCCCATAGAGTCAGGTTAAACCAGACTCTTTGTGAGGTAAAAGTTCTGGATCTGAAAACTTTGTTCGTGTGGAGGTTTTTTCTGAACTCATAGCCATCCTTTTATCAGGCTATACGCCAGGTAGTAAGATGTGGTTATGGGAGAGGGATTAGCCAAAGCACACACTGAATTTCAGGCGCACCAGTCGCAATATAGACAGACAAAACTAACGATTTACGAGGACAACTGCCGGAGTTGCTGAGGGAGAGGAAAACTTTGCCAACTCCACACACCTTAGCGTATTCAAACATACATTTTTTTCAAAAACTTTCAAAACGTTTTTTTTTTAATTTTCTAAATTTTTTTTATATACATATAATAATTTTTTTTTATCATTTTTTTATTCAATTTTTGAATCCTTTTTTTAACATTTTTTTTTTATCATTATTTTTTTTAATTTTTTAAAAAAATTTTACTCTTTACTTCTTTTATTGAATTTTATCAACTGTTTTTTTTAAATTCAGTTTTCTTCGATTTTTTTTTTGAACATTTATTTCAAAACAGTTTTTTTTTAATTATACATTCTTTTTTTGGTTTTTTTTTTTTTTTTTTTCGTTGCTCTAGCGAAGCTTTTTTTTTTATTTTTTTGTTTATTATTCAATTTTTAATTTTCCATAGTTGGTTTGTTTAATTTTTTTTTTGAAAAAGAAATGGCAGAGGGTGGCAAAAACACAGGGAATATCCCGAAGTCTGCGAGCCTCTGCTCAACACAAAACGCTCAAACGAACGACATGGACAAGACTTACGAAGACATTACAAACATAATACGAAACATGAGCGTAACAAACAACACTAACCCCAACATACTACAACAAACTTATACAGAAACTAACGCGACAAGTACGGAGTCATTTGATGACTCACACCTACAAAACTATACCAACGAAAACAGAACATACCCTACACAAACGTTTACCAACGAACACGACAAATTACTACAAGAAACACAAGAACTTCTACGAGAACGAGACAGACTACTAAGACAACAACAAGACAGAGACATGCATCATTCTGTAGCTGGAGAGGATAGAGGTGGAATGTCTCAAGGACCTTCCATTTCCTTCTCTCTAGCTACAGAAGATTTTTACGACAGGATGCAACAAATTGCCTCTGTGACTGTCAGAGAGAGTCAAACCAAGACGCTTGGAATTCTGGCAGAGGGTTTAACCGATGTCATGAAGCTTGTCGACAAAAATATGAAAGCAGTACATTCCAAGCTAAATACTTTGGAACTCTCTATGGCAAGTCACGGAGACAATACATTTAAACGAGACATCGGACAAGACACAACTTTTCAACAAGACAACTGTTACAATCCATACTCTCAACAAGACATTAACAATACAACAAGACAAAACATTAAAGTCAAACACGACCCACGACAAGACTTAACATTTGAACGAAACACTACATTCAAACCACAACCAAGACAAAGTACAACTTTTACACGAGACGCTACGGACGGTTCGTACCAACAAAACTCTAACAATACAATTAAACAAAACACTACATACAGACAAGACAATATGTACGAACCAACTTACAGACAAAATCCTGTACACGACATAAACTACAACCCAACGACTATACGGACTTTCCACTCGGAGGTGGTTCAGCCGACTCAGCCTTTGCCACATCCGTCGAATCAGTCCTCTTTTGTGAACATCAATCGTAGGGTTGATGTTCATAAGTGGGGGATCAAATTCGATGGATCGTCGAAGGGTTTGTCGGTTGAAAGTTTTCTCTTCCGAGTGGAAACTCTACAAAAGAAGAGCGGACTGAGTGATGAGCAGCTGTTCGCAGATTTCCATCACCTTGTCTCAGGTCCCGCGGAAAGATGGTTTTGGCAGTTTCTGGAAGAAAATCAGGGCGATGAACTCCTTAATTATTTTGATCTTAAATCTGAGCTTCTTCGACAGTTCAAAGCTAACAAGCGTGACCATGAAATTCTCAGAGCGATCATGGACAGAAAGCAGCAACCCCACGAGACATTTGATGAATTCTATGCAGATATAAGAGGATTGACACTGCAAATGCAAAGCAGACCAGTAGAGAGTGATTTAATCTCGATGGTTAGGGCGAACATCCAAGATAGAGTTGCCACTTTGATTTTCGGGTGTAGTATAAGTAGTGTTAGAGATTTGAGAGAGGAGTGTAAGAGAGCAGAGGAGTATTTAACTGTAAGAGATGCAAAGATGAAGAGGTTTGTCCACGAGTTAGATGATACTGATGTGCAATATAGAGTAGGAAGTCAGGTTGAGGACACTAATTTAGGGATAGATGCAATAGGACAAAATAGACTAGAGAGAAGGACATACGGCACACATAACAAACGTACTTACACTGACCAGGGAAAGAGGACGGATCTTTCGGGAGAGACCCGGCAAGCTCCAGGTGTTTGCCCTTCAACATTCCATACATTAACATGTTTTTGTTGTGGACAGGGCAACATCTCCTTTAAGTGCGCAGCTTGTCAGGGAAACTTGAACGTCGGCAGTACACCCGGGAACAAGCCGCCGACGACGAAGCCTGTCCCGGAAGATCAAACACAACAGAAGAACCTGGAAAAATAAGCATTTTAAAAAGAGATCATAAGACTGAAAAGAAAAAAACTTACCAGAATCCCGAAAAGCTTCCAATAAGGAGTCTTCATCAAAGAGTGCAGGATTACGAAGAAGCTAGAAGAAGAATATTTGGTGAGAAAATCGATGTAATAGTAAAAGAATCTAGGAATTATAAGAAATTAGCAAGGCTTAGGGAGAAATGTGCAATATTTAGACGAAGAAAGAGTCAAATTGAATCTTCAATCTTGACGATTTCGGATGATACTAGGCCATATACTAAAGTGCAATTGGGAGATGAGGAAATATTAGGCTTATTAGATAGTGGAGCGTCCGTTACGTGTCTAGGAAAGGGTGCAATAGATTTTATCACTAGGAAAAAGATTAAATTGATTAGTATGAATAATGAGATTAAGACTGCAGATGGTAACTATCAGAAAATAGAAGGTAGGTTCAAATCTATTGTCTCGTGGGGCGGCAAAGCCCATGAATTAGAAATCTATGTCGTTCCTAGTCTTCAACAACCTCTATATCTGGGTGTAGATTTTTGGAGTAGGTTTAAAATAGCTCCCAATATCGTCAGCGAGATTGCCGTACCTCCGTCATCGAAAGAACAGCCTGCTTTTCGTGACCTTTCTCTAGCGGAAGCACAACAGCTGGAGAGAATCAAGTTACTGTTTCCCTCCTTTGCTACACTTGGGCTGGGTAAGACAAGCTTAGAAGAGCACATAATTGAAGTGGATGACGAACAAATTCCCATTAAACAAAGGCACTACCCAGTTTCGCCAGTCGTACAGAAGCTCTTGTACGAAGAACTCGACAGAATGTTGGCACTGGGTGTAATAGAGGAGAGTAACAGTGCTTGGAGTTCTCCAGTAGTTTTAGTGAGAAAAGGTGGCAAAAGCAGACTGTGCCTAGATTCACGGAAGGTTAATGCTAGGACGAAGAAGTTTGCTTATCCTCTTCCTCATATTGAGTGGATAATAAGCCGACTTCAGGACACCAAATTCATCTCCAGTATCGACTTGAAGGATGCGTTTTGGCAGATTCCTCTGGAGGAGAAATCAAGAGAGAAGACGGCTTTTACAGTCCCTGGTCGACCGTTATATCAATTCACGGTTATGCCGTTTGGGTTATGTAACGCTGCCCAGAGAATGTCTAAGCTTATGGACAAAGTCATTCCTGGTCGTCTTCGGCAGAATGTCTTTGTCTATCTCGATGACCTCTTGATTTGTTCTCCAGACTTCCAAACGCATATTCAAGTACTGGAGAAAGTTGCCGTATGCTTGCGTCAAGCTGGCTTGACGATAAACGTCGAAAAGAGTAAGTTCTGCTTCAAGGAAATCAAGTATTTAGGTTACGTTGTTGGAGACGGCTGCATACGGACTGACAAGGACAAAGTATCGGCGGTCGAAGAGTTTCCAGTGCCCAAGACACCGAAACAACTCCGAAGGTTCCTTGGTATGACGGGGTGGTATAGGCGATTTATGCCAAACTATGCCACTATTGCTGCCCCTATGACCGATTGCTTGAAGAAAGGACAGACTTTTGAAATGACTGACGAAGCACTGACTGCGTTTCAACTACTCAAAAAGAGTTTAGTTACAGCTCCCATACTGACAAATCCGGACTTTTCTAAACATTTTTATATCCAATGTGACGCTTCAACTTCAGGTGTAGGGAGTGCGATCTTTCAGATGGACGAAGAGAAAAATGAACGACCCATAGCATTCATGTCTCAGAAGCTGAATTCCGCTCAGCGGAATTACACAGTGACTGAACTTGAATGCTATGCAGCCGTTTTATCGGTAAAGAAGTTCAGGGCTTATGTGGAGGGTTTACCCTTTACTATCATTACCGATCACGCAAGTCTAAAGTGGCTTATGACTCAAAAAGACCTTGGAGGACGTTTAGCCCGTTGGAGTTTTAAGCTCCAAGGTTTTGACTTCGTGATCGAGCATAGAAAGGGTGTCCAAAATGTAGTCCCTGATACTCTCTCAAGAATACATATGGAAGAGATCACGACCGAAGCTTCAACACCAGACGTTGACTTTAACTCACCATATTTCTCTTCTGAGGAATATGTTGAGCTAAAGAAAATAATCGAACGCGACCAAGACAGACTTCCTGATATTTGCATATCAGACGGATTTGTTTACAAACGAACAGACATAAGAACGGGCGACGCAATACAAGACGACCGGGCATGGAAGCTGTGGGTTCCTAAAGAGTTGTGTGAAGGGCTGTTGATAGCAGCACACGATTCACCTTTGTCGGGACATGGTGGTATATCGAAAACCCTGTCAAAATTACGGCAAAAATATTTTTGGCCGGGGATGGCCACCGATGTTCAGAAGTGGGTACGATCGTGTGACACATGCAAAAGTAGTAAGTCTGTCAACATAACGACTCGGCCGCCGATGGGACAACAGACAATTACTGAACGACCATTCCAACGCCTATACATTGATTTCCTTGGACCCTATCCAAGAACTAGAAACGGAAACACCCACATTTTTATAGTGTTAGATCATTTCTCCAAATATGTGTTTTTAAAAGCAATACGTAAGGCAACATCATCTGAGGTAGTAAAATTTCTAGAAGAGAATGTGTTTCATGTGTTTGGTGTGCCAGAATTTGTTCACTCTGATAACGGAAAACAGTTCGTTTCAGATTTGTTTTCATGTTTTTTAAATCGCTATGGCGTTAAACAAGTCCGCACTGCGTTCTACTCTCCCCAAGCGAATGCTTCAGAGAGGGTTAATCAGTCAGTGCTATCTAAGATTCGATCCTACCTCGGTAGTGATCAAAAGCACTGGGATCAACATGTTAGCAACGTTGCATTTTCATTGCGAAGTGTTGTGCACGATGCTATAACTGTTGAGCCTTATTATGCAGTATTTGGATCTCACATGATGCAACATGCGAAAGCTTATGAGTTGCTGCGAAAACTAGAACTTGTGAAAGAGTCCAAAGTCGAAATTCTTACCAAAGAAGATCGCCTTGAACTCATACGTGCGAAGATTTTTAATAATCTGAAACTTGCACACGAAAAAAAGTAAAAAGGTGTATAAAACTAGAAGTAGGGATGTGCAATATAAAACTGGACAGGTAGTTTTCCGCAGAAACTTTAAACAAAGTAGCAGAGCGGAAAACTATAACGCAAAACTAGGAAGAAAATTCCTAAAATCAATAATTTTAAAACCGGTTGGGAATTCCCTCTACGTGGTAGGTAACCTCAATGGTGAAAAGGTAGGAACTTTTCACGCAAAAGACCTCCATGTGTAAAATTCAGTTTGTCAAATATGACGCATTCAGATGATGTTGCTTTCAACAAACTGTGATATTAGGTTAGTGTATGAAATGTTAGTATAGTTAGTGTATACTAAGTATATATAGTCACAGTTTGTTTATCTGTTTAATAGCTTTAATTATTTATTTATTTTATTTTATCTGTGATATTTTTACCTTTAGTTTAAGCATATAGTATATTTATTTATTTATCTTTATCTGTGATATTTTTGAGAAGTCAAAAGTACCTGAGTTAGTTTAAGTAAAGTTAGTTATTTACATTCAACTATCTGTGATATTTTCTTTTAGTTTAAAGTACCTGATTTAGTTTAAGTATAGTTTAATTATTTATCTTTTCTTATCTGTGATATTTATCTTTAGTTTAAGAATATATTATATATTTAGTTTCAGTTGTCTGTGATATTTTAACCTAGTTTAAACATAGCATATTTATTTTTCTTTATCTAAGATACTTTTAACTTAGTTTAGTATAGTTTATTTATTCACTTTCTGTTGTTAATTTATGTGTACATATGTATTTTTTTTTATTTTTAAATGTTGAGTTAGTTAGGGTTTATTAATAACTTCCAATTTCCTCACGTGTTTGCAAAGTATGTGTGTAAACAGTAGGTAAACAGTGCAATAATGAAGGCAAAAGATACCTTCATCTAAGAAAACTCTATGCAATATAGCAATAGAGCATGAGACAAATTCTCAGGTAGTGGGCTCAGCCACACGATACCGAGATCAAAAAAAAAAAAAAAAAAAAACAAAAAAAAATAACAGTAGACCACGCTTGCAGGGCCTTTTTCTTACGTTTTAAGTGACCTCGCGACCACTCAGCCACTTTAACCGAGCCTGTTACGGCGCCTTCAAGCATAGGCCTTACCTGGGGTGCAAACGCTCCTTCATCCTTCAAACAAGAATAATAATTTTCTTCTTACTATGGGGTGGAGAGCTCATTGTCCTCAACACCCATTATGTTGGCTTCATCCTTCATGTGATAGTCCGACCTAGAAATAAAAAGAAAATTATGGTTAATATTAATATTTACATAAAAGGGAGAAGCCAAAGATAGGTTTGGTAGGCTGAAGCGTTGCTCTTCAAGATTCCATGTGCCCTCGCATATGAAATTTTGAGAAGCAATTTGCTGGCTACCTATTCAATAAAATTTAAAAAACAATTATTTCCAGATATCATTTATCAAATGATGAACATCTGGGAATATGGTTTTGGCCATTTTAATTGAATTTATCTAGATATATTTAATTAATACTTACCAGGATAATCCAACACGAGCAATTTGCCAACTTTGTTTTGATTTCACTTGACAGTTCGATTGCAACTTTGCAATTTTTTTTTATGTCATGTAGCCGGCCTGTTTATACGCAGGCTTAATTCGTTTTATCTAGTTTTATCTCTTTCGTTCAAAACAAGATCTTAGACATGCGCAAAGAATTTTCGCTCAGTTTTAATTATGAATGAAATGAACGCATACAGTGAACATTTCATTCATGATTAAAATTGAACTGTTATGTTACGTTGATACGTTGTGTTTACGATATGCTTGTAGAGGTGGGTATTTATGTTAGTGTTTTCTTTTGTTATTTGTATTAATAGTATATTAAGTATAATAGTAATGTAAGTAAAAATGATTTAGGACAAAGAGAGGTATATATTAAGGATGTGTGGGTAATCAAATTAATGATAGGGATAGGTTAGGTTAGGTTAGGTTAAGGTGGCTGTCAGTCAACGACTGACACACTTAGACCAGATACTAGGTCCATTGTGATACCACATATGAAAGTGAGGCACTACCTCACTAATTTTAAAACCAATTGGAACTTTTAACAAAGCGATGGAGACAGTGTGTGTCTGTCTGAGTTAGGTCATTGATATCGTTGAGGAAGAAATCTCCCAAATGTAATTTTCGTCTTTGTGAGAGAGCAGGGCATGAACAAAGAAGATGAGTTATAGTCTCTTCCTCTTCCTCGTCCATGCAACTTCTGCAGAAGTCGTTCGAGAAGACACCGAGTCTAATAGCATGTCTGCCTATAAGACAGTGTCCAGTTATGACACCGATTAAGGAGCTAAGGTGTGATCTACCAAGAGATAACAAACATTTGGAACGTTTTGGATCTAGTTTTGGCCAGATCTGTTTTGTCGCCTGACAGGTAGTCAAGTTTGACCACCTAAGATTTGTTTCGTTCATGGCATCGTGTTTTAGCATGAGTTTACATGTAGCGATAGGTATACCAATATTCCTCCTGTCGGGTGAAAGTGGTTCAGTAGTTCCATTTCTGGCGAGTTCATCGGCCTTGCAGTTTCCTGGAATATCTTTATGTCCCGGCACCCAAAAAAGGTAAATGTTAAACTGTTCTGCCATCTCCGCGAGAGATGAGCGACAGTTGCGGGCTGTTGCTGAGTTCGTGGAAACCGCCTCGAATGATTTAAGGGCTGCTTGGCTGTCTGAAAAGATGCGGATATTCGACGTGGATATCACGTTTTCCTTGAGCCAGGATAGAACCTCTTTTATCGCCAGAAGTTCCGCTTGGAACACGCTACAATAGTTAGGGAGTCAGAAAGAGAGACTAAGATTTAGTCCTTCTGAGTACACTCCGCCCCCAACCCCATCTTCGGTTTTTGAACCATCAGTGTAGAAATGAATCGAATCATCTCTCGAGAAATGTCCTTCGTCCCAGTCAGACCGTGATGGAATGGAGACTCGGAAGTTGTTTTCAAAAACCAGTTGGGGTATGGTGCAGTCAGAGTGACTTGGAATCGTTCTGAATGAATTCAGAGTAATAGTGTGGCCAATTGAGTTATTGGTCCATTGAGAGGTGGCTCTGAGACGTATTGCTGTACTCGCCGCCATTTGTTTACTAAAAATGTCGAGGGGTGTAAGATTAAGAAGAATGTCTAAGGCAGCTGAAGGTGTCGTACGCAGTGCTCCAGTGATACATAGACACGCTGATCTTTGGACTTTGCTTAGGTGGTCCCGGTAGGACACTTTATCCAAAGCAGTCCACCATACTGTGATCCCATAAGTAAGTATCGGTCTTATGACCGCTGTATATAGCCAGTGGGTAATTTGTGGGGATACACCTCATTTGTTCCCTATTGCTTTTTTGCAAGAAAAGAGAGCCACCGTGGCCTTTTTTACTCTTTCCTGAATGTTGGGTTTCCATGTGAGCTTCTTATCTAGAACAAGGCCTAGATATTTAGCTTCATTTGAGAAAGTTAGTGGAGTTCCATTGATAGACGGAGCATTTAGGTGTGGAATTTTATATTTCCTTGTGAAGAGGACCAGTTCAGTTTTGTGGGGGTTTACTCCTAGCCCACATTTACCAGTCCACTTAAGAAGCTTGTTAAGAGCTGTTTGCATTAGCTCAATAAGAATTTGAGCATGTTTTCCTGATATCGCAATGGCGACGTCATCAGCGTATGCAATCACTTTGAATCCTTCTGCTTCCAGGTCAACTAGAAGTTCATTGACAACTAAGTTCCATAGAAGAGGGGATAGGACTCCACCTTGTGGAGTACCTCTGCTGACTGATCTTCTTAGGGAGACGTCTCCTAGGGTTGAGTTGATTAGCCTACTTTTTAGCATAAGATTTATAAGATCACTCAGGGATCTGTCTACTTTAAGATTGTCTAGTGCCGTTGTGATTGCTTGGTTGCTGACGTTGTTAAAAGCACCCTCGATATCAAGGAATGCTACCAGAGTATACTCTTTGTGATGTAGGGAATATTCGATAGCGCTTACTAAGGTATGCAAGGCAAAGTCTACCGATTTTCCTTTGCAGTAAGCGTGTTGTGCTGTAGACACTAGAGTTGTGTCTATGGCATTTCGCAAATGGATATCAATCAGACGTTCTAAAGCTTTAAGAAGGAATGATGATAGACTTATAGGTCTGAGGTCTTTTGGATACACTTGGGAACATTTTCCCGCTTTGGGAATGAATACAACTTTTACTTCCCTCCATAACGCTGGAATGTATTTCAACTCTAAACATCCGTTTAGTACTATTTCCAGGATAGGGATAATAATATCCATAGACTGTTGAAGTTCTGCTGGTATTATACCGTCAGGTCCAGCAGATTTATACGGATTGAAGCTGTTGATGGCCCATTTTAGTTTTTCCCTAGTGATCAGACCAAGTTTACTAGTTTTATTATTGGTTGGTCCAATTGGACTACAATCAATGTTTGCTATGTTAAGGGAGCTACCTGGGAAATGGGTGTCAAGTAGCAAGTTAAGCGATTCTTCGCAGGTATTGGTCCATGAGCCGTCTGCTTTTTTAAAGAAACTAGGCATTGTAGGATTGGTAGAGAGGATTTTCCTTAATCTAGAGGCCTCTGAAGTATCTTCTATTTTACCACAGAAGTTCCTCCAGGAGGCTCTTTTACTTTTCCTCAGCTCTTTTTTATATAATTTCAAGGATTCTTTGTAGGAATCCCAGTCTGCGATTTCTTTGGAGTATTTAGCTCGGTTGAAGGACTTTCTACAAGTTTTCCTGAGCGGTTCAAGCCCCGAGTTCCACCAAGGTGGCTTCCGTTTTCCTCTTATACGAGTAAGAGGGCAGGAGGCTGACAATGATTTGTTAAGGGCTGCTGTTAGATCGTTGACTTTTTTGTCAAGTTCGTTTATATTAGAAGGGATTTTCAAAAGATCAGGTTTAATTAAACTTTTTAGAGTATCCCTGTATTTTTGCTAATCAGTCTTTCGATAATTACGGAAGGCTGGTTGTTTATTAGTGTCATCAATAAGTTCGAATTGGATGTATCTGTGATCAGAGAATGAGTGCTCTGCAGACACCTTCCAATTCGTGATCCTATGATGAATCGAATCGGAGACAAGTGTTATGTCTAAGACTTCTTGTCTGTTTCTGGTTATGAATGTTGGTTCATTCCCAGTGTTAGTTACAATTAGGTTAGTACTGAGAATATAATCAAAAAGAGACTCACCTCTATCATTTATATTTGTACTCCCCCAGACTGTATGGTGTGCGTTGGCGTCACAACCAATTAGGAGGCACGTATTTAGCCGCTCTGATTCCTCTATAATTCTCCTCAGCATGTCGCTGGGGAGGGGGCCGAGATAGTCATGGCCAAGGTAAGCTGAGGCAAGCCAGTATATGCCTTTTTTCGTCTCGATCGCTGTAGTCAGGGAGTATAAATACATTAATATTACTTCTCACTAATATGCAGGATCGTGGATCACCTTTGTCCAATGCATACAGCAAGTAGTACCCAGGAGTCCTGAGTCCATGAACAATAGATTTGACAATCCATGGTTCCTGGATCAGGACAATATCTTCCCCTTTTGTTTGCAGTCGGAGAAGAAGGGAGGCCGAAGCCAGTTTGGAATGTTGGAGGTTAATCTGTAGTAGCTGAACCATCTCGGTTGCAGTTTTCCAGAACACCTCTTACAGTGCTATTGAGGTCCTCCTCTGAGTCAGACTCCGAGGATGACCGTAAAAGAAAATCTTCATTAATGTAGTCTTCAGTCTCCATGTCGGAAGGACTGTCGACAGTGTGAGCATCCAAGTCGGATGCGGTATCTGGTTTGGAGGAGGGCATACCTATAGAAGGAGTGCTGGGTGCATCTATTTCCATTTCTGGAAGGTTGATAACACTAGCAGGTTCCTCCACTGCGGGTATATCCTCCGATGTAGTGAGTGCTAGTCTAGCACTCTCTTCGTCTTTCCTATACACTTTCAGCGTAATGGTAGACCATCCAAACCTAATCACTCCTTTGGTCGACGCTAGTGGAGCCAGTGAATCCCTATTGATGACTATAATAGCCGATCTATAAGGACCCTCCGGATCCTCCAGCTTGGCGACTTTCCAGTCATGAGTAGGCAGGGATGGGTTACCATATTGTAGCATTTTAAGGATGATTTCTTTGTCGGAGAGTTCAGCTGGTAATCTGGTACGACCCCTTGGTCTGCAAGGAATGTCTTCTCTTGCCACAACCTCGAGCTTAGCACCAGGCCAGAGTCCCTCCAACCTACTGATGGCGAGCTTATATAGATCGCACGACCTCCGACCATTGAAGGCGACGAGCTTGACGCGCCCCTGGTACCACCCGGCATCCTCAAAAATGGCAGGTTCACCTGGATTTTCCATCATGAGGGTCCAGTAGGAAGCCTGAAGCTTGTTCAAGACCGTCATCCACCGATCGAAGGAGATCATACCATCTACATTAATCCTATCAATCACCGCTAAAATGGTTTTATCCTTTAGTACGTCACTAAAGGATAGATCTTTCCTGATGTTGGAAAGAGTATTGGAATTGGCCTTTGGTCTTTTGGGTTCCGGACCGGTTCCCTCAAAGGATCGCTGGCGCTTAGACGTAGAGTCTTCACTTTTAATTATATTTTTTGCCCACACGAGTTTGGCAGATTGCTTCGAGTCCAGATCCGACACCGGTAAGTCACCTAGCATCTTCACTAATCTCTCCGCGTTCCGTCTATCTTTTCGTGAGTAGGTTACACTCCTCCCTCCAGCGGTGGTGCTGTAAGTCACAGCCTTACCGTCGCAGGGGGGAATCCCCATGGAGCTCGAGGAAGGTTTACCCCTGACGCCGGTGGAACCGTAAGTCACGGCTCCATCAGCCCCCTGGACACCTCTTCCTGAGCCCGAAGGTTTTTGTTGGGCGGTGGTATTCCTCTCCTTGTCCGAGGTGGAGCTGAAAGTCACAGCCACACCCCCGTCAAGGAGGGGAATTTCTTGAGAGTCTGAGCTCAATAGTGCGGTGGGAGTGTCACAGTGTGTCACTGTGGCACTGCCACTGTTTTTGTTATTTACATCCGCAACTGTCGGGGGCAGTCACGGAGGGCAGCAGAGGTACTGTAAGTCACAGTATCCCCACTACCGACCGTGATTTGTCCCGACAGCTGCGGAGGAGCGTCCAGACTGGCAGCACTTCCCCCACTCTCGGACGGCTTTACAGCCTTCCCGGGAATTGAGGTTGTCCTAGCGGTCATATCGCCCCTTTCGCTTAATTTGTCATTCTTTTTCTTTTTAATTTTCTTTTGTGAACTTTTAGTCGCTGGCGACTCCTCCTCTTTCGAAGCAAAGCCCGTGCCGGCAGTCGCGACTCCTGCCGACATTTGAGCAGATATCCCCACCCGGATTTTATTATTATTATTAGCTTTAAAGTTCATGATTTTAGTTTTATTTGAGTTATGTTGGTGAGTGTGATTCTGCAGTTGTTGAAGTGTGTGTGTGTGTGTGTGTGTGTGTGTGTGTGTGTGTGTGTGTGTGTGTGTGTGTGTGTGTGTGTGTGTGTGTGTGTGTGTGTGTGTGTGTGTGTGTGTGTGTGTGTGTGTGTGTGTGTGTGTGTGTGTGTGTGTGTGTGTGTGTGTGTATGTGTGTGTATTTGTAAGTGTGTGTGTGTGTGTGTGTGTGTGTGTGTGTGTGTGTGTGTGTGTATGTGTGTGTATTTGTGTGTGTGTTTGTGTGTGTGTGTTTGTGTGTGTGTGCGTGTGTATGTGCGTGTGTGTGTGCGTGTGTGTGTGTGTGTGTGTGTGTGTGTGAGCGTGTGTGTGTGTTGAAGAATCCCACGTAAGCCCCCTCACCGCGACAAGGTCAACTCATAGAGGGGGAATGATAGGGATAGAAGATTATGATCTTTGTAAAGAAGGAAAATTTGTTTGTCCCACTCAGATATAGAAGTAACTATTTACCTAATGCAAAGAAGATTGGGGATGACCTTTTGAGATTTCATGGTCATTGTTGAATTGAAATACAAGAAGTGGAATTCAAACAAACCGCCAGCAAAAAAGAAAAAAAGAAAATTCAAATTTGAAATCCGAAGTGAATAAACCTATCTAAAGTTAACTTGCGCGTTTAGTGGGAACTAACATCATAAATATTGTGCTTTTAAGTACTTATCAAAAAGGTAGAAAACCTAAAAATAGAAAAAAAAGAAGTTCCAATATAAATATATATATATATATATATATATGTTTTTTTTTAGTGGTTGTTTCTCCGGAAAAACTGATTGTCAACTGGAACCTATAAAAATTAAAATAATCAAGCAGAGGTACAATTATTTGCTTAAAAAAAAATTTCATGGTATACTGAGAGGTAATTTTCATCACAGGTTCAGGATCTATTTTGATCAGACTTCCAGAAGCTGCTGGGGACCGGAGCCTCTGCCAATTTTTTTTTTCCTTTGTGCAAAGTGTGAAGACTTCATCTTCTTGAAGTTTTTTTTGTACAAACTTAACAAGAGAAAAATCTTCAAGTGCACTGAAATTGAGACCAGTAGAGGGTTATATATCTATATATTGATGGTATAAATATATTAATCCCTAATAAGGATCCATCAAGGGTTTGGTGCAAAAAGAGGAGCTTCGCTGAGCCAGTAAGGAAAATTGAAGAAGTGTGAAAAAGTGAAGAAGAAAGACAAATTTAATTTTTTTTATCAAACAAACAAAAAAATAGTGTACAAAATTTTGGTTCTCCACCATCCTAAAGAAATTTAGTTTTTTTTTTTATCAATAAGTCAGTTTTTCTTTATTTTTGTAAGTTTTTTTTTAAAGGAAAGATTAAGAAAGAAAAGTGAATTTGAATTAAAACCAAATCAATTCTGTTAGCGTTAAACAAAGTGACAATAAGATCCACGACAAGTTCTTCAACGTGCTGCCGGCAGGACAACGAGGGACTTCGCATAAAACAACTGTAAGTGATTTCCTTTTGTAAAACATATACTTTTTATTCGAACCAAAAAGGGTTTTAAAGGATTTTCTTGCTTTGGTTTTGAAGTTAAATACATTTTTTTACTCTTTTTTTTTTTGAATTTTTTTTTATACCTTTTTTTGTTTTTTAATTTATAATTTTTTTTTAATATAAGTTCAATAGAAATCAATATTAGAGTAAGAATAGAAAGCAAAAGGAGAAACCAATTTTTTTTATGGATTGGAACAATAAAATTATAAAGTGACCAGAACATAATTTTAGTATTATGAATTGCTAAATCCTTTTCAGCTAAGGGTGTGTGGAGGCGGACAAAGCCGTCCCTATGCAGAATTTCCGGTAGTATGACTTGACATACTAACTTTACGTAACAAACAGTCTGCGACTGTTTGGTCATTTTCGGGGTTATTTCTGAACATCGGCCATGGAAATAACGTTCGGAAGTATCTTTCAGATACTTGGGTGGGTTGGCCAGGCCTTCGTCAATAACATCTGGCGAGCGCTTGGAATTTAGTAGTACGGTATCTGAGGGAAATAGAAAAGTAAAGTGCTTTAGTTTTAGGGTTTAGATTAAGGTAAATTTAAGATTTATATAAGTGCAAATTCGTACCAACGAATTTGACTTTGGTGGAGGTGATTTTATTTCATTATTTTTATTATTTTTGGTGAAGGGATTTTTATATTATCATTTATGGTGATGGGAAATTTCATTTTTTTTATTATTTTGAATTTTAGGTAGGTTTAGTTAGGTTAGTTTGATTTTGAAAAGCACTATACTTACATGTTCCTTCAGGTAGCGTCAAAGTCCTTTGATTTGTGGTAACTTTTCAAACCTTTTAGAGTAGAGTCATTCCTTTTCCAATCTCCTCTTCCTTTCCTTTAACTTTCTTCTTTTTCTGGCACGATAATTTTGATTGTCGAGCAGGAGGGATAAGTGGAAGCGGCAAAGAACCACCCCATTTCCGTCGAGCATAGCCGTGTAACGACAAGCGTGCCGCCGCCCTTCTACTTTCCCAAAGTAAGTCCTCCGTGGAACCCTGACTCGCAACATATCGGATTTTCCATCAGATGGAAACTCCACAAACCAAGTGAAGCTCAGTCACGAAGAGTCCACTCAACTTCGTGATGTGATTCGTGGTTTTCCTTCTTTCGCGAGCAAGGGGCTCGGGAAAACGACACTGGTAGAGCATTACATCGATACGGGTGATGCTATACCAATTAAGCAGAGATATTATCCTGTTTCTCCTGCGGTACAAGCAATGATGTATGAGGAATTGGATCGTATGTTGTCTTTGAGGGTCATCGAAGAAAGTTCTAGTGCATGGTCTTCGCCAGTTGTGCTAGTGAACCGTTTATGCCTATACTTTCGGAAGTTGAACTCGGTTACAAAGAAGGATGCGAGGCCAATTGCCCATATTGAGGGTCTGTTAGCACGCCTTTCAAAAACTCGCTATATTTCTAGTGTGGATTTGAAAGACGCATTCTGGCAGATACCGTTGGAGAAAATATCAAGGGAAAAGACTGCTTTTACAGTGCCTGGTAGACCTTTGTACCATTTCAAGGTCATGCCATTCGGTTTGTGTAATGCGCCGCAGAGTCTGAGTTATCTTATGTGTAAGGTAATTCCGACAGAATTGCGGGATCTAGTGTTCGTTTATCTCGATGATCTTTTGGTCGTGTCTGAAACTTTCCACGAACACTTGGCGATATTGAGGCGAGTAAGTCAGGAATTGACTAGGGCAGGACTGACGATCAACTGTTTTGATGAGCTTCAGTATCTAGGTTATAAGGTTGGGCAAGGCTGTTTGAAAGCTGACCCCGAGAAAATTGCAGCAATTAATGAATTTCCGGTACCTACCACAACTCGTCAAGTAAGACGTTTCTTAGGAATGGCGGGATGGTACCGGCGATTCGTTAAAGATTTTTCTACGCTTGCCTCTCCTTTGACAGATGTACTGAAGAAAGGTAAAGCGTTCGAGCTTAACCAGAAGGCTCTAGAAGCCTTTAATTCCATCAAATAGGCGTTGACGACATCTCCGGTGCTGGTTAACCCTGATTTCTCGAAGGAATTCGTGATATTGTGTGATGCATCCGCGTCCGGTATCGGGTGTGTTCTTTGTCAGCGGGACGAAGATGGGGCTGAACGCCCAATCTATTACTTCTCCCAGAAGCTGAACGCTGCGCAAAGAAATTACTCCGTCACCGAACGGGAATGCCTTGCAGCTGTACTTGGTATCCAGAAGTTTCGATCGTATGTCGAGGGATATCATTTTAAAGTAATCACAGACCACTCCAGCTTGAAGTGGCTGATGAATTTAAAGGATCCTACTGGCAGGTTGGCCAGGTGGAGCATGCGTCTACAAGGATTCGATTTCGTGGTAGAGCATCGAAAGGGAACTTTGAATGTCGTGCCAGACGCTCTGTCAAGAGTATATGAGGCAGACAATTTGACGGTAGAAGCGTTCCTTTCATGCCTAACACGAGTCGACCCCGAGGAGGTACTCCACTTGGACTTAGAGGATTCCTCTTTCCAGTCAGCAGGATACCTGGACCCCATCAACCACATCAAAAAGGAGCAGGAGCGATTACCCGATCTCAAAGTATCCGAGGGATACGTGTACAAACGTACCAAACACTCCATTGGTAAACCCCTCGCAGACGACTAAACGTGGAAACTGTGGGTTCCATCCGAGATGACGAAATCACTCATTGAGTTAGCTCACAACCCTCCAAGATCTCCTCACGGTGGTGTAGTTAAAACTCTTTTTATGTTGAGACAACGATTTAATTGGCCGAGTATGTACACTCAGGTCAAGTATTTTGTTGATTCTTGTGAAGTTTGTAAAACTACTAAGGCTTCGTACGGAGATGGGGAATAGTTTTGAGGTCGATCGACCTTTCCAACATTTATATGTAGATTTCTTGGGCCCCTATCCTAAATCGAAAAGCGGAAATTCATTCATAGTCATAGTAGTCGATCAACTAACCAGATTTGTTTTGATCAAACCTTTAAGGAGAGCTACAGCTCTAAGTGTAGTTAAGTTCTTGCAGGAGAATGTGTTTTTAGTTTATGGTGTGCCAGAGAGTATACTCTCCGACAACGGCACTCAATTTTTAAGTAAGGATTTTCAAATTTTGTTGAATACGTATGGTGTTAAACACTACAAAACTGCAGTATATTCGCCACAAGCAAATGCTAGCGAACGAGTGAATCGCTCGATTCTTGCGGCCATACATGCATATATTAATCCGAAGCAGTCCAATTGGGACGCTCATCTATCGTCCATAAGTAGTGCACTTCGCACAACCGTTCATTCCACTCACAAGATGTCCCCCTATGAAGCTCTGTTCGGTCAGAGAATGATTGAGCATGGGGCGGACTATCGTCTGTTGAGAGAGTTAGGAGGTTTGAACAACTCGGAGATAGATTGGCTACCCAAAACTGCAAAGATGAACGTACTCCACTCTTATCTGAAAGAAACATTAGCGAAGGCTCATGCTGATTATGAAAAAGTATACAATGTGCGTAGTCACAAAGTCAATTATAAGGTGGATGATGAAATATATAAGCGAAATTTTGTGCTTAGCGACTCTTCGAAGCATTTCAATGCGAAACTAAGTCCAAAATTTATTAAAGTTAGAATTTTAAAAGTAATTGGTAACAATTTATATGAGGTTGTGGATAGCAAAGGCTATAAATCGACGGTGCACACTAAAGACCTTAAGAGGTAGTGTGAGATATTGATGTGTTGGTGAAGGCAGTGTTAGTGGTGACTACACTTTCCTTCTCTACACACTCCAATATGTACACTCACGAACAATTTCTACTGTGATATTTTTTTTCATTGTGCCCGGCGTATGCTCAGCTGTGCATGAGACCCTTGTGCTTGTCCAATTATTGTCCCTTTTCCTTCTTCCTGCAAATTTTGTTTGCAAGGAGAACCATTTACGTTTTGTGTTTATTCGTTTGTTAGATTGAATATCAGATTATCTGTGTGCTACTCACACAGCGAACAAAACAGTTTCCTTTTTTTGAAGCAATATAGGAAATATTCTCCTTTTCCTTCTGCTTTCTGAACAAATAAGATTTGTTCCAAAAGCACAAGTTTTGTAGTGAAAATATTTTGACAACTGTAATGTCAGTGTGACTTCACCCCAAAATTTTTTTTTTGATGTGTGACCACCGCCTTAAAAGCGATGAATATACTTACTTATAGGTTCACACCAGTCACTAGATGGCACTCATCCTACATTACAGATGCTCAATTTCATGGCGACAGATTTCCGCTTTCGAATAATTCCCACTTTCGGAGAAACTTCCCTTGTCAAAGTGTTCCCTTTTTAGGAAATTTTGCCTGTCAGATTAAATTCCTTCACGGAACAGTTCCTTCATGCTCTGACAGAAAACATCCCGAATTTGATCCTGTTGAAATTATCTCTTCGGCTTTTTATGTCCAATCTGACAGTTGCACCACTAATGACAGAGAGTTCCAAAACTGGAATCCGATTTGGCTCTATGTGTTAGTGTCAGTATGCTATTCACCAGACCGACTTGGTGGTGAAATTAGTTTGTATAATTTTTGTACCACACTGAAGAGAAACAGGAATTTTGAGACATTTCATTACGGATGACGTACTTGTCTAGTTGAGATTTCTCCATGGCGAGGTCAGTTCTGAGTTATAAAAGTATTTATGGTACATAGACCAACCAATACATACATCAGACATGAGAACGATGTGACATATTTGTTTTGTCCTAAAGTTGCATTGGTATGGTGAATTTATTTATCGCAAAATTTATTTTCCTCTAACTCATGTCCAGCATCCCACATCTGATGGAATGGTTGACACACGTCGGTTGGACAAATTGGAAGTCATAATCCAATTGTTTAGTTGGTTTATTCCAAGTTCCATGACGGTGGTGACATCTATGCGTGAGCCAAATAAACTAATAATGAAGATACTACTCTATGAACATACCCCTTAGCCATAGAGAAATTACTCTATCCTTACTGTGAATGGTTTGCAACTCTATGGCCAGCTATAAAAATATGATGGAGAGCATATTTCTTTCTATTTTTCACTCGGCCATTATACCTACCAGTCTCGTTGCAAGAAGTTAGTTTTATTTTATGCAGCTGAACAATTATTTTTCTTGTTAGGATTTCTTCGACGCAAAAAAGGTATGTAGTTATTGAAATAAGGGTTCGGTGAATTGAATATATTCAATTCCACTAAACACCTTATTATTATTTATTACCCTTTTTTCTGAATTTCAGGTGAAATTCTGAACATAAATTGGAAGTCCAATAGGACGAAATTTTTCTTCTCGAACAAAAATTTTTTTTTTTGCTCGAAAGCGTCGGTGGTACCACATGGTGTGGATACTACGACGCGGCGCGTATCCAAGCTTTTTTAGGACATCCAACCCTAAGATTATTAGGATTTTACATAATTTCAAGGTAGGTTTTTTGTCCATTTTTCAAAAATTTCTGTCATTTGACATGGCGTGGTTTTCCTCCTAGGAAACGCCAGAGCACATGGTTTTGGCATTGGCAATCCATGTGGCCATCGACGCATCAAGGGCAGGATCATCTATAAATCTATAAAATTCCTATTACATCTTTACTTACTTATCAACACTGAGTTTTCTACGGCGGTATCCGGAAGGGATCCCGAAGGATTTAATTAAAGCTCCAGATATATATACAAAACCCAGTGAAGTGTTGTGCTTTTTTTGTGTTAAAGGAATTTTTCTGCCAAACCACGTGCGGCCGACGCAGTCCCGCACCACAGATCCGTAAATTCACTGTCGTCTAGATACCAGAACCTTCGAGGAAGTGGTGTGTCGTTGCTGTTTAGCGTACCTCATCCTTCCGCCTACTTTTTGTTCAACGACGTGGAATTATCGACGCATCTACTGCACCGTCCTGACGCCACGGTTGCAGAACACCTTTCACTATATCCACGGACATCGTTGTATGAATTCTGAAGCACCACCTGCGGTGCCAAGAAAGCCCACCTTCGGGCACATACACCTTGTTTTATAACAATTACTGTGAGCAGGAGATCTCTGAGATCAATCTTTGAATATCCATCTGTTTGGACAAGTGTACCTCAGATTGGATACCTCATCACTTACATCTGTACTTTAGGCACCACGCGCGGTGTATACACCAAGCGCACCTCAGCTCTGTTGCGGATCCGCATTGGGTTTGGACGCTAATGCCTCCGATCTTGCGAAACGTTTGCATCCCTACAACTGGAGTTACGTTTTGGTCCTCTTCGAGTCTTCGGTTTCATCAGTTCGAGTTATTTTTATCAACATTGAGGATATAAAGGAGTGCGATTATACATTCATCTCAACAAAAACGAAATTCACTTGAGTATCATTTTTCAATTTTACTTTATTATTAGCATATCTGTATGGTAGATGTAGTTATTTTATATTTTTATAAAAGTGCTTATTATTTTTGATCCATTGAAACTATATGAAAGATAATCCTTAGACTCGATTTTGAAACTTAATTACCTAATATTAACGTGTTTAACTTTACATTTTGCTGCCTACGTTAACTTTAAATTTAATAGTGTGCTATAGAATCGATGAAAGATTCGGTTTTTGAATATTAATAATTTACTATCGCGAGACTTTTTTTTTATTTTTCTGAACTGCGAACTAATTTTGGCAAAACTTTTGAATACATTGCTAAAGCTGAAATCAACCACGGATAGTCTGGTAACTATCTGACATTTGTCTTCGTCCTTTAAGTGTAGTATGTTATGTGAAATTGTGTTTTCCTTACTTTGGTGTGTCCAAGCACTCAATTGGCAACCAACCCCAGAGTCACAAAGACTCCTCACGCCAATCATCAATTATCTTGCTAGGGATACAAACTCCCTACCCCGCTGTATAGCTGGGAAACTGCATCTTGTGAATACGTAATATCAAGTTGCAACAATAATAAATCATTGAATAAATTTTGAAAATACAGATAAATATTTTTTGAAAATACGACAATAGATAGGAGCAGTGCACTTCTTCATCTAGGTATTTAAGATTTTTAAACTATATTGATTTTTGAAACATATTTAACTATATTGCAATTTATTGATATCATATACGAACTGTGTATGCATTTATTTCCAACTTTTACTTTTCAGCGACCCTCCCTGATATTGGCCTGAATATTGATTCTTCAGTTTGATATAGTCATTTCTACTATTCAACATTTTTTTTTCCTTATCATCCTTCTGACACTTTGAGAAACTTTGTTGTGTTCTAGTGTTTATTAAGTGTACAACCTTCCTTTATTTGTTTTTTTTTTCTGAATTGTATGCAATTCACTCCACACATTAGATTTGCTTCCATTGTGTTCTCACTTACCTTGTACTTCAATTAGTATGGTACTATTTGCCATCTTGTTATGGTTTTGTTTGTGTGGTATACCTACCTGATGCCAACAAACCTCCTTTTGTGATGTTAATCATTATTAACCTTATCGGTTGCAATATACTCTTTCCAGGTAATCTTACCTGAAACATTATTTGCACTCAGCCCTTCGTTGGCTTTGGAATTCGTTTTGACTTTACGTTACCTTGTGTTAATACACTACCTGTGTTCACACTTATCAATCTATTATTCTTGTAAGAAGTTAATAATAGATATATTGTTGATCCTTTGTTGTGATTGTTGTATGTTTTGGTTTAGGTCAAACGGAAGTGACGGTTTATGACTCCGTTATTCCCGCCTATTGTCAGCAAATTATATATGGCTTAATTTGAGATATCTTATCTAGTTTTGACTACAATTTCGTTGCGGTTGAGTATCTCAATCTGAAATTCGATATAAATTCGATAAATTCTTTTCGAAATCGGTTTACTTAAATATAATTACAATATTGACAGCATTTACAAGCCGCTGTGGCCTAATTGTTTTACTTCGTATTGATTTAAAATTGTTTCATTGTCGTGATCTACGTTTTTGTACGCGTGATTATCTTTAGTATTAATTTTACTTTACTTGAATTTTTAAAAAGATTATCGACCTTTTTATCTTTCGAGATTTACTTAATTACATTACACTTCTGGTATTTAAATTCGGTATTATCAAGATTGAATCTTGATTATCGACTTTGTATTTGATAAATATACTTTTGTAATCGATTTGATTTTGGTTGTTCTTTCGGTCGTATAAAATATTAGAAATTTTGACTTAAATATATTATAAGTATTTAGGAAATAATTATCCTGTTAGTATTAAGAATTTAACAAATAAAATTTTTGTATGATTATAGTAATTGAAACTTTTTGCAGTCTTCATTTATCTAGTTGATTTTGATGCAGACTTTCTTTCAATTTTTTTCTATGAGTCATAAGAATTTAGTTAATATGGAATAGGTTATTAAGGTCCGATGGGGGTTGTATAGAACTCTCTCTCCCACACATTTTCATGAACGGTGGAGCATTTCTGGTATAGGATGTTTGGGTTAGTTTAAGTTTAGTATAGAGATTTAGTAATGTAGGTCAGACTTGACCTACATTCATGTTAAGGGGCTTCTTCATAATATTCCTTTTTCTGTCATAGAGAAGCCAAGGTTCTTAGAGGGAGTTGATCCTCTTTGAAATGGGTGGGTTAAGAGACAGGGGTTGTCGTCTACACCATAGACAACCCGACACCAGGTCAGACACTTCGCTTCTGCACTCTACATAACATTGGAGCATGGTAGAGACGAGGGTATAGTCAGCTCTAGATATCTTCTGACACCCAAAGATATCATAGTTAGAAACTATTCAGTGTGGTCAAAGATATTTGTGGTTACGGAAATTTTTCTACGTCGGAAACTCCTTATGAAGTGCAGACTAAAATTTTACTTTTCAAAATAATCAATATAAAAGCCCTCCTCTGTTAGGGTATCTCTGATCGTAATGGTCTAAGGGATAGTCAATTGCATCGAAGAGAACATAGTATCAAGTGCCGCGGGCCTTAGTCCTTTAGATAGAAAGGGATATATTAACATCCGTATCCAGATATGCAGGGTAAAAACTTGTAGCACCATCGCGATCCCACAGCAAGGACTCACCTCCCTTCTGCTCTTGAAGGGAAATGCTGCATATCGACGCGGTGGTTGATCGGCGACAACCTCAATTTGCCTCTCGGGTCAATGCCCTCCAGTACGTGTAGTGGACTGAAGAGTAGTACGGAGTAGGGGAATTGAGGAATAAGAAATTCGACTTACTATTATTATTTTCTTCTATACCAACCGAGTTCGAGAAGGTTATGAGATTCTGCTTTCGTCATTTCCCATGACACATGGAGGCAATAGGCCTTTGTGACTGGCGAGGACTAGGGGTTTCGGAATCCTCATATCTTCCACGGACACTACGATGATTGGTCGGCTTCGGATCTTTTGAGTGTAGTAGTGGTCTCGTGGTGATTACATTCTGTTTCCGCGTGGATCTTCGGTATGAGTTTACTTTTTTTTGAAGTTCAAGATAATTTCTCTGGTGAGTTTAGTTTTTGAGTATGTGTTGAATTAATTTTAGGTATTGCAGGTCATCGAAGCTACCAACTATAAAAATAATAATAAATTATCCACCTGCATTCTGGTTTCCTCTGGTTGTTACCAATCTAGTTCTGAGGTGATCGACATGGTAAGTTATATGTTCTAAGGGTTGTAGGTTGTGGTATGGGTTTGGACCTATCTCTCTTACTCATCGTGTCTATGGTATTTGGATGTATTGGTATATGTTCCCATTTACGGTGGAACATAGTAGAATGCGTAATCGTATGTGTATGTATGCATCTCGATACCTATATGGTCCTGTCATGCAACTATGAGAGAAGTGAAAGAACCGGAATGCTGTGGTGGATAAGTCTGTGTATGGAAAAATAGAAGCCAAGGATTTGTATGGTGAAGATATTCCTAGTAGGGTCATGGTGCTCGAATAATATGAATGTATGGGTACTGTGCTGTACTATTACCACCAGGAAATACTGTAGTTGAAGCACGGTCTGACAGTAGAGGATCCTATAAGACCATTTGAAGATTGGTCTATTTTTTAAAGCCCTCTACCGGAGGAATGTGTCATCCCAACATATTGTCATCATCATACATGTCCTAGCGATGAGAAACCACCTCATAAGTTATTTGTTTATTTCTTTTATTTTTACGTTACACGTTGGGCCTAGAAGCCATGAGTAAACTTGGGTGCACGTGTGGCACAATAAACGACAGAATTGGCACCAAGGGTTAGGTAAACAAAACTCCCTGGGTGCGAACGTGGTTGTCGACGGGCCGGGGATCGGATCGCCGTCGTACAGACGCACGTGGCTGGCTCGCCTGGTATCTGGACAAAGTCCTGGCTGTTGCGCAAAACGTGCGCCTCTGCGGTTTGAGGAGTGGTCCAACAAAAAGAAGATGACCACCTCCATGTTTTTTGCACGCTTAGTACCAATTACAGTGTATAATCATATAAAGTATGCACAGAAAATTCACACATGTTGGCAAAAATATAGATAGGTAATTTGTTGAATCCACCGATAAACGTGGCATGGATACGCTCCGTCAGTAAGAAAAATCTTCCTGAATGGTCAAAAAGGACGGAAAATTGGTGCAGCCTCGCCTGCCCTGTTGGCTTGGGAATGATGCCTGTCGCAATTCCTTTATGGGGATAAAACTCCTAGGGACAAGCAAACCAATAGCGTTATAGCTTGCCGCCATGTGTCGCCATTGAAATGATATTCGACAGAAAAAAAAACTTTCCTGTTCCGATTATCATCTCAAATTAAATGTCCTTACCTTGTAGTTATGATGAAAAACTCCTTATAATGAATTGCAATGTATAATTGCGCATGCAATTAACAATATCCTTAGCGAAAAAAGGAAATGTAGGCGCGGTTTGGCTGCTTAAAAAAAAATTCTTCAGTTCTGGATTAGAGTTGTTCTTCGGTCTTGATGTATCTTCAAAATGAAGTCTGTGGCTAGACATGAGTTCCACACCAGCCAACGCCCTGATTTCCAGTTTTATTTTCATTTTAAAGGATGCCGTTCCAGTGAACATAGCGAGTCGAATAGGTAGAAGTAACGAATGTTAACACTCGTTCACACTATGTTACTTCTGCCAAGACATGGATTACACGTAACATATTCGTGTGATGTGGCAAGTAATTGGACGAAATGATGTCACTTGAGGCTCTGGTTACACTGGAGTATCAGAATACGCTTAATGGTTAACATACTGGTGGCTTATATACAAAGCAACGGTGACGTTTCATGGTCACTAATAACCTAGCATTCTTGTCAGTTTCACGAAATTGCATTTCTGACAGCGCTAGTAATTTTCTTTTTCAGGTTATGACGGGTTACTGTCAGATCACAGAAACTTCACCATGCACGGTTTTAAATCGTAATGTCACGAAGTCTGTTGGGTGTTTGTCAACGGAAATCGGTATCACTTGGTAAGTATTCGTTACTGCTCTATTTCTTGATCTGAGCGTATGACAGTTTTGGTAAAAACACAAGGTAAGTATAAGATTTTTTCTAGCTCTTGTAACGCGTAGCAATATAGAATAAGATTTGATTATTGCTGTTTTATGGACGATGTTTTCTTATTCCATTGCGTTGATGAGTCACATATGTCATATTCCTGGACAGACCAGATATGAAGTTACGAAATTTTAGAGTAGTAGACTGACAGCTTAGTTGCGGGTTCAGATTGCTGATTTGAATAAATACTCGGCCGCATCGACTATTTTCTTCAAAGTAGGTATCTGACAGCTATATGTCAACTCTGTATTTCTGATTTGCGTTGTGACGTGAACGACACTATTTACTGTAAGAATTACCTAGTGTGAACTCTACGACTTTGAAATTCAGTGTGTACCCTACCTAACTCAAACTAACGAGTAGTTGTCTCATGAGGTCCAATTTTGTTTCCATTGACTTAATGGAAACCAGACCATACTGGAAGTTTGATTTGTAGGGGAAATCTTGTGGAATACAAATCGGTGTGGAATCTACATTCCAAAATGGTTGCCTTTTTGTGGAACTGTCTCTGGTGGAACTCATCGAGTGCGTTCAGCATAGTGCGAGTTAACGTTGAGTTTCGCACATAGATGGCACCAGTGACAAAGACTTTATTTTCTCATGAATAATTGGCGAGAAAGTTTCCCTACATCATAAAACGGGTGATTTTTTAAGAGGTTTAGAACTTTTTTTTTTTAAAAAACACAAAAAATTCGAAAAAATGAATGAAATATTTATTTGAATCGATAGTTTGAACCTTGCAATTTAATGTTTAAAGATAATTTCATGCAAATGTTGACCGCGGCTGCGTCTCAGGTAGCCCATCCGCTGAGTCCAATTTTGGCATACTCTTTCACACATATCGGCCGGTATCTCACGAATGAATGCATGGATGTTGGCTTCCAGTGCGTCAATCGAAGCGGGCTTGTCCCTATAGACATTAGCCTTGACATACCCCACAAAAAATAGTCTAATGGTGTCAAATCGCACGATCTAGGCGGCCAATTGACCGGCCCGAAACGTGAAATTAACTGTTCACCAAACTCGCCTCGCAATTGCGCCATTTTTTCGCGTGCTGTGTGGCATGTGGCACCGTCTTGTTGAAACCACATATCATGCAAGTCAAGAACTTCCATTTCGGGCAAAAAAAAGTTTGTTATCATCGCTCGGTAGCGTTCACCATTGACAGTAACGCTGCGATTCGCATCATCTTTGAAGAAATATGGCCCAATAATGCCGCCGGCCCATAAACCGCACCAAACAGTGGCTTTTTCGGGATGCATTGGTAGCTGTTGCAATGCTTCTGGCTGATCTTCACTCCAAATGTGGCAATTTTGGTTATTTACGTACCCAATCAACCAAAAATGAGCCTCATCGCTGAACACAATTTTTCGATAAAAAAGCGGATCCTCGGCCAGCTTTCCAAGCACGAATTTTGATAGTAAAATTCAATAATTTGCAAGCGTTGTTCATTTGTAAGACAATCCATAGTTAAATTGCAAACCAAACTGAAGCTGTTTGACAGTGACACAAGGTACTAAACACACGTCAGCTGTCAAAACCAGTGTTGCCAAAACCAAACCAGCTAAAAAATCACCCGTTATTTGAAAAAGCTCATCTACAAAGACATTATCTGGCCCAATTTCATCTTCTTCTTCTGCAACCAAATTAACTTGGCGCTTTTCCTTGAAGCAAACTCTACGAAGATGGCCTTTTGTTTTACAAAATCCGCAAACCGTTTCTTTATGGCTGCAATGATTTGCCAAGTGAGTTGTACTACCACAACGGTAACATTTTCTTGTAGGTAGTTGTTTGTTCCCAAATCCTGCTCTCTTCTCGATCATCTTGCTTCTTGTGTCCTTCGTTCTGTCCCCAAATGCATTGACTGTATTTGTATTTGCTTGAATCTCGTTAACATTGAATCTTGACATGTTGTGCTGATGCAATTCTAGACCTCCTTTTTCAGCTGTCTCGAAGGCCTTGGTGGTGGTTATTGAAATGTAAACCCAATCAAAATTAACTGCTGCCTTTGGCAACACTGTGCAGTGACAGTTTTTGTAAAACTTGCAGCTGTCAATTCGCTTTTACCTTTCTTTTGTTTTGTGGCCTTCATGCGTAGCAGTTCTTAATCTGAAAATATAATAATAATCTTTATAAATTAATAAATAATAAGTTAACAAAGTGGAAGTCTTTTTATTAACTGGAGGATATTGGAAGTATTTAAGTCAAAAGGTTATGGGCCCAGAGTCTGTGCTAAGTTAAAATGGAGTCTACAACAGTAGTTAATAAATTGAATGGCAGTAATTGGAACACATGGAAGTTTCAGACGAAGGTGGTGTTGTTGGCGAAGGGGTTGTCTGATGTTGTTTCTGGAAAGGATGAGATGCCGGCTGAGGATGGGGATGCAAAAACCAAATGGACGCTTAAGGACGCAAAAGCTCAGGAGGCCTTGGTCATAAGGATGCAAGACGAACCAATATCGCACGTAATGCAGTGTACAAGTGCAAGTGAAATGTGGAAGAAATTGGAGGAAGTATATGAACGTAAATCCACAATCAGCACTCATCTGCTAAATGAGCAATTTTACAACATAAAAATGGAGGATGACAGTGTACAAAATTTCATAACTAAAATCACAAATCTAAGGGTAAAATTGAAGGAACAAGGAGAAGAAGTTCCAGAAAAAATGATAATCACTAAAATACTGATGTCTTTGTCTGAAAAATACAAACATTTTCGATCTGCATGGGATAGCGTTAGCACCGAAAATCAAAACCTTAGTAATTTGACCGCCCGGCTGTTGATTGAAGAAGAGAGAGTAACAAAAGAAAAGGACGAGTCTAGTGTCGCATTGCTTGCTGTTCAAAAAAAATGTTTTAGCTGCGGAAAACCAGGCCATTTCAAGAATCAATGTCGCTCTATTAAATGCAACTACTGCAAAAAGCCTGGACATCTTCTAAAAGATTGTTATAGCAGAAAGCGCAAAAACGCGCATTACCAGGAAAGTGGTGGAACTGACCAGCACAGAGGAAGAGATCGAGACTACGCTTTAATCGCCATATCAACCGATATACAATCACAAATAAACACCTGCTGGTATTTGGACAGCGGTGCCTCACAGCACATGTGCAGAGAAAAACATTTTTTTACAAACTATGAGCACCTAACAACTCCAAAATTAATAAAAATAGGAGATGGGACAACAATAAAAGCACACGGCAAAGGAAATGTTTGTGTTTTAGCATATAACGGCAAATCCTTTCATGAAGTCAAACTGCAAGAAGTTCTATTTGTTCCTGATCTAAAAGAAAATTTATTTTCACAAGGCAAAGCACTAGACAAGGGACTCTCACTGATCTCAAACTCCGAATGTGCTCAATTCATAAATAGTGAAAATGAAGTTGTTGCAGTTGCCTCCCGCTGTTATAAGTTATTTCAAATGCTGTTCAAAACAAAATCAGAAAACTATTCTGAAATTAATCAAAAATGCCTAATTGCTAAAAGTGAAAACAATAACATCATGTGGTGGCACAAAACCTTAGCACATCAAAACTTTCGCCACATAAAAGACATTCTCCAACGCAACAAGATACAAATTAAAGAATGTGACAGTTTCTGTGCACCTTGTGTACAGGGAAAACACCACCGCGACCCTTTTCCGGTAAGCCATTCACGTTCTGATACAGTTGGCAGTCTTATACACATGGATTTGTGCGGGCCAATGGAGGAACGATCTCTTAACAACTCTAAATATATTTTTTTACTCAAGGATGACTGCAGCGCGTATAAAATATTGTATTTTTTAAAAAACAAATCGGACGTTTGCGAGAAGTTAAGAGAATTTATCCTGTTAGTCAAAAATCAAACAGGTATGTCCATCAAGACCATCAGAAGTGACAACGGAGGAGAGTTCATCAGCAGTCAGGTGCAAAAGTTATTAAAAGATCACGGCATAATACATCAAACAACAGTTCCATATAGCCCACAACAAAATGGGCGTGCAGAAAGGGAGTTCAGAACAATTATTGAAGCTGTGAGGTCAATGTTAGCAGAAAATAAACTACCAAAAAAACTTTGGGCTGAAGCAGCAAACACCGCAGCATACATTCTAAATCGTAGCGGAACAAGTCCGATTGCAAACAAGACACCTTTTGAAGTGTGGCATAAGAAAAGTTTCGATATTCAATTGTTGAGAGGAGCTTTCGGTGCTGAAGTGTGGGCATATATACACAAAGAAAAGAGGCTGAAACTCGATATGAAAAGCAGAAGAGGAATATTTGTTGGCTACAGCGATAATATTAAAGGATATAAAGTGTACTATCCAAATGAAAACAAAGTGTGCATCGAAAGAGAAATTATATTTACACCAAATAATTTTCATAACAACGAAGACGAAGATGATGTGGCAGTGGCAGAAAAATTTATCAGTTTGGACTTGGAGGAGATCGAGATAGAAGGAGATGAAGGAAGCGAGTCGAAGGTGGAGCAACAGCAGGAAGGCGATAAAGATCTACAAATAAATTCATCACTAGTGTCATCACAAGATCTAAACAGCAGTGAATCAGAACCAACAACAAATAACACACAGACTACTTGTGAGGGCCAAGAGATATTCGACGAAGGAAGAGGTTCACAATTACGTGCTACAAATTTATTAAGACAACCAAAGAAATTTGATGATTATGATCTGAGCTACTTTAGTGTTGATGTGGACGAACCAACTACATATGAAGATGCGATGGCGAGTGCGAATGCGGGTAGCTGGCGACAGGCTGTTGCTGAAGAGATGAAGGCGCTGGAAGAAAACAATACATGGCAGTTGGTTGTAAAACCAGGTAAATGTGAAATAGTAGAAAGCAAATTTGTTTTTAAAATTAAAAGAGATCAAGATGGAAAAATAAGTAGATATAAATGTAGATTAGTTGCTAGAGGTTTTCAACAAAATGTTTTTGAAGAAGTTTATGCGCCAGTTGTAAAGTTAAGCACAATTAAAACTCTTTTGGCCGTATGTGCTCACAAAAATTGGCTTGTGTATCAAATGGATGTATGCAATGCTTTTCTTCATGGGGAAATTAATGAAGATTTGTATATGTATTTACCAAAAAGCCATCAGCCGGAGGGTGGTTTAGTTTGCAAATTAAAAAAGGCAATTTATGGTCTTAAGAAAGCACCTTTGTACTGGTATAAAAAGTTTGATAGTTTCATGTACGCCGAAGGTTATACAAAAAGTAAATGCGACAATTGTTTGTATATCAAAATAACAGACACATTTTGTGTGTATATTATCATTTTCGTTGATGATATACTCTTATGCGGCTCGTGTAAAGTTGAAATTGAAAAGATGAAAAATAGTTTGGAGAGGACATTTAAAATGAAAGATTTAGATCTACTCACTCTTTATTTAGGTATTCATGTTCAACAGAACAGTAATAGTATTATTTTAAGCCAGAAAAATTATTTAGAAAATATATTACGAAAATTTAACATGCAAGATTGCAAGCCCGTAGCCACTCCGATGGATAATGTTTTTGACTACAATCTTTTGAAAAGAGAAGCATCTGAGAGTAACGAAGTTGAAACTAGATGTCGACAGATAATTGGTTCTATAATGTATGCCATGATAGGAACTAGGCCAGATTTATGCTCGAGTATAAGTTTACTATCTAGATTTCAAAACTGTGCCAGTGAGCAGTTGTTAATATTATTAAAAAGAGTACTCCGCTATATTAAAGGAACTATAAATCTTAAATTAATATTTAAAAAATGTAATACTAATCCGATTGTTGGTTTTGCTGATGCCGATTGGGGGGGCGACACAATTGATCGTAGGTCAACAAGCGGTTATTGTTTTTGGATATATGGGTGTATAGTTTCATGGACTTCCAAGAAACAAAGCACTGTCGCCCTCTCAACTACAGAAGCTGAGTTCATAGCATTGTGTTTAAGTGCCAGTGAAGCGTGCTGGTTTAGAAACTTACTGATAGACTTAAAGCTTATAACAGAAAACTGTAAGGTTATCTTGTATGAAGACAATCAATCTACCATTCGTTCATGCAATTCTCATGAACAACTAAAACGTATGAAACATTTAGATATTAAATACCATTTTGTTAAAGAAAAAATAAGAGATGGTATAATCGAACTAAAATATGTACCAACAACTGAGCAGCTTGCAGACATTTTGACAAAACCTCTTAGCAAAGTTTGTTTTCAAAATCTAAGGAATTTAATGTTAAGCTCTTAAAATCAAAAGAAATATGTTTGAATTATTTTTATTAAATTAATATCTTTCTGTTTAATAACGAATATACAGCAAATATGTATTTATAATAAGTTAAAGAATTTTTGAATTATTTTTATTGAATTAATATCTTTCTATTTAATAACGAATATACAGCAAATATGTATTTATAATAAGTTAAGGAATTTTTGAATTATTTTTATTGAATTAATATCTTTCTGTTTAATAACGAATATACAGCAAATATGTATTTATAATAAGTTAAAGAAAATTTTGATTGAGGGAGGGTATTGAAATGTAAACCCAATCAAAATTAACTGCTGCCTTTGGCAACACTGTGCAGTGACAGTTTTTGTAAAACTTGCAGCTGTCAATTCGCTTTTACCTTTCTTTTGTTTTGTGGCCTTCATGCGTAGCAGTTCTTAATCTGAAAATATAATAATAATCTTTATAAATTAATAAATAATAAGTTAACAAAGTGGAAGTCTTTTTATTAACTGGAGGATATTGGAAGTATTTAAGTCAAAAGTGGTAAGTGCTGTTTCCAAAGTCAATTCGCTTTTTTCTAATAGGCGACTCTGGATTTTCTGGTTTAGCAACCCAAATACAAATTGGTTGTGTAATGCCGTGTCTAAGTAGGCTCCAAACTTGCAATTTGCAGAGAGAAGTTTCAGTTTAACTAAATAATCCGAACATGTTTCCTCTTCCTTTTGCTTCCGTAAATGAAAACGGTAATTTTCTAGGATCTCATTTGGTTTCGGGTCGAAATGCTCTTCCAACACTTTCGTAATTTCGTTGTATTCTGAATCTTCTGGTAGTTTTGGCAGGAGTTTGTCGCACAGTACGTCGTAAGTAGGTGCTCCCATGTAGTGCAGCAAATATTGTTTCTTTTTAGACGAGTCGCAATTGAAAATATCCAACGCTGTATCGAAGCGTTTCAACCAACGTGACCATGTGGTGACATTAACATCAAATCCCTCGAAGTTAAATTGTAGTGTAGTGGCTTGTGCCATTTTGTGTAGATTTAGGTTATGGTATTTATTCACACGCGTGACCAAAGTTTGTTCCGTATTTTTGGACTTCAATGACTTTTTCAATGTTTTTATTTATTTATTTATTATTTTTTTCTTATAATACAAGTATTTCCTTTTAAATAAAAACATCCTCGTCGCCAAATTGTCGGAGAAAAGCAAACACGGAGTGCACTAGTTGAATTCATTTTATTTAATACAATTTCAGTCGCTTACTTGTTCTTACAATTGTCAAAATAAGAGGGAGACAAAGCTATGTCCTGACACCATTGATAGAACTTAGTCATCTCTCCAAGTCAATCTTTGTGTTACCGATGAATCTTCAAACTTCATGTGTCCCATCGCCGAACTCTTCAGCTCCTGCATGAGCAATCATGAGACCATTGTGAATGCAGTACATTTCATCGATAGCAAAAAGCTTACCATTGCGTTCTTCACACATATACCCATCATCTCTTGGAGTCTCAAATTGCAACATTGCAATGTGCAATGGCAGCAAAGCCATTGAAATCTAAATACAAAAATAGGCATATTTTTTAAGGGCTTTTGAATTGTATTTTAGAAACTTACCTTTTTACTTTTGTTAGTCTGAAAGATGTACTGTTCATCTTTGATTTCTATGGAAAGAGCAGTCTCTAATACGAGAACTTGGCCCAAGCAGTCTTTAAAATTAAATTTTGATAAACTAACAGCAACATCTGCATGTAAATATTTTTTTTTTTACTCACATGTAAGTACTCGATGACAGAAGCTTTAAAGAAATGCAAATAAAAATACAGCTGGGGCCGAATTACCGCATCCGTAGGTGAGCAATACGTCACTGAATTATTTGCATTTGGCATTACTGCTTACGATATCGAGCTCGGTATCGAGTATCGAATAAAATTTTTGGCATTCCCTTGTCAGTAAACGTGTGTTTTTTTACTCGATTGATGCGAGGCAATCGTAAACAAGTCACCAGTCACGGATAGGAACAAAAAAAATAATTCTGGGTGATAAAACTTAAGTTATTTTATTTTTAATACATAATAAAACAAAATATCAAACGTGAAATGTTTTAGGATCAACACCATACTAAAAATATCCTTTGTGGCAGAGCATCCGTATTTGGCCAGAAACATTTTCTCGCATTCTGCTCAAGGGAAGACAGTGTCAGGCTGTATAAAGGGACAAAACCAAACTCGGTCTGCAAGGAGGATATACTATCCGAAAATTTGTTCCAGACAAGAGTGACAAAAATGCCCTGGAGAAACACATTGAGCTTGAAGAAAGAAAACTTAAAATTTAAGAACGACTCTTGGAAATTAAAGAGAATAAGCACAATGTTTTTTTTTAAGTTAAATGAAATTGAATTGCAAATAAAGAAACTTCAGTTGGAACATTTAAAAACAATTCAAAGCTTTTATTGTGAATGTGCTAAATACTTTTTTTAATTATTATAAAATATTATTTACAAAAAAAATAAGTAAAAATACAATAACAGCTGTGACAAATAGGTATATGACAGAGGTCTAAATCACGGACCAAGAAGATACAGACCGCCAACTCACCATATGGTCTCTCTTTTTGCCACCAAGCTAAAAATCAGCTGATATGCCATTTATTTTGAGAGTGTGACGCTCTCTCTTGCTTTTAAAACCTAAAAAATAAATAGCATACGCAGGTATAGTTGCCATTACAAAATGCAGAGAGAGAGATGTACACGTATTCACAGACAGGAAAAAATATTTCGAGGGTGTTTCAGGCAAGGGGAGTACGAGTTGGCGGTCTGTGTATGGTCTGTGGTCTAAATGACGTTTTTAATGAAATGTAATAGATTCACCCTAGTACAATTAAGAGTGTGCTCGATACGTGATGCTTCGTATGCCATCATCCCGATGTGTTGTTTACGTAAATCAGTAACGTATGAATGTTACTCACTTGCTCACTGATGCCGTAATTCGGCCCCTGTTCTCTTATTCATAAGCGTACCCAGAGAAAAGTTAAAGAGGGGCAATAAAATATCATCGCTTATAGACTCTTTTTGTACAAAACTCAATTTAAAAATTCGTTCTTTTGTTTTAGCAGAACACTGTTATTTTGATTTGCATTCTCTACCCGAAATACGAGGAGAAATCATGTATACACCGATAGGAATTCAAATCGGTATAAGAAATGTAAACGAAAAGCATTGCGGGGACGGAGGCGAGGAAAGTTGTCTCTCTCTATAAGTATCTTCTCTCAGGTTAGAACTAAATAAAAGTTAAACGGGAAGGCGAAAACGAGAAGGCGCAAACTTCAGGTGTTCTTATGACGTATATGCGCAGGCAAAAATGAAAATTGGAAGGTGTTATCTCTGGTAAATGTTTCATGGTGTGCTCTTACATGTGTTCTTTAGATGTTAAACGGGAAGGCGCGAACTTCAGGTGTTCTTATCACGTAGTTGCGGAGAACAAATCAAAAATGAAAGTTTTAAGGTGTTATCTCTAGTAGTTGTATCACGCTGTGAATGCATGATACAACTACTAGAGATAACGCCTTCCAATTTTCATTTTTGATTTGTTCTGCGTATCTCGTCATAAGAACACCTGCCTTCTCCTTTTCGCCTTCCCGTTTAACTTTTTTGTTTCGCTCTACCCTATGCGCTCTACGTCATAAGAACACCCGGGAGTTTGACAATAGTTTGACGTTTTGTTTGGCACCATGCGCAATGCAATATCTTTATTAGTTGTATCATGCTGTAAATGCGTGTACATCTTTGGCTGCGCATTTTGTGATGGCAACTATCCTTGCCCCCTGCGTATTGCATTTATTTTTTTGATGTGTTTGCTAAATGGGTAAACGGTGACGTCTGCCGGATCGCCGTATTGGGGGTGTCCCAATGAATGCGTCGATGTTCCGTTTTTTTCTTCGAACATACTGCATAAAATTATGCTTTACATTATATGTAGGTATTATATTAAAATAATTTCATTCACTTTTTTCAACGAATCACAACTGTAACCAAAACAATTCGAAAAAGAAATAGTTCTCTTCTTCAATGCCAAAACGAAACCACTTCAAATCCAAAAAAAAAAATTGCTGTCAACCGGGGGTGGAATCGGCTAAGGTGATTTGTGACATGTGATAGTCACAGTCTACAAATCTCTTCTGCCTAAGTTTATTGTCACATGTGACAATATAGAAACTGTGACATTCGTGTGTATGAGCCTTCGACTGCATATTTCATAAAAGCAGAAGAGATAAGACTCGCAAAACACAACTCCGAAGAGAAACGAGTTGTCTTCGGAGTTCTCTCCGATTGTGATGAAAATAACTAAATGTCATTGGTTTTCTCTGAAAGTGGTGCCAAAGTGCGACAAAATTTCGGTGATCACATTACGCAGACGCTCAAAATTATTTTATCACATGTGATTGTCAGAAATGTGGCAATCACAAATCAGATTAGCCGGTTACACCCCAGCTGTCAACGGATTGCCGGAGAAGAAAAAGTTAAAAGCTCACCTACTTCTGTCCTTTGCGTTGCCGCATGCGTTGTCTTTGGACCACTTCTCGTAAAAACACGTGTATTTAATCGAGCTTTCAGTTGATTTGCCTGAATCACCTATAGAATCCGCTGCGTCAGTGCGTCCGACAAATCAACTGACAGCTCGATTAAAAACACGTGTTCTTACAAGAAGCGCTCCATAGACAACGCATGCGGCAACACAACGGACAGAAGTAGCCGAACTTTTAACTTTTTCTTCTTCGGCAATCCGTTGGCAGCTGGTTGACAGCAATTTTTTCTTCGATTTGAAGTGGTTTCGTTTTGGCATTGAAGACAGTATTGGTTACAGTTTTGATTCTTTGAAAAAGGTGAATGAAATTATTTTAATATAATACCTGCATATTATGTAAAGCATAATTTTTTTGCAGCAGGTTCGAAGACAAAAAAGAAAAAAAGCAGAACGTCAACGCCTTCATTGGGTCGCCCCCAATCCTGCGATCCAGCAAACGTCAAAGTATGCGTTGCCGCAACGTACCAACGGATTCTATAAATCGGGGCCTTCAAAATAAATGGCATATCAGCTGATTTTCAGTTTAAAAAGAGAGACCATACAGTGAGTTTGCTGCAAAAATGGTAGAATACAAGATTGTGTCCACAGACCATAATACAGACCGCCAACTCGTACTCCTCTTGCCTGAAACACCCTCGAAATATTTTTTACTGTCCGTGAATACGTGTAAATCTCTTACTGTGCATTTTGTGGTGGCAACCATCCCTGCGTATGCCATTTATTATTTAGGTGTGTTTGCTAAATGGGTTTTAAAGCAAGGGAGAGCGTCACACTCTCAAAATAAATTGCATATCAGCTGATTTTTAGCTTGGTGGCAAAAAGAGAGACCATATGGTGAGTTGGCGGTCTGTATCTTCTTGGTCCGAGATTGTGCCTATCGAAAATCAGTCATCTTTATTGTTTTTTTTTCTGATAGCTATGACGTAGAGTGAGCCTAGTGACCTATTCTTTGTTGATTTTGAATCTGGATTTGATTTGTTGTGTGTTTATATTATTTGTTTTTTAATAATTTATTTTATTTTGTGTCTGCCTGTTTTACTTTTTATTTTTGAATATATGAGGTTTTCAAAATGAGGTGTGCTGTGTTCGGTTGTAAATCATGTAATATGGATAAAGAAAGCACTGCTCGATTTTTAGTTTTCCTAAAGACAAAAACATAAGAAAAACCTGGATTCACTTTTGCAAGAGAAAAGACAAATTTAATGCTGATACGTCGTGAATTTGTTCCCTTCATTTCACTCATGAAGCCATTAAATGAAATCTCCAATATGATATGGGTAAGATACTCTTATTGGCAGTATGTTAAATTTTGACGTCTTCCTTGCTTATGAAGGTGTAAGAGAGATGGAAATAAATTTGAACTGTCTCTCTTTACTTTCGCTTACTCCTACTTCACGATGTCTCCTTTTCCATTTAATCGAATGACTTTTGGTACAACGTTGATATTGTTACATGAATAGTGTTTGTCTCAACTACAGTTTTATGAATGGTTTTTGTTTCTACTACAGAAATATTACTATATGGTTTTTGTCTCTACTACAGTAAAATGCTGAATAATTCTGCTGAATGATTCTGCTGAAATAACAATGGGGAATTTGAAAGCTCTGAAAGCTTTCAAAGCATCTTGACAATTCCGAAAGGTTCGAGACTTAGACTGTTCGGTAAACTTTGATCCCAAGTATAAATAGGACATTTTATTCGGAAATGGACACAGTTTCATTTTAACCGTGGTAGCGAATAAATGGTGAATAATTAGTGGTGCTAAGATAAAGAAATAAATAAAGAGTTTGAACTTAGATAAAAGTGAGTTTTATTTGAAGAGATAGTAGTGATCATTTAAAAGTAAAAGAAAATAAGTTTTATTTTCGAGCCCAAGACTAAAAACATTACAGTGGTGTCAGAAGTGAAATAAAACTTAAGTACATAATTCATTTGAAAAAAAAAGTGAAAAGTGATTACGTAACTATGGGTAAACTTGTGAATGCCCTCAACTTGATTGAACTCAGAGCAGTGTTGAAGAAACGAGGTCTTCCTACTGCTGGAACCAAAAATGACCTCATTATAAGGCTGCAAGAAAATATGATCGAACAAAACGAAAATCCGGACACATTGCTCGTAGATGTTGAAATTGAAGAGAAACAAGAGCATGTAAGTAATAGTTCCGACTTGTCCAATATGATGGCTCTTCTTCTTGAGCGTTTTCAAGACCAAAGAAACGAGCAAAAGAATCTTTTAGAAGAGCAGAGAAGTGAACAAAAAGATGAACAAGCGAAACTTCTAGAACGCCTTGAAGACCAGAAAAACCTCCTCGAAGGCAGGTTTGCTGCATTTGAAAGCAAGTTTGGTGCTGCAGAAGAGCGTCTCGACAGTATCGAAAAACAAATTGCAACCGTAGACGAAAGATTCGAGAAAGTTGAAGAGAAATTCGCAAAGGAATTGGAAAAGGTTAGAAAAATTAAAGTTAGAGAAAGTTCTGGGGACTGCATGCGAAGAAAGGAAATGCATCCGCCAACCTTTGATGGACAAACTTCTTGGACGATCTACAAAAGACAATTTGAAGCAGCTGTGACAACAAATGGCTGGGACAACGAAGAAAAGTTTGTTGCACTAACGCTTGCTCTCAGAGGACCTGCTGCAGAACTACTGCAAACAATACCAGCAGAGTTACATGGCAACTTCAAAGCTCTTACTCAGGCGATTGAAAAACGCTTTGGAGATGGCCATATGCAAGAAGTTTTCCGGGTCCAACTTAACACCAGGGTTCAGAAAAGAGGTGAGACTCTTCAACAGCTCCAAGCAGACATCGAACGCCTGGCTCACCTGGCATATCCAACGGCGGGTGAGGAAATTATCAACCAATTTGCTGCTGAAGCATTTGTCCGTGGCTTAGCTGACATCAACCTCCAGCGAGCAGTACGAACGGCCGGAAAACGGACGCTTCCTGAAGCATTGGCGTTTGCCCTCACCATGGAAGCAGCGGAATAGGCTTCTCAAAGCATTCATCGGGTAAGAGAAGTAACTGTAGAGGAGTGCGCTTGCCAGAGAACGACATTCCAGAGCAACAGGACCGGACATCTCCAGCGCCAGTGTCGTATGCCATTAAGAAAAGGAGTTTGCCAACATTGCGGCAGCAGGAAGAACAGCCAAGAGGAGACTCACAAAACCCCTGCTGGACCTGTTTCCCACTCGGGAAACGAGTAAGAACCAACTTCACGGGGCAGAAGCTGGTTCCGGGTATCGATGGCCCCAGAACTACGATCCAGGTCTCGCAGACTAAACGAGACAATAAAAGTCTGACAATGGAAGCAGCTATAAACGACAAGAAATATGTGGCAACTATCGATACCGGTGCCACCACCTCCATTGTAAGAAGAGACGTGGTGAAGATGACATGGCTACACAACACCAATAGCTACTGTCTGAAGACGGCAACAGGTGAGTCAGCTACAGTATATGGGGAAGTACAACTAGTGATCCGATTGGCAGAACTGGAGTTTTCACATAAATTCCTAGTGGCAGATATTTGCGATGAGTGCATCATCGGAATCGACTTCATGAAAGCACATGGAGTAATTCTGGATATCGGTAACCAGGTTCTGAAATATAGAAATGTCGAGATTCCGATGATCTATGGTAACGAAAACTCGTCAACCCTGAGAACTGTCGTCAAAGAAGATCTACGCCTGCCTCCCTCTTCAGAAGTCTTTGTTTGGACAAATATAAAAGGCGATTCAGGGAACCATCGATACCTTTTTGTAGAACCGGACTCTGAACAACGTTCCCAAAACTACATCGTGGGAAAAACGCTTGCCGCACCTAAGAACAACATGGTGCCTGTAAGAATAGTGAACATCAAACCTTATGAAGTCAACCTTAAAGCAGGAGAAGTTATTGGACAATGTGGTCCAGTGGCAGCAATAACAAGAATCACCGATGAAGAAGTACGAAATCCTGTAGAAGTCAACTTTTTAAGGTCCAAAATTCTAAAATCCTGCAAGCTAAGTCAACAACAACAACAGGTTGCTGGAAGCCTTATTCATGAGTTTGCTGATATTTTCGCTTCAAGGGATAAACCATACGGAAGAACACAATTGGTGCAACATCGCATCGATACTAGTGATGCCAGGCCAATCCGTTAACCTGCAAGGCGCCTTCCACTAGCCAAACAGGCGGAGGTTACGGATATGATCTCCACGATGCAGAAAGAAGGTTTGATCGAGAATTCCAAAAGCCCTTGGGCATCAGCAGTGGTCCTAGTCAAAAAGAAGGATGGAAGCACCCGGTTCTGCGTGGATTACCGAAGGCTGAACGATGTCACAAAGAAAGACAGCTACCCTTTGCCCAGGATCAGTGACACTCTGGATGCAATGGCAGGAGCTCAATGGTTTTCAACTTTGGACCTGAAAAGTGGGTACTGGAAGGTGGAAATTTACCCAGAAGATCGAGAGAAAACCGCATTTTCGACAGGTAATGGTCTATGGCAATTCAAAGTTATGCCCTTTGGCCTGTGCAACGCTCCAGCAACATTTGAGCGATTGATGGAATGCGTTTTACAAGGGCTTACTTGGAAGACACGCCTGGTTTACTTGGATGATGTCATCGTTTTTGGGAAAACATTTGACGAACACTGCAGGAACTTGAGAGAAGTTTTCCGAAGGCTTCGAGAAGCTCATCTTAGGTTGAATCCAGACAAATGCACCTTTTTCAAGACTGAAGTGAAATATTTAGGACATATTGTCTCGTTTCAAGGGGTTCAAACCGATCCAGAGAAAGTGGAAGCTGTGAAGAACTGGCCAACTCCACAAGATAAACATCAGCTGAGAAGTTTCCTTGGGTTAGCCACATATTACAGGCGATTCGTGAAAGACTTTGCTGGAGTTGCGAAAAGCCTGCACCAGCTCACAGAGAAAGGAAAACCGTTCAAATGGTCAGGTGAGTGCGAGAAAAGCTGCCAGGAACTAAAAACACGCCTCTGTAACGCTCCAGTTCTGGCATATGCTACTCCTGTTAAACAGTTCAACATCGATGCAGACGCAAGCAACGTTGGAATTGGGGCTGTTTTGTCCCACGTTCATGATGGCCAAGAAAAGGTAGTAGCATATTACAGCAAAGTGCTCTCGAAGACAGGAAGGAACTATTGCGTGACCAGGAGGGAACTTCTAGCTCTGGTACTAGCTACAAAACATTTTCATAAGTACATCTATGGGCAAAAATTCCACCTTAGAACATACCGTGGAGCGCTAAGGTGGCTTTTGAACTTTAAAAATCCCGAAGGACAAGTAGCAAGGTGTATTGAGAGGTTGCAGACATACCACTACGAGATTCAACATCGAAAAGGAAAACTACACTCCAACGCAGATGCATTATCCCGACGGCCATGTAAATCGAACTGCAAGCATTGTTCACGTCAGGAAGAAAAGGAGTCCCTAGTCACTCAACGAGTGAGAGTCGAGCCCATTGCCGGCTGGAGTAACGAGGAAATTAGGAATGCTCAACAAGAAGATTCTGACATTGAACCCATCCTTGCATGGAAAGACCACGAGGAGAAACCACAATGGGTTGACATTTCCGATGGAAGCCCGGTGCTAAAAGCCTATTGGGCTCAATGGAACTCTCTCCATGTACAAGAAGGTGTACTCAAACGGAAGTGGGAATCCGCAGATGGCAAGTCCTATGTGATGCAGGTAGTTGTGCCTCGGTCCAAAGTCAATGAAGTTCTCCGTGAGATGCATGATGGCACTTCTGGAGGCCATTTGGGAATTAACAAAACACTGGAAAAGATCCGAGATCGTTTCTACTGGCTTCATGCAAAAGAAGACGTCGAAAGATGGTGCAGGAAATGTGACACTTGTGCTGCTACAAAAGGACCAGGCAGAAAAATTCAAAGTGCGATGCAGCAGTACAACGTTGGAGCACCATTCGAAAGAATTGCAATGGATATTGCAGGTCCTTTTCCTGAAACCAACGATGGAAACCGATATATTCTCGTGATCATGGATTACTTCAGCAAGTGGCCTGAAGCGTTTGCCATTCCAAACCAAGAAGCAAAAACGGTTGTGGATCAGATTGTCTTCAATTGGATAAGTAGATTTGGTGTACCTAAAGAACTCCATTCTGACCAAGGGAGGAACTTCGAGTCAAATATCTTCCAACAGGTTTGCTCACTCCTTGGCATTCATAAGACAAGGACAACACCGCTGCATCCACAATCAGATGGAATGGTAGAACGGTTTAACAGAACGCTCAAAGAACACCTTTCCAAAGTAGTGGAAGACTGTCAACGAGACTGGTACCGATGCATTCCACTGTTTTTAATGAGCTATCGGAGCGCAGTTCATAGCACTACAGGACATACTCCTTGGGAAATTTTGTTTGGTTCAACAATGCGACTACCAAGTGAAGTGAAATTTGGATGCCCTCCAAATGAGCCACAAAGCCAAGAGGAATATGTAGACGATCTCAAAAAGAGACTCATGTACATTCATGAAAGGACCAGAACAAAGATAAAGGATGCCAGTGATCGCATGAAAACATGTTATGATGCACATGCAACGACGACAGGGTTTCAAGTGGAAGATCTTGTGTGGTTATACAACCCCCATCGGAAAAAGGGACTGTCACCGAAGCTCCAGCAAAATTGGGAAGGCCCTTACAAAGTTGTCACCAGAATCAATGATGTTGCTTACCGCATTCAGAGAGGTGTTAGAGGCAAAATGAAAGTTGTTCACCGGGACCGACTATGCCGCTACAATGGCCAGGGAAGTGATAGACTTGTTCGGGACGAACAATCTTAAGAAGGGGGCAATGTTACATGAATAGTGTTTGTCTCAACTACAGTTTTATGAATGGTTTTTGTTTCTACTACAGAAATATTACTATATATGGTTTGTGTCTCTACTACAGTAAAATGCTGAATAATTCTGCTGAATGATTCTGCTGAAATAACAATGGGGAATTTGAAAGCTCTGAAAGCTTTCAAAGCATCTTGACAATGCCGAAACGTTCGAGACTTAGACTGTTCGGGAAACTTTGATTCCAAGTATAAATAGGACATTTTATTCGGAAATGGACACAGTTTCATTTTAACCGTGGTAGCGAATAAATGGTGAATAATTAGTGGTGCTAAGATAAAGAAATAAATAAAGAGTTTGAACTTAGATAAAAGTGAGTTTTATTTGTAGAGATAGTAGTGATAATTTAAAAGTAAAAGAAAATAAGTTTTATTTTCGAACCCAAGACTAAAAACATTACAATATTTTAAGAGAATTACTATAAGATACTTCCTAAAATTATTGTTCATTTTGCAAACCGAATTGATTGTTTATGTTTTGAAATCATTATTTTTCACAAATCACTTTTGAAAAAACTAGTGTTCACAGACTAGTAATTAAATCATCTGCGATGGGAAATATTTTACACAGATTTGGAATCGTTGTTTTATAAAATAAAGTTGTTGGAGAAAAATCTAATAAAAATATGTTAAAATATAACTAATATGAGTTAATTTTTATTTTGATACTTTTTCAAGCTGTCTTTTGTATAAAAACTAATATATTCATAAAGACTCAATGTTTTCTTTGGGTAAATTTCGATGTTCAAGTGGGAAATAAAGACGAAATGTGGATGAAAAATGTCCTTTTTAATCCAATTCACACAACAAAAAGTTAAAATTGTGTCCATTTCGATCTTAACGTCAAAATTTAGCCAGGGGATCAAATTTAGCCAGTTTTTTAACACAATTGACAAACAGCCTTAGAATAAGAAAACTTAATAGGGAAATAATGGAAAACGCAAAAAAAAAAAGAAAATTTAATAAAATAACTAAATAAAATAAAACAAATAATTTCTTTTAATAATTCACTTTATTTTACTAGAAAAAACTAAATATATCAACGCGCAGTAATTTGTGAACTAAAACCAAAACAAAAACACATAAAACTGTCAAACGTCTCACTCTACGTCACGGTAAAAAATAAATTTTTCTTTTGACAGCTCGGCGCAATCTTGTATTATATCATTCTTGAATTGGCAGTCTGTACCTTATGTCCCCGACGTACCCATACAATCCGTTGTGTCCGTGCGTCGGGTAAATCAACTGACAACTCGATTAAATACACGCGTTCTTACGAGAAGTGGTCCATAGACAACGCATGCGGCAATACAACGGACAAAAATAGCCGAACTTTTAACTTTTTCTTCTCCGGGAATCCGTTGACAGCAATTTTTTTTTCGATTGGAAGTGGTTTCGTTTTGGCATTGAAGAAGAGAAATATATTTCTTCTAAGGGTTTTGGTTACAGTTGTGATTCGTTGAAAAAAGTGGATGAAATTATTTTAATGTAATACCATATTGTATAAAGCATAATTTTTTTGCAGCATGTTCGAAGAAAAAAAAGCCGGTGATCCGGCAAACGTCAACGGATGCGTTGCCGGAACGGACCAACGGATTATGGGTCGTTGCTTTTATTGGTCCGTGATTAAAATTATCATTTCTCTTCGTTTACGCACTACGTCATCGGCGGCCAATGGAGTTTACGTCTTCTCGTTTTCGATTTCCCATTTTAATTTTTGTTCCGTTCTACGCTTTATGCAAGAATAGAGAAGTATGCGAATACGTCAAAGAGAAATGTTAAATCAAGAAAAAAGTTGACAGCTAGCTACTTTGAAGAAAAACAATTAATTTCTCTGTTGAGTTTAGTTTGTTGGAATATTCCTTCTCTGCTTAATAATTCAAATTAAAGTGTTATTTTTATTAGAATCGCTTGAAATCGGATTTTAAATAATCAAAAATATAATTCTGTGTGTAAAAAAACTTTACTTTGTTTAAAACGTGCCTCGAAGTGTGCAAAACAAATACTTTTAAATGGAAGTACCCAAATTTCAAAGAAGAAATAGTTTAGTTTTAAAACAATAATAACTAGTTTTTTAACAATAACATAATAATAAAAAAAAGTGTGCCTTCAACGTTGCTAAGCAGCAATCAATAAAAAAATTAAATGCAAAAGTAGCACGAGTTTGTTCCAAGCATTTTATATCAATCAGATCAGAATTGTATTGAACAAATAAATTGGAAATAAAAAATTAAATAGTTAAAATTATTATTAAAATTATTAATCGCAGCTTAGAAGTTTGTTTACATTTTGAGGAGCGGTTCCAAACTCTTGGAAAAGCATAGAAACGCTCTTCTTTGTTCGTGATTGAATTGCTATTACAGCCGTGTACACAGCAATTTGTCGGCATATTGCAGGCACACTTTTTTATTATTATTTTATTTTTAAAAAACTAGTTAGTATTGTTTTAAAACTAAACTATTTCTTCTTAAATATTTTAGCGCGAATTGCTCCGATATAAAAGTATTTGTTTTGCACACTTGGAGGCACGTTTTGAACAAAGTTAAGTTTTTTTACACAACCAAATTTATTTTTGATTATTTAAAATCTGATTTCAGGGGATTTTAATGATAACATAGTAAAAACTATCGATACTATCAAAGAGGACAAATATTTCAACAAATATTTTGTAACGTAAAATTATAAGAAAAATAAAGAAACAAATAAACAATTTTTCCCATTTGATTGCTGACAAGCACTGAACCATTGACATACTATGTATAGTATGTCAATGCACTGAACCTTTTCACCCAAATGTCCTATGGATACCTAAGATTCAAACCAATACCCATCAACAACACAAACCGAAGAGAAAGCCGGAAGAGTCAAGGGCCCCCCTACATATCCTTAACTCCACTGCCAAGGAATTCCATCTCCATCGTCAACCGTCCATGTATCGGTGTATCCAGCATCCCTATAATAGACATACTTACACTTCGCTAACACGGACCCTTGCTCTCCCTACTTCTCTTCTCATTCTTCCAAATTCCTCATCCATCCCCATCACAGAAGCGCAAGCCATCTAACAGCGTACCATAGGTGCTGACTACAAAACCCCGTAGAACAGCCTAGAGGGTACCTGTCCGCATGCTCGCGCCTATCCACTACAAGTATTAGATGTTCTCCTCGTAGCTGAAACACGTCGTAGTTCACACCTGAAACCAAGGACTCTACTAAACCTTAGACTCATAACTAGGATTGTAATGCTGACTATTGACTCTATTCGCTCTTTTCCAGAGACTCCATTCCAGATCGCATCTGCTACCCCAGTTATGGCTACCTACTCCTAAATTTGAAGGGATGGTATCAATCCTATGCCGGCAACGCCCCCCTTCTTGGTAATTGTTCGTTGAGAACAACCAACAAGAACGGAATGCAACAACGCAGAACCGTGGTTGAGATCAACCGTCGCGGTGGCCGACAGTACCATAGCCACAGCTAGCTCAGCCAGGCCGTGGGCACTTGCTCCGGGATCTGCTTAACCGGTGTTACCTCTTATTTTTCCCTGCCGACCGTTGAACTTAAGATGTTCAAGTTCGAATAATTATTTTGTTTTGCTTAAAGGCCCTCATAATCGATGTCGAAAAGACTTGCAAGAATTGAATTTAAAGTGAAATTCGATCCTAGTTCACACCTCCTGAGAATCATAGAGTGAAAACATAAGAATGGAAGAAAAGATTCAAGGTTGGATTATTATTCTGACCCGCAGAACGCTACACGTAAGTATTCGGTAAAAGCAAACCCTAGATTACCGTGGTTGCGATGGCTCATCATTAACATCCAAACATTCGGCTGCCACGATGATATGTAGAATGTCGATGAAGAGGTGTCTACTTTTGAGGGGAGGGGGGATCGAAGGTGTTATGTGATCCCCCTGGTCTCTCAACCCACCCAATTCAACTACCGAAATCAACTCTCCAGTAGTGACCTTGGCTACCTTCGGACCTACGAGTCCCCATGACTCGAAAGAATGTTATGGGCAGCCCCATAAATGAAAAAGCAACCAAAAAGATTGCTTGCCTACTTCTTCTTACTAACTAAAACATCGTCCCAAAACAGGATACTATGTTCTAAGCCTCCGAAAATTGCATCTAGAAGAAATATTCTAACTGCACACCACCATGTTCCAACCAAAAAGCTCGACGGTTACCACCCTCCCTATAAATATCCTACTCTATCATCTTAAAGGTATTCTAGTGCCTTCAAAAGAAAATTTCCAACTTCAAAATAATTGAACAAACGCAAAAGCTATGTTTAAATCGTTATAAAGGTAGAAAAACCCTTAAATTTATTGAAAAATAAGTATTAAAAACTAACAAAAATATTGAAATATGGAAATCTTATCTAACGGTAAGTGATAATTCATGAAACCTTTCCTCAAATATTTCTATACTTTATTCCAATGAATTCAATTGCTACTATAACTGATATACAATAATATTGATTTTGAAATAGCGGAAGGCTTTAATTTTTTTGGATATCTTAATCTAACACTCGATATACAAATCGGTAATGTTTAATTCTCAAACATTAAGTTATTATCTTAAATAGATACTTGTAAACACAAAATAAGTAAAATTCTTGAGAAAAGTAATAGTGTGTTCTTTAATAAGAAGAGTGAATTCAAGACGCGACCTGAGTTTGATAACTGTAACGAAACGCATAGGTAGGATCTTACCGCGGTATAATTATTATCATAAATTGTCATACAAAAAGAAATTTGTTATGAAGATCGGTACCGCGATCTCATTAAGATATCTTAGCGATATCGCCGATATTGGATAAGTCTGTTACGCGCGAATACGAAAACAAAAACAAAATATGAAACATACAGTCTTCCGGGACAACAATTTTGTTATGTCCTATCAATGATAAAAAGAAAGGGAATGTCAGACGGTATGGATCTGTATCAGGAGAAATTACCCAATATAACCAAAAAAGTATTCAATATAGTTAATAAACCACATACATATGGAACACAGTTCGCATCCCACTGTATTATCGAATGTAAAGTCAATATATTAGCAATATAATATCAAATTTAAAAGCAAATAAATAATATATTAATATCCACCTCTACCAATGGGGTAGTAAATGGAATACGTTATCTACTTTTCGATGTTCCGGAAGTGCACTCCTTTAACAGCTGAAAAGGTTATTTAAATTATTGTTAGGATAAATGAAGCTATTCCTGACGATATATTACTCTTTGACTTTTTATATATTGGCTTGCTAACTATCGTTCAAGAATTCGGACCAAAAATCGGTACTAGAGCTTAATCAGGCACGTTAGCATCTTTGAGTGTCCGCTCGGTAGACCGTAAATACAATCGACACCATACAACCGTAATATGGAAGAACTACGCGAGTGAAAATCACGCTATATAGTACGAGGTACACGATAAGCAAAAAAAATTAAGTCTACTATAAGTGTAAAAGAGTCTAAGAGAAATGCTGTATAAGCAACAAGTGAGTTTTGTGCGCGAACGCTGCGTTAAAAAATACGCGAAGGGAATGGTCGCTACTGACACGAAAGGTGAATGTTGTCTTTACCACCAGTGATAAGGAAAACAAAAAATATGAAATTAAAATCAGTGATAAAAAAAAAGTGAATCGAAATCGACTCAAAATTAAGCTGTATACCGACAGCAGGATAGATGCGGCACTCACTTTTAAACGATTTAGCCTTTAATCAGGAAGGAGCCAGGGCTCTTACGAAATGATTCAGTCGAAATCGATCGCAACACGATAACATTCGTTTCCAAATCGCGATGTTACAAATACTTTTAATCAGTAAGTAAAGAGAAAAAAAAAGATTTAAAAAGGAATCTCCCGCTCTTCAATTCTTAGATATTGACTTAATTCTTCACACTTCACTAAATATTGGCTTAATTACACTTAAAATACATGCAAATACACACAGAATAGCGAAATGGGTGTGGCAACTTGCCATCATATAATTATTCACTAGGCATTAATCAGATACACCACCGTCCGTGGTATGTGACGTAGCACGTCAAAATATGTGCGCCTATATTATTATCGCCAGTGATTGTACCTTGGGGGTGGTTGAGCTTCTAAAGCTCCCACCTGGTTTTATGATAAAAATGAATCAAAAGATTTCCTTACCTGGATTCTAGGCATACAAATACCCTTCTATTTTCTTTATGTCTTTAATAATACATTTCAGGAACTGCTGCAGGAACTCTTTAAGATGAATGTGATGATTCAGGAACGTGTAGTCCCACGTTGCTCCGCTATAGGATGCTCGGAGTTGTTGAACGTTAAAGTTGAATAAAGCGTTTCAGGAACGTGTAGTCCCGCGTTGCTCCGCTATAGGATGCTCGGAGTTGTTGAACGTTAAAGTTGGGACCGGCATCGGTATACTGAATACCCGCCAGACGTCCTACTGTCTCCCTCAATTTCTTCGCCTGGTGCTGTAGACTTCAGCCTATTGTGGCTGGGGTGTCGTCCGAATAAGATTAAATATTGGCCTTATGGTTAAATAAGGTGGCTGCCTAAGCTTCTGCTTCGGCCAATGGGTCGTTATCAATGGATGTGTAGAAGATTACGATGTGTAATCCAAAATGATCAAATAAGATTTCAAATGAGGTGGAGGATCTTAATAAAACGATGTCTGTTGCGTGCTTAATAGGTGTGGCTAGGTGTCTCATCGAATAAAAGGATGAAGCACAATTTTGTTGCCACGTGTTTCGGTACAGCGTAACCGGAACAAGTGAAGAAAAACGTTGCGCTACGCGCAGGAAACAATCAATCGTCTGGTATAGGGCGTATTCCACGCCAAAATAATTATATATTTAACACTATGAGGTATGGATTCACATGTAAGTGATATCGAAACTTCCTTCCGTCCACATGTGGTGGCATGAGGGGGTCCTCTTTCTGGCGTGACGCACTTTGTCAGATAATTCTTGTGCCGCTCCGTTCATCCGGTCCTGGGGGTGAGATGAGTCTATTCCCTTGTGTCCAAGACAGAGAATCCTAAACCAGAAAGTAGGTAGACACAGATTTAGATAAAAAAAAGCTGCTGGCCAAGTGACGCCGTAAGTAATTACGCGTCGATTTGCTTACCTAGGTTGATATGGTAATTCCTATGGAGTAATTATATTTCCTTAATTGCTTTAGCAATTAGGAAATTTCTCCACGATGGAGAGATAAATGGCCGCGGCACAATTGGAAAAAAAACTTCATACCTTGTTCTGCTGCTTTTTTCAAAATGAAGTCCGCTGTCGGCTTCCTGGATAAAGTTTCCACTTTCCATTTGGCCAACGCCCTAATTACCAATATGATTTCCTGCGTTCCAATTATGGATCTGTTTGTTTGTGGTAACATTGATGAAATGTAGTTGTAGGTTTTAATGGTCTGTGCTCACTGTACCACTTTGGTTGTTCATATATTTTTCTTGTACAGTAAGTATGGCAGAATGTGTAAGTGAGGGAAATACTCTGAATTTAGGTTACGGATACACTTGAAACTGGGGTGGTCCGTATTATCATATTAGAATTTCCGCATTTTTAGTTGTTGTTACTGAGTACGGGCAATTGTACCTAATTTTGCCTGTTGATACAAGATATGTCGGATGTGGTAGTGAAAACGTCATCAGCTTGGATTTTAGGTCAATTTTTGCAAAACGCATTGACTTAGCCATTCTGATACGATGAGACGGATGTCGGATTACTACCATATCTTGAATCGGTGACGTAAACACACCTGTCACTTCAGGTCTGTCTACGCCTAACAACTCCTTGATTAGGTTTACCTTATATATCCGTTAAGGTGATTGTTTTTCCAGAGGGATAATTCAGAACTTGGGACTTTCGCCGGGCAATCGAGAACATAAAGAAAACTCAAGTCACCGATGACGCCAGCGGTGCCGATTTTATCACTCCTACCTAATTTGACCCTTATATCTCGATAACTCTGGTAATTTAGTAATTCTGCTAGAGTATCCGTCAGTTGACTCATCTGGACCAATGAAAAACACACTGCGTTGTAAGTCAGCTGGTCTGAGATAGTTCTCATATTTCTCGTATTTCTGCCTATGACAGATTTGGGTAACTGACAGTCGTCTGTCAGATCTCAAATAAAACTAACTGCGCTATTTCGCTAGTGTGACCACGTCATTCTGCAATTACCAGTGTGAACTACTTCATCTGTAGTTTTGGGTGTGGTCCAGGCAGAATATCCACAGTAAAGTGCTTCCATTGAAATGGTGGAATGCGCATGCCTTGGAAATTTACCATTTTAAAAATGGTGGTCATGTGGACTCCATTCTGGAAGTGGATTTTGTTCGTCGGGGTGGATTCTAATTTGTGGACTCTTTCTTAGGTGGACCATATTGGGTGCTTTCAGCACCATGTGAGTTACCGTGAGGTTTCTCTGGTAGATGGCACCAGTTGCAATTGCTACTTGCAATTAATGGGCAAGAAAGTTTTCCCTACAATTTTAATATCAAAATTGAGTATAACTTTTTTGAAAATTTGTCCTCGCTCTTCGACATCCCTGTACACTTGCAAATTCAAATTCCAGTTCTTTGATACACAAACTGTAGTAATGAGTGAGTATCTTTATTCATTCCGTATATTTGGAATATATGGAACGACCTTTTTGCGTTTCTTTACTCAATGGAATATTCCGGATAAACTATTTCCTTGTTTCTTTATTCAATCTGGAATATTTGGAACGCATTTTTTTCATTCCATTTGAAGAGGTTGTTAAAATGGAATATAATATATAACACTGTACGTGACTAGATGTCAAGTTCATTTCGCTTGGCAGAAGCAGAAGCCATATTGGCATACTTCACTACTTGGAAAAATCTTTACTGGATAGAAGTTCCTGTTCACTTACGCATTGTAATCAACAAGTAAACTACGAGAAATCGCAGGATAGATTATGACCAAAAAAAGAAATCGCCTCAAAGATAAAAACTTAAACCATTTGCTTTTTATAAAACACCTAATTTAAAAAATTTTGAAGACTTATTTTATATTTCTTTTCACTTTTCCTTCTACCTATGCTTTGCACATTTCACTTGAACTAAAATGGCATTGTTTTATTTTGTTTAAAACTTGTTTTTTTTTTTTTTTTTATTTAAACAGAATTATTTCATTTTCACTTTGATTGATTAATGATTTAAAAAAACTATCGATAGTATTGATAGTATCGATAGTTTTTCCGAAAAACATCGATACTATCGATAATAAAATATTTCGATGTTTAGCCAAGACTACTACCCTTCAAGCAAATGGATCCGAATTCGATCCACGCGCGGAGTCAAATTCACATACTAGACTCCGCATACGGATCCAAATACGGAGCCGTAAAACGACGTTTGTCGGCTCCATTTAGTATGTAAATTAGAATTCCCACGGACTCACTTGCGAGAGAGAAATAAAGAGAGAGAGAGAGAGAGAGAGAGAGAGAGAGAGAGAGAGAGAGAGAGAGCGAGTTCGTCCCGCTCAGCGAAATTGCACCCAAAACAAACTTGAAAACAAAAAAACGAGTTGGAGTATCGAAAACAACCTCTGTCTCTGTCGTCCAAAACAAAATATAAATAAAATTTGTTGCCATATTCTTTTATTTTTTATTCTTTATTCCACAAAATTGATGGTCACAACTTATAAAAATAACAAAAATAACTTATAAAAATAACTGGGCACTCGTTTCATTTAAACTACTTATTTTTATTTATTTTATTTTCTTCAAAAACACTTTTTCACTGCCCAAATTATTTTTTCCACTTTTGTGTTTGTACTGTCGTCTTCATTCTCCAATGCAAACCAAAAAGTAAACATATTATGCTTTTAAATAAAAAGCTCCTGATCTCTCCCTCCCTCTATCTTTCCCTCTCTCTCACTCTTTCTCTCAATCTATTAAACAAGAAAAAAAATACTCGATTCTCGAATCTCTTTCTTAATTGTGTATGCCATGCATGCAATTTCGTGAGAGGCCTCGTTAAACGCAGACTCAGGTGAGCCAGAAATGAACCGAGAATTCTGAAGTCAGTGATTTTTGCTTGAAGGGTATGCAGTGTAACATAAAAAAAATTTCAACAGCATAAATACAGATAATTAACAGTGTGCATGTTGGTAACATGCACACGATGTCAGTACTTTTATATGAAATCAAAGTGAGCAATGTTACTCAACAGAAATTCTGAGGTACAAAATTCATACTAATGTACACAGTGTGCAAAATTAAAAACTGCACCTATGAATTTAAACTCTTTCGGTTGAGTGTTTTTTGTACTATGTTTTAAGTTTGTCATTGGCTTCTCTTTATGAGTGGAATCTTATCACTCGTCTGGAGAGATGAGAGATGACAAAGGGTTGAGTTGAAATTTAAATATGGAAATAATGAGTGATGACTGATGATGATGCGATGACTAATGATGAGGTTTGTCGTTTGTCGTTATTGAGTGAATCTTTTTTGTTCAATTTTCTTTTTCTCTTTTTTTGTTCTTGCCTGCCAGTCATTGTTTCCATTAAAAAAAAAAGAATTTTTTGATTAATACAGGCACAGGGTAATCGGTGTTAGCAAATATAACAAAAAATTCTTCTTGTATTATTTTTGGTGTGAGGTTGTTAAAAGAGCTAGAGCGAGTAGGTTGAGTTGAGACAAGAAAAAAATCGTATGGAAGGGGGGTCTATTCATATCCGTTTAGCCGGGAGGCGCAATTTTCTAAGAAACATGACTTAAATTGGAACAAAAATAATTAAAAAACAACGTTAAATCCTACAATGCCATGCCATTGTTACGTCCCAGACTTCACCTACTCCTACAAATTCATTTTCCCCCACACTCCCCTTCGCCTAACGGCACATTCATAAATTCCAAAACGCTTCCCACCAATTTTGCCTACTTGCAAAACGTGTCCACCCCCTTTTCCCCTGCACCCGACAAATTGAAAAATTGAGATTCATATTTCATTTACTCAAATGAAATATGAATATTTTGTAAACAAGAAGTGCATTCCTTTCCCACAAGAATTGAATCCAGAAGTTAGTTAAGAAACATTTTGATAATTGTAAAGTAGTCTTAAGCCAACAAACTAACTGAAAGGTGCAGCGACGCTGAGGACGGCGGCCTATCTTTTAGTATAAATCAATCTTTGTGAAAAAATATAAATGTATTCTGAAATAAATAAAAATTAAAAAAAAAAGAAAAAAAGAAAAAAGGAACAGTTATGTTTTTTTTAAAGATAAACTGGGAATCCACGATATAAATGGCGCAGTCGGTGTTCGTATAAGAACATAAGAAATTTTTTGCAACCGTTCGATTAAGAATAAAACAAAAAGTTCGTATAAGAATAATCAGTGAAACTAGTGTATACAACAAAAAGTTCGTATAAGAGCATAAGAAAATTTTTTGCAACCGTTCGATTAAGAATAAAACAAAAAGTTCGAATAAGAATAATCAGTGAAACTAGTGAAAAATAACAAAAGCAGTGAAGAAAAAAAAAACAGTATCTAAAAGAAAAATACAACCTGGAAGAGGAAAAATTAATAGAACTCTTTCAAAAATTAAAAATGAATACAACCTCAGGAGAAAGTTCAGCAGCAGCAACAGCAGCAGCAGCAGCAGCTAGAGCAGCGGCAGCAGTAACAGCAGCAGCAGCGGCAAGAGCCTTAGACAGACCAACGGTAAATACGTTAAACATAAACATAGATCCCATAAATTATTTAAATAACGTTAGTAAGTACGACGGTAATAGGGAAAATTTATATAATTTTATAGACCCAATTGACAGAATACATCCAACCTTGTCTAAATATGATGACATTAGTCAGACTTTTTTTTTTGAAATAATTAAAGGAAAATTAACGGGGAAAGCTCGGGAGGCATTAGAAATAAATAGTTCAATATCAAACTGGGTCAACCTTAAGAAAGTACTTCTTCAATATTTTAGTGATTAAAAATCTATCGAACAGTTATATGATGACCTTAGGGCCATCGAATTCAAAACAAAGAGCCAAGAATTTTACAATGATATAAAAACGCCTTTAAGTCGATTAAATAATAAAGTTAAAATAAGAAATGAATCGTTGAATTAGAAGTAGAACAGAACTGCAAAGCAGCTTTACGCATTTTTATTAACAAAATGCCAGAACCTATGAGAGGGTTACTGCATTGCAAAAACCCAAATAATTTAGAAGATGCAATGCACATCCTTTTTGAGACAGGATATGCTTACAATAGCTTTAACAATTACAGACAAAATAACTCAACAAGACAAAATTTTCAAAAATTTAACCCCACGAACTCTAGTCAATACAGGCCAAATTCTCACAACCTTAACCCATTTAACTCTAATCAATACAGGCCAAATTCTCACAACTTTAACCCATTTAACTCTAATTAATACAGGCAAAACTCCCAAAACCTCCACCCAACGAACTCTGGTCAATACAGCAAAAATTTTCAAAAATTCAACCTAACGAACTTTGGTCAGTACAGACAAAACTCCCACAACCTCAACCTAACGAACTCTGGTCAATACAGACAGAATCTTCAAAGAAATAACCTCACAAACTCTGGTCAATACAAACAAAATAATTCCGACAGAAACACAACAAATGCGAACTATAATGATTACGACAATAATCCTGAGATGGATACACTTTCTGCCTCATATCAAAGGCAAATAAACAATATAGAAACGCAGGATTTTCCCAAGGAAGGTCAAACAGACTTCCCTATATAGTCTGCAAAACCAAAAACAACAAATTTACACTGCGGATTTTGTTAGACACTGGTGCTGACACCAGCATCTTAAATCCCGGTGTTTGCCATCCGAAATGGAAAGTACTAGTCGATAATCCGATTAAGGTATCAACGACTAGCACACCCATTCTCGTAAACACAAAACTAGGAATTCCTCTATTCGAAGAATTCAAGGTAAATAAAACCGCTGAGTTTTTGGAACACAAATTCCACAACCAATTCGATGGTTTAATCGGCAATAACATCTTACTTCCATTAGAAGCCGAAATTAACTACAAGAAAAAACTTCTCACTACCGGTAACACCGAAATCCCAATTTTTTTCAACGAGCTAGAAGAAAAAGCTAGATCGTATGAAGAAAACACACCCGAACTAAATATTTACCAAGTTGAGACGAGTAAGGACCCAGTGTTGGAACAAATACGAATCAATCATCTTAACGATAAAGAGAAGTTTGAAATTAAATAATTAATATTTAAATATTCCAATATATTTTACCAAGAGGGAAGTGACCTCTCATTTACTTATGCGATCAAGCACGAGCTAAAAACCACTAATGACATACCTATTTATGTCAAAAATTACAGATACCCAGAAGTGCATAAGCAAGAAGTGCACAGACAGGTAAATGAAATGCTGGAACAAGGGATTATCCGTCCCAGCAAATCCCCCTATTCAGCTCCAATTTGGGTAGTCCCCAAGAAACTGGATGCATGGGGAAAACAAAAATGGAGGGTTGTTGTTGATTACCGTAAATTAAACGATATCTCAATCAACGACAAATTCCCTATTCCTAATATTGAGGACATTTTTGGAAAGTTAGGTAAAGCGCAATACTTTACCACACTCGACTTGGCGAAAGGGTTCCACCAAATCGAGATAGCGGAGGAAGACATTCGGAAAACAGGGTTTTCCAAAGACAATGGACACTACGAATTTGTACGTATGCCATTTGGCCTAAAAAACCCTCCCGCTACCTTCCAACGACTCATGAACTCCATTCTTGCAGAACACATTAACAAAATATGCCTTGTATATCTTGATGACATAATAGTTTTTTTCAACCAGCTTACAAGAGCATATTGATTCTCTTTCTAAGATTTTTAAAACCTTAAAGGCCGCAAATCTTAAAATACAACTCGATAAAAGTGAATTCCTGAAACGTGAAACGGAATTCCTGGGACACGTAGTCTCAACAGAAGGGATTAAACCAAATCCCAATAAAATTTCAACTATTAAAGAATACCAACTTCCTAAAACAGCCAAGCAAATAAAAGCATTATTAGGAATAACCGGTTACTACCGGAAGTTCATTAAAGATTATTCAAAAGTCGCCAAACCTATGACAACCTTTTTGAAAAAAAATGCGAAAATAGATGTACGAAACACTGAATATATTTATAGTTTTGAAGAACTTAAAACATTAATTACTTCAGAACCAATATTAAAATACCCAAATTTTGAAAAAAATTCGTACTTACGACAGACGCATCGAAATATGCTTTGGGAGCCGTCTTATCCCAAGACTCACACCCCATTTGTTACGCAAGTCGCACACTCAATGAACATGAGATTAACTATTCGGTAATCGAAAAAGAGCTCCTTGCAATTGTTTGGGCTGTAAAATACTTCAGACCATACCTTTACGGCACAAAATTCACGGTACGAACCGACCACAAACCATTGCTTTGGTTAAGTTCTCTTAAAGAACCTAACTCTAAACTCCAGCGATGGAAATTAAAATTAGAAGAATTCAATTTCGACGTTGAATATGTTAAGGGCAAAGACAATCAAGTAGCAGATGGTTTGTCCCGCCTAGAAATAAATTTTCACGAAAACGAAATCACTAACAATATTGATGACGTTTCCATAACCCCAACAATTCATAGCGCTCGCGAAGATAGTAGCGAGTACATACATACCCATTATTGATTCCCCAGTAAATATATATACTAAACCCAAATAATATTACATCACTCCGATACTATAAATAACCATAAAATTTATAAAGTCTTTAATAAGAGAAGAATAGTAGTCGATTTTAAGGAATATTTTATTTATTTATTTTATTTATTTATAAAGAATTAACAATAAATTTAAATCTATTATTAACAAAAAATTTAAAGAACGCTAGCATCAACAGGCTTTCAGTTCTTTCATAAAATGATTAAAGACAGTAAATTAAAAATGAGTAGTTTTAATAATAGATAATTTGTGTTAATAAATAAGTAATAAATGTGTTGTGTATGGAGTGTGTAGAAGTAAGAGTAATTTTTTTTTTTTTTTGAGTATTATATTTTTATTTTGTGTTTATGAAGAAGTTTGTTTATTAGTTCAATATTGTTTTTGTTTGGATCTCGGAGACAGTCAAGGATATTGTATTGGCGTTGAAGTGAGTTTTCGGAAAGAAAGCATGGGCCCAGTAGGTGGGGTATCGTGATAACATTGTTGCATTTTAAACAGACTGGGCGTGCTTCTCTTTTTAAAATGTATTGGTGCGTTATTTGTGTGTGTCCAATGCGCAAACGAATAAAATTGGTAATGTCAAACTTGGACATATTGTTAGGGTACACTGGATTGCATCTGGTGGGATTTATTGTTTGGTAATGGTGTGTATAATTAGACCACTCATGTTGTCGGGAATGTTTGATTTTGTCCATTATTAATCCCTTGAGGTCTTTTCTTGTAAAAGATTCAAACATAAAAGTTGGAGAATTATGTGCCGAGTTTGCAGCTTGGTCCGCGAATACGTTACCCGTAATATCAACATGACCAGGCGTCCACATTAGCTTGATTTTAGAGGGTGTTTTAGTTAGAATGTCCCGGATCTTAGCAATAATAGTAGATTCGTGTCTTGTGTTTAGAATTGCTTTAAGAACAGATAGGCTATCGGAGCAGATAGTCCATTTGCCCCGTGTGTGAGAGAATTTGTTGACGGCTTCGTAGATGGCTTGGGCTTCAGCTGTGAACACTGAAGAAAGGCTTGGAAGGATTCCTTGAATGATAACCGATCCATCGTGCGATGTTACTGCAAAGGATGTGCTATCAGTAGTTTTTGAACCGTCGGTATAAACAAATGTCCATCCTTTGGAAGTAAGATCGTAGAATGTATCATGGAACATTTTTTTATAAATAGATTCGCTGGTGTTTTCTTTGCTGAATTCATGTAGATGAAGTAGGATAGAAGATGTACTTAGGTGCCAGGGTGGTGAGGATGGCGTGTATTTAGTGAAACGCTTTAAAGGTATTTCGAAACGGTTTGCCATAAGTAAGGTGTTATGTATAGCTGAAGGAGTTTTTCTTAGCCGTTTGTGTTTCATTGCTAAGGCTACATCTTTGTCGATTATCGAGCCGGTTTGGAAAGTTAGCTTGACAGTTAGTTTGAGTACCATTTCAGAATATCTATCTTCTATTGTAGGTAATCCAGCTTCGGTGAGGATATTTTTAATAGGACTTGTGACAAAAGCTCCTATGCTTCTCCTTGCGGCTTGATGATAAGTGGGTGTGATTATATTTTTTGTAGACTTAGGGCAGGAACCATAAATAGCTAGAGCATAATCAATCTTGCTTAGTATTAAAGTTTTAGTCATATAACAGAGTGTGTTGACGTGTAATTTACTTTTTTTTGAAGAAAGGTACTTAATAATATTGAGCCTTGATGCTAGCGATTTTTTAAGAGCGATACAGTGTGATTTCCAATTATATCTATTGTTAAAAATAAGACCTAGAATTTTTAAATTGGTGACATTTTCAATAACAATATTATTTAAAGATAAACTTAAGTTTTGACAATTTATTTTACGGCAAACATGAAGTATTTTACATTTGTCTAGAGACAGTTTTGAACCAGACATGGTGGACCATTCTGTTATCTCATTGAGCAAATTGGAGAAAATTGTTTTTGTTTGATTTAAATCATTGCGTTTACATAAAATATATGCGTCATCGGCATACACACAGTGATCTAGATCTTTGTATTTAGAAATTAGTATGCTAAGCTCATCAAAAGCGATGGTAAAAAGAATTACAGAGAGTGGAGATCCTTGTGGAATTCCATTGTCTAGAGATACTGTTTTTGAAAAAGTATTACCAACTTTAATACAAAATTTTCTGTTTGAAAGAAAAGATTTTACGTATTGAAAAATTTTAGGACCAAGTCCCCATTCACTTAATTTTTTTAACACAAGTTGAATACCTATCCGATCGAAAGCTTTTTCGAAATCGAGAGCTAGAATCGAAATGTGGTTTCTTGCAGACAGAGCATTTGATATCACATAATCTAAGTGGAGGAGAGCGTCTATACAACCTCTTTTTGGTTTGAAAGCTACTTGTTTTAAGCTTATTAGCTTTCTTGACTCCGTAAACCAAAGGATACGGTTGGCTATTATTTTTTCTAAAATTTTCGATAGGCAAGGAAGTAAAGAAATCGGGCGATATCCCTCAACTTGGTCTATCTCTTTTCTTGGTTTGGGAATTGGTACAACACATGCTGTTTTCCAGCTTTGAGGTATGATACCTCTATTTAATATGTTGTTATATAGTGTAATAAGTCTTACTTTCGTAGCTTCTGGTAGGTTTTTGATAATTGGATAGGAAATCTTATCTCGGCCAGGTGTTTTACCACTTAATCTTGATAGGCAGCTTTCGAGTTCTATTAAAGAAATATCTTTCTCAATTTGTTTTGCGGACATATTTGTTGGTGGTTTTGGGGCCAAAGCCAACAATTCCCTTTTTTTTTGTACGAAGCTAGGAGAAAATTTTGAGTCTTTTGAATTATCCGACCAAGTGTTAGCGAAAATATCACTTATCTTATCTTCAGAACAAACAGGACCATTTGGAGTGTTGATAGATATTATGCTCTTAATAGGTGCGTGTCCAGTAATACATCTTATGTTTTGCCAAACCTTCCCCGTGGAAGTGTTTATATTAATTTGGTCTGTGAATTTTTCAAAGCTTTTCAATTTGCTGATTTTTAGATGTTTTCTAAAAAGAGCATTTGCTTTTTTATATGCAATCTGCTTTACTTGAGTAGGATTTTTTTTAAAAACCCTCCAAGTTAAAAATTTAGCTTCTCTGAGCCTAGCAAGTTCCGGATTCCACCATGGAACGTTTTTTTTGGGTTTCAGAGGAGAGGTTTGAGGCATGGAGTCATTGGCAGCACTACGTATACCTTTAAGTAATACTGCAGCTTCTTTATTTACACAGGTGAAAGGTTTTGCTGATAGGTTAAGAACTACTTTATTTTTGAATTTATCCCAGTGGGCCTGATCAGTTTTATATTTCGCAATATGTTGTTTCCTGTGGTTTGAAATTAATAATATTTTTGTAAAAATAGGGAAGTGATCGCTGTTATGCAAATCATCTAGAATTTTCCAAGTTGCTCTCGGTAAAATTTCCGCTGAACAGCAAGTAAGATCTATGTGTGTAAATGTGCCATGAGTGGAAAAGTGGGTTGGAGATCCATCGTTTAGGATGGCAAGGTCAGAATTGGTAATGAAATCATCTAAAATAGATCCCCGCTTATTGGTTTTGGGGGAGCCCCAAAGTACACACCAAGAGTTAAAGTCACCAGTAAGAATGAACGGTGGATTTATTTGCTGAATAATATTATCAAGATCTGTTTTAGTAAAAGATTGATCGGATGGAATGTAAACGGATATTATAGTGAGACTAATACCTATCTGAATTTCTAATGCAGTTGCGAGAATGTTTGATCTTATTGGGATGTGCTTGTGAGGAATGTTATTTTTAATAAGCAAACAGACTCCATGTTTAGCAGTAACATTGCAGGGGAGATTGCTAAAGTATCCAATGTATGGTTTGGGAACTATGGGTGTTGCTTGAGCTGGGAAATGTGTTTCTTGTATGGATATTATATCTGGGTAGTGTTCTTTGAGCAAGATGTTAAGCTCGTCGATGTTGTTAATGAAACCTTTCATGTTCCATTGCATGATGTTTAAGTAATTGTTTGAGCGTAAATTAGTTTGGTTGTTGTTATGGTGATTGAGTGAAAGTCGATGCCTGCACCTGTTGTGGAGACGACAATTCCAACCACAAGTGGATGGATCTGTGCCCCCCACAGCAGGTGAAGGCATCGACGTATTGTTTGCTGGCAATTGTTTAGAGCTATGTGGATTCATTTTGATCTAATTTAGATTTAGAAAAATATTTTTGATTGTGGTTATTGATAGATGAATTAAAAGTGTGTAAAATATTTGTTTGTGAAGTTGAATTTTGAATTGATGATAAAGTTAGTTGTGTTGTTGGTTCGTGTGATTGCGACGGTATTGTGTTGGTGGGTGATTTTGAGAGAGGTAACTGAGGTGGGAAAGCCTCGAGTTGAGTATTATTGATAGAGCTGTTTTGATTAGTGGGAGATGGAGAGATTGGGAGCATTGGCTCATCTAGCTCATCTGACTCATCTATTATCATATTGGTGGTAGAAGAATGGGAAGAGGACTTTGAAATTATGGTAGGGAGTTGTTGTTTGTTTGTTTGATTTGAACCTGCAGTGGATTGCGCTGGTGGAGAGGGAGGAGAAACCGGTTTATTGCGGGAAGGAATTTGAGGGGGTGTTTGGGTTGCTTGTTTGGTTTTTTCGGAGAAAGAAATAGACATAGCGGAAGCTTGAGTTGATATATGTTGGTTGTAAAGCCGTTTAGCCTCAGCCATGGTGCACTTATTTTTTGTCTTGATTTTTAAAGTCTCTTTATTTTGTACATATTTTGGGCATGATTTTGATGTGGATGGGTGGTTGTCAAGGCAGTTTGCGCACATGGTGCGGGTACAGATTAAGGGTAAGTGAGGGGGGAAATTGCAATTTTCACAAATTTTGATATTAGAGCATCTCTTAGTCGTGTGACCAAGCAGCTGACAGTTGCGGCATCTCATTGGAGAGGGAACATATTCTTTAACTTTGGTTTTATACCATCCAATTTCTACTGTTTGCGGTGGTTGGTATAAATCGAAGGTCAGTAGGACTAGGCCCGATGGTTGCGTGGTTTTTTCGTATTTTTTAATAAATTTATACACATCAATTACTCCTTGATTTTTCATTTCGGAAATTATTTCGGACTCTGCTACATTGTTGAGGCAAGGTGCATATACTATGCCCTTGGAAGAATTTAAAGTTTTATGAAGAGATGCTATGACTGGGCATTTGTTTGCAAGGTCAGTTATTTTTAGGAACTTATCTGCAGACTTTTGGCTTCTAGCTAGTATGAGAATACTGCCGTCTCTAAGTTGCGAGATGTTATCATATTCGGTACTTACTGAGTCTATAAATTTTCTCAATAAAAATATACTCACAGAGGAGATAGGTGTTTTTGTTGGATCCTTCGGAGTTATAATAACGAATTTTGGGTTTTTAAGGTTTGAGTTTGATGGTAGTTCGGGGAATTCATCAAAACTAGAAAATTTTTGTTTTTTCTTGGCTCGAGGCTCAGACGATGTGTCATCACTGAGCACATCGTAGTAGCCTTCGGCTTTTTTCCTCAGCCCCGGCGATGGGCCCATGCCAGAGGTTAAAGGAAACACTTAATTTGTGAAAAAATTATAACCGCGAGGTTAAGAAGAGGTTGCTGCTGCGAATGAAAAGGACAAAACGAGTTGTCAAAATGAACGTCACGCTATTACTTGGAGCTTAAATAAACGAGATGTTTACGCTACAAGAGCCAGTATGCGACTGTTAAGGAATATAAAGAAAAACAAATGTTGGATATCATGAAATCCTCTTTCCCACCAAAAGGTATTGTCGGAATATATTCCACTAATGACCACCTTTTCGCCCAATTTCAGGATACTTATATTAAATTCTTTAGTAAAAACGAACTCTTACGTTTAGTTAAATGCGATGAGGAAAAAGTTTTGAATATAGTTAATAAAACACATCAAGTATTTAACCATCGCGGAATAAACGAAACATATGAGGAAATTAGAAACATTTATTACGCCCCAAATTTGAAAGAACAAATTGCTAAATTTATCAATAATTGCGAAATATGCAATAGTGCAAAGTACGAAAGACAACCGCTTAAGATACCTTTTTCAATAACAGAAACTCCCCAAAATCCAAATGATATACTACATGTCGACATATGGTACGCAAATATTAATCTCATGATGGTAACAATGATCGACAAATTTTCTAAGCACGTTACAGTCCAAGAAATAAAACACAGAACTTGGATCTGCCTACTTAATGCTCTAAAAACTAGATTTGCTAATTTCGGCATTCCCAAAAAGATCGTAACCGATGGTGAAATCGGACTCTCGTCAATCGTGATCAAAGAATAATTGAAAAAATGTAATGTTGAACTACATATATCCACGCCATACAAGAAAACAGGGAATTCAGATATTGAAACGTTCCATAACACTTTGAATGAGCATATAAGAACCTTTTCAGCAGACAAAGATAACAAAGATACGCTTCGGAATAAAATCCTGAAAGCTGTTCAAATCTTTAACACCACCATCCACTCTACCACAAAACAAAGGCCAATAAACTTCCTTAACGGAATTGTTCAGATCAAAATATTAATGTGAACAGACCTTTAGTAAAGTCTTGTACATCGTTTTAACATTGACCCGTAGATGTCTCTTTAATTATACGAAATTAATTTTCCTTTTAAATCGGAAGCCACATCTCTATATCTTTTTTCTTTCTTCTTGATTCAAGCTTCCAACGTGTAAGACCTACTTAAGAAATAAAATTGTTAAAGAACTATCAACCAAGATTCTTTTTTTTATTCATCCAAAGCATTGAGCAACCAGCAGGGATATTTCACATCCCGACATTTGGTCCTTCGAGCCGGATAATATATTCTTAAATATTCATCCATCAACGAGAAATTTATCAACCATTTAATTCACCGCTTATATCCAACGAAGACAAGAAACAATCATCTCTAAACCAACTATCGAGTTCTTAGAATCACAAATTAACCCACGTGCTTCTTCGAACAAAATCATAAAACTAAAACAATTTGCTTCGAAGTGGAACACTAGCTCTCCAGTATCGCACAAAAGCATTAAACCATCAACTTGACAAAAGTTGCTCTTAATTGTCAATTTTACGACTACAAACTTAATAGGAAGCATATTCTGTAAACTCTACTCTGCGAACCATCAGCATAGTTGAAATCTACAAGCAATTCCCTTAATTGCTCACAAATTGTTCACCATCGTCATTCACCCGAGCCCTGATCACTTATCAAAGCTGTCATCATCTTGCTCCACCACCACCGCAATCAATATTAATCCGCTCTACGATCACCGCCTCGCATCTTGCTCTTGATCGCCCGAATTTTAGAACTCTTTATTCAGGCTTGCATAATCATACATAACATCTTTAACTTTCATCGCATCGCACAACATTCACCATTATCAGTCATTATCAGCCACTCAACACCACAACTGATCTTAGGGAGCGATCGTTATCAGAACGTTATCAGGGAGATAAGTAAATTGAGAAAATCATCACAGGTGCGTGCTTTATTTATATTTCAGTGCATTTACATTAAATCTATATCTTATGTGGTATTTTATTTAATAAAAGCCTTTGGCGCTTTAAAAGGTAATTGATTTATACACATATTTGAAAATACTTTGATCCGAAAGTGGAAGTGTTGGTTTTACACAAAGTTCGACAGCATCGTTTCATTTAATTTAGATAAGTCTTGTACTTTCGCGCCTATAACTTTGAGGTTAGAAGTTTTCTGAAAAGTATGACTAACCTAGCTGATTTTATCGCCGTTGCCAACCAGTTGGTTCAATTTCAATCTTATTATAAGGAGATTCCTATTGTGGATAAATCCATTACCTCCTTAGAAATCTCTAAGGAGGAATTAAAGATAATTTGGTCAAATATTAAATCACGCTATAGTGCTTGTGTAAAAGAAGATGACCAGACAGACATAGAATCTATTAAAGCTAAATATAGGACTTCGTCGACCATATATATAAGTATTTTAAGTGAAATTATAGATGCATGCAATAAATTGAAGCTAATCAAAGAAGACGATGAAAAACTAAGTTTAAATGCGATTTCAAACAACAGTAATCCGTGTATAAAAGTTCCGCCTTGTGACACAGAGATTTTCTACGGAGATTATCTGACTTGGCCATCGTTTCGTGACATGTTCAGTGCGGTATATATAAACCATCCGAAACTTTGCGCGGTTCAAAAACTTTTCCATCTCCGTGCCAAGACAAAAGGCGAAGCTTATAGTATAGTGTCGAAATTTCCACTTACAGTAGAAAATTTTGAATTGGCCTGGAAAGCACTTCCGATCAATATGAAAATCGCAGAATCTTAGTAAACAATCAAATAAAAACTCTTTTTAACCTTCCTGTTATAACAGTAGAATCTGGCAAAGACATAAGGGATTTACAAAGGAATATTAATGACTGCTTGTCAATTTTAAAGGCCCATAAGCTGTCGATAGACTCTTGGGACCCTATTCTGGTTTACCTTTGCTCAAATCGACTTCCTGAAACTACACTTTCCTTATGGGAGCAGGTTATTAAAAGTCCACGTGATATTCCCAAGTGGAATGAGATGGATACTTTCCTAACTAATAGGTACAGGGCACTCGAAACCGTATCCGATCTTAAGTTTTCTTCAAAACCTAAAGGCCAAAATAACAAGCCCCAATCTTCTCAGCTTAATCAAAAACAAAGGCATAAGGCCTTTCACACAAAAATTTATAACTTCAGCTGCAAATTGTGCCAAGATTCTCACCCACTTCGACTGTGTCCTAAGTTTATAGAAATGAATGTTGATGAAAGGATTTCTAAAGTTATCGCTTTAAAATTTTGCCAGAATTGTTTATCGCCTTCTCATGAAGTTAAAACTTGTCAAAGCAATTATCATTGCGCAGTGTGTAAAAAAAGGCATCATTCACTGTTACATAACTCACATGTTCAAACTCAGTCCGTTTTATCAACTTCTACCCCCGCATTCAAACCACAAAAAATACAGTCCACTGCATCTATCAATAATTCTCATCAAGTTAATACCAGTTTTGCTCAAAACAATCAACGAATCCTTTTGGCCACAGCCTTGCCCAAGTAACAATTTAGTTTTCATAAGGGTCAAGCGAAACTATTGTCTTATTTCTATAGTAATTTTAATTAGTCTTAAAGAAACTTGTTTGGCGCACTTTTGACAAGTTATTTTAGTTTTCTTACGGCTTTTCTTCGCATGCTTTATGAAAACAATAACTGACCACAAACAATATCAATACGGCCTTAGAACAACTCAATGAAGAAAGAAATAACTTACTATGAAAAGCTTTTAATTTCGTTAAAATAGCTTCCTACTTATTAATTCCTATAAAACTTATTTTTGCTGGGTCTCTGAAAGCAAACCTGCTCATAGATTTATGAATGGGGCAAACAATTAACTAAAGGAAGCTATACTGTTTATCGAAAAGCTATTAACTTCGCTTACGAAACTACAATAATTAACTAAAAAAAGCTATAGCTTAGTTAATGAAGCATTAGTTTCTTCAAATATGTTTTAAAAATGCCAAAAAAGAATTATGGGGTTCTATGGAAAAAAATTAATTTCTTTTTTTTTTAATCGAAAATCAACTTCTGCGCTTTTATTTAATTTTTCTTTATTCCCACCGCCCATCAATCATTATTTTCCTTATTTCCCGTATTCTCTAGCTTTCTGCAATGAATTAAATTGTATATTAGTTGAAAAAGTGAAAATTTTACATTTTCAAAATTTTTTTATATTACCAACCCCAGGAACCGAACTCGAAACCTCTGCGCACCATCCAAGCACCCATCCACTAGGCCAATTTGATTAATAAAATGACTAGATCAAAAAAGAATCAGTTGATACCACACTTAAACTTCTGTACAACTTCATAATATTTATGCCTAGAGGGTGTTTCGAATTAATACGACAGAAATCTTGCTTTTGGAAAAACATGTTTGGCTTATCTTGAAATAAAAATAACTTCTCTTCAATAAAAGTTCATAAATATGTTAATTGTTTATAATGAAAACAACCCAAGCTCATAAAATGTTATAATGTCCGAATTCGATATAATACACATAGGGTTGTAGGATGTAGGTATATATAGGTATATATAATTTAATTAAACATAACATACCTATATTATATTTTTTATAAATGTATTATATTATATTAAGTTTATGATATATAAATGCAAAATATAATATATAAAATATAATGGTTAAATTAAAATAAAAACAGAATTTGAAATTGTATTAATGTTTTAATTTAGATTTTTATTTTTTTTTTTTTTAAATAAAAATCTAAACATTAATAAATCTAACATTAATAATTTTTCATATTCTGCTTCTATTTTATTTTATTTTAACCATTATATTATTAATTACACACAACTGGAGGCAACCACAATATGTTTATAAAATATAGATAAAAAATATAAAATATTATAATATAAAATATAAAATATATATGGTTAAGGATTAAACCTAAAACTCCCTGTGCACACATAATGAAATAGCTCATCGGAAAAAGCGATATCTTCGGTAAGAATACAAGTAGTTTTTTTATGTGAGAAACAGCTTCCATATGTGATTCCAAATTCCCGCTCAGATGACTATCACATTTGAGTTAGTATTCTTATGCGAGTAACATCTTCTTTAAATTTGTCATCAGCGTATACAATACAAACACTGGGAAAGGATGGCACGTTGATGTGGCCGCCAGATGCAATGAAGAAAACAAGTGTGTGAATTGAATACGTTTTGCTTGTGTCTGCTTGAAGAAAATCAAAATGTTTTAATTTTTCATCAATCCGTTTAGATTTAATTCCTCAGTGATGACAAACTTAAAGAAGATAGAAGGTACTTGGAAGGTGCGCAGAGGCTTCGAGTTCGGTTCCTGGGGTTGGTAAATAAAATTTTCACCTTTTCAACTAATATACAATTTAATTCATTGCAGAAAGCTAGAGAATACGGGAAATAAGGGAAAAAAATGATTGATGGGCGGTGGGAATAAAGAAAAAATAAATAAAAGCGCAGAAGTTGATTTTCGATTAAAAAAAAAAGAAATTAATTTTTTTCCATAAGAACCCCATAATTCTTTTTTGGCATTTTTAAAACATATTTGAAGAAACTAATGCTTCATTAACTAAGCTATAGCTTTTTTTAGTTAATTATTATTATTCGATAAACAGTATAGCTTCCTTTAGTTAATTGTTTGCCCCATTCATAAATCTATGAGCAGTTTTGCTTTCAGAGACCCAGCAAAAATAAGTTTTATAGGAATTAATAAGTAGGAAGCTATTTTAACGAAATTAAAAGCTTTTCATTGTAAGTTATTTCTTTCTTCATTGAGTTGTTCTAAGGTCGTTTTGATATTGTTTGTGGTCAGTTATTTTTTTTATAAAGCATACGAAGAAAATCCGTAAAAAAACTAAAATAACTTGTCAAAAATGCTCTAAACAAGTTTTTTTTTTAAGTCTTATAACAATTACTTTAAAAATAAGACAGTCCTTATACCGCCCATATTATATGACAGTCTTTTATCCCCTTTACAGTTTTTTCAAGTGCTTTAAATAAACACGGTTAGTTAATTCTATAGAAGATCTTTGTTCTGGTTTCCAGTAACAGGTCTTATGGCAGCCATCGCATTTAAGCATTGTATATGAACAAACTTTGGAAGGCCCTACAGGAGCCTTATCAAACAATAATCTCTCACCTTTGTGTAAAGCTTGCAAATCATATTTCAAAAAGGCTTAACAGAGCTACTATTGAAAATTTGTGTGCACAAAGTTGAAGCATTAGTAAAAAAGCCTTATAAAAACACTATGAAAGTTGTAGCTTACTGAATTTCAAATTTTGGACCTTATGCAACATAGATTGTTAGTTGGGTGATTAATATCTTTCATTTAGGAAATACGCATACTTTACGAGCGCTTATTGATAGTGGCTCAGAAGTAACCTTACTATCTGAAGATATTCAACAAAAATTAAGATTGCCAATAAAACCAATTCATGCGCAGATTACAGGTATGAGTGCTGTAGTTACGGCACATTCTTCAAAGCTGTGTACCCTCTGCATTGGCTCTAAGTATACTCCATCTTTTACCTTAAGTGCAAACGCAATTGTATTAAAAAAACTAACCGATGATTTGCCCTCGTGTTACATACTTCCTGAAGAAGTTAGAGATACTCTCGATTTCAATCTTGCAGATCCATATTTTTATGAAAGTTCTAAGATAGATATAGTCATAGGCTCTGACTTATATCCATCGATTATAAGGGAAGGTATCAAACGTGATATTTTCGGATCACTAATTGCACAGAATACCATATTTGAAAGATTCAAATGCAATACCACTACGCTATCTTATATTTCTGAAACCTCAATCGAGGAACAAATCTCAAAGTTTTGGGAGATCGAAGAGATTCCTGATATACCAATTCTTTCTCATGAAGATGAAATTTGCGAACGTTTGTTTTCTGAGACAACCACTAGAAACGCTGAAGGTCGTTATATTGTACGCCTTCCATTTAAGAACTCAATTTCAACCCTCGGACATTCAAGAGACATTGCTCTAAGGCAATTTACTCGCATGGAAAATTCGTTAAAAAAAATCCAGAGTTTCATGGAAAATACAATGCGGTCCTTGAAGAATATGCCACCCTTGGGCATATGAAGTTTGTTCCATCTGAGGAACTTATAAAAACCAACCAAATCTGTTCGTATTATCTCCCACACCATTCTATAATAAAGGCTGATAGTACCACAACAAAGATCGGAGTCGTTTTTAATGCTTCTAGAGCATCAAGTAACGGAACTAGTCTGAACGACTTATTATGTATAGGGCCATCCTTACAAAGTAACCTCATGACTCTTATTTTGAAATGGCGGTTTTACCAATTTGTTTTTAACGCGGACATCGAAAAGATGTACCGCCAAATACTTGTCCATCCTGAAGAAACAACATACCAAAGGATTTTATTCCGCAGATCTGCGGAAAGCAATATTGAAGATTGTGAACTTAAGACCGTTACCTTTGGTGTTAACTGCGCGCCTTATTTAGCTATACGCACACTCTTACAATTAGCAGATGACGTGCAAAACACTTTTCCTCTCGCTTCCGCTATCCTTAAAAATGAATTTTATGTTGACGATGCCCTGTCCGGAGCCCATGACATTGCAACTGCTTTAGAGGCACAACGTCAACTCTCTCAAGCTTTAAGTTCAGCTGGATTTTCTTTACGGAAATGGACATCAAACTGCGCAGATTTGATTAAGCATATTCCTGCTTCCGATCGTTATGATCAAGATTTTCTTAAATTAGAAGATAGAAGCATTTCTAAAACACTTGGAATTAAGTGGAATGCGAAGTCAGATTCTTTTCATTTCTCCTTCCAAGCATTAAAAGAAGATTATCTTTTAACAAAAAGAGCAGTTCTCTCGGTAATTTCGAAACTTTTTGATCCCGCAGGATGGTTAGCTCCCATAATCATCGCTGCGAAGATCATAATGCAGCAAATTTGGCGTGATGGCACGTCCTGGGACACACCCCTTGTCCCTTAACGTGTCACCGCTGGAAAGTCTTCTTTGCTGCTCTTCCTGAGATAAGCAATATTCAAGTACCCCGATGGATAGATTACAAACCGACAATTCCAATCCAAATTCATGGATTTTCTTACGCCTCCGAACAAGCTTATGCAGCAGCCTTTTATATACGAGTCCAGCATAGCGAAAACAGTTGGTCTTGTCATCTTTTATGCTGCAAAAGCAAAGTTGCCCCAGTGAAACAGCTGGCTCTGCCAAGGCTTGAACTATGTGGGGCGGTCTTATTATTGCGTTCCAATAGCAGACTAACATCATCCACTCTTTCTTTTAACGAGAAGTTTCCAATTATCCTACCTTATCAAGCAAAGATATCAATCCAACTTGTAGAATTTGTGCATGATATCTCACTTCACGGTGGAAATCAACTAGTGGTTCGCTTGATAAGATGTGAGTTTTGGATACCAAAAATTAAAAATCTGGTGAAAAAACATATTATTGGCTGTAAAGAATGCATTATCCACAAAAAACAAACGCAAAGTCAAATTATGGCTGCACTACCCCTGGAAAGAACTCAAATCTCATCACCTTTTACTGTAACGGGCTTAGATTTTGCAGGTCCCTATTTAATAAAAAGTTTCGCTGGGCGAAACTGCCGAATCACGAAAGGATATGTCTGTCTCTTCGTATGTTTCGCTACCAAGGCAATACATTTGGAAGCCACAAGTGATTTAACGTCCCAAGCATTTTTATCGGCATTGAATAGATTCATTGCGCGACGAGGTATGTCTAAGACGATATATTCAGATAATGGAACAAACTTAGTAGGAGCCAGTAAAACTCTGGCAAACGAATTTAAAAAATTTCTTACTTCTCTATCTCCAGAAGTTTCACAGCAGTATAAAAATAGAAATCTAGAGTGGAAATTCATTCCCCCCGGGGCACCTCATATGGGGGGTTTGTGGGAGGCTGGGGTAAAAAGCTTCAAGCTTCATTTTAGGAAAGTTGCGGGAACTAACAAGCTTACTTTCGAAGAGTTTTCGACTCTTCTTACCAGAATAGAAGCTTGCTTAAACTCCAGACCCATCTCCTCCATATCAGAAAATGCAACCGACATTCCTCCATTAACTCCAGGTCATTTCCTCAGAGGAGGACCTCTATTAGCTCCTCTAGAACCTGCTTCAGACGAAAGTTCCTTAAGCTGTGTTAAACGATGGGAAAGAGTTCAAATTTTGCATCAACAATTCTGTCAGAGATGGAAAAACGAATATTTAAAAGAAATGAACAAAAGATATAAATGGAAATTTCCAAACAGAGATATAGCCATAGATGATCTAGTTGTCATAAAAGATGAAAATCTTCCCCCAAATGAATGGCGTTTAGGTCGAGTAGTTAAGGTCCATCAGGGATCAGATAGGCGAGTACGTGTCGCGGATATAAGAACTCAGAATGGAGTTATAACCCGTCCAATCGTCAAACTATGTGTATTGCTACCGTCATAAAAGACTTCCAAATTCCCCTATCGGTTGTTTTTTATTTTAATTTTTCTTATTTTTATCAATTTACTACTTGTAAAATCTTATTTGAAAATTTGTATCTTGCACTGATTTTAAATATTGCTAACCTCCTTATTTTGCCTTTATATATACTGAATTATTATATGAAAAAATACTATACTATTATAAAACTCATCTCAATTATAAACTCATTGTACTCATTACTGTAATTTTTGCAAGTGGTACTTCCGAAACTTTATATAATATATATATTTTTTTTTTTTTTTGGAATTTTGTTAAAACCCTAATGAATTGTATGTGTATATCTTACAGCCGTTGCTGCAAGGCGGCCGGTAATGTTCAGATCAAAATATTAATGTGAACAGGCCTTTAGTAAAGTCTTGTACATCGTTTTAACATTGACCCGTAGATATCTCTTTAATTATACGAAATTAATTTTCCTTTTAAATCGGAAGCCACATCTCTATATCTTTTTTCTTTCTTCTTGATTCAAGCTTCCAACGTGTAAGACCTACTTAAGAAATAAAATTGTTAAAGAACTATCAACCAAGATTCTTTTTTTTATTCATCCAAATCATTGAGCAACCAGCAGGGATATTTCACATCCCGAAAGGAATATTAGGTAGAGAAGATTTCCCCAAAATTACAGAACACGTTATCAAAAATAAGGAAAAATATACTAATAAATTAAATGAAGGTAGAAAAGATATTAATTTGATGAAAGAAAAACCCACATTTCTGAAAAATAGAAGTAATAACAAACTGAAACCCATTTATAGTAAGGAAAACCCTGAAATCATAAACAAAAATTATCTAAAAAATAATAGAGGTAGCAAATATTACAAAGATCAGGTTAAACGAAAATATAAATATGAGAATTAAACCCATTACAGATTCTAGTCTACATTATAGTAATCATTTTCACAACGACACACGGACAAAGGCTTGACACACAGTCTCTTGATAACGGACAAGGATTCATTTTAATTAAAGACCAGGAAATAAATGTAATCGAAAACTATTCCAAAATATTACACCTTGTCGATATCAACTTATGGACGGAAAGTTTAAACATAATTCAACAAAATATTAACGGACTAGACCATAAGAGCGAATACCCAACCATCTTACACAATTTCAATCTGCTCACCCAAGAAGTGAACAGTTTAATCCACAGCAACAGCCAAAAAGAGCCTTGGCGAATATTCTAGGCAAAGGTTTAAAATACCTTGCTGGAACAATGGACTACGACGACGAAAAAGAAGTCGGAGGACGACTTGAGACCAACGAACAAAACACACGTAACGTAATAAACGGACTTAGTGACCACGTGAAAATAAACACAAAATTTAGTGAAACAATTAATAAACACATAAATATTTAACAACTTGAAATAAAAGATAAGATAACAGAAATAAGCAACTCAACTAACAAAGAATTCATAGAAGTAGCCAAAATGCAACACGCATTTCAAATACAGTACGACATTCAGCTACTTAAAGACCAAGTCAGAAAAATTAAAGAGTGTTTACTTCTCAGCAGACTAGAACTTTTAGGTAAGGATATCTTGTCTCCAGAAGAAATAAAAAAAATTAACATCTCACTAGAAAAATTACCAAATATAAAAAGTTCAGTTATCTTTCACGAAAATCAAATAATTTTTATCCATTTAATTCCAAACTATTCCAAATCAAAATTTTATCGGATAATTGTTGAGCCAATTCCTAACAGGGATAACCTAGAGCTTTCCACCGAATACAAAACCTTCATCACAAATAATGATGTAAACTTTGAAGATAACGCAAATAACAATATTAAGAGGAACGATTTAAAAGAAATTAGAAACGATTGTATATCAAACATTTTTAAGAAAAATCCCTTTTGTAATTTTATATTAAATAAAAATATCGAAATCAAGCAATCAACAAATAATATTATATTAACAAAAAACCTTCCAGGAATAGATATGGAACATAATTGCAACAATTTTAATAAGATAAGATTAACTGGAAATAATTTGATACGATTTGATTTCAAAAATATCCGAACCTTCTTGTTCATAAAAAACACAAGAAAATTTGCATTACTTGTGCCATCTCGTAAGGCCAGATTTTCGTGTTTTTATGCAGAAATAGGTTCTTTTATTTTTGAATAGCTTGGCAACAAGAAATCCATGAGACATACGGTTTTTAATGTTGGACTTGAATCAAATAAGAGCATTGAATTTTCTCAACAAATACTAAATAAGGTAAAGTTTTGAGAACAAATTAGTTTGAAAATTTGATTTTAAAATTTTTTTTAAATTTTGAGTTTGAAAATTAATATTTTGAAAAAATTTCACTAAATTAATATTTTTCAAAACAAAATAGGTAAAAGAAGAGGTTTTTGGCCTTAAAAAATGGCATAACATCAGCATGGCGTTGTAGAAGTTATTTTGTTGTTCTTTAATAATTTTTGCTTCCAATTTAAGTCATGTTTTAAGAAAATTGCCCCTCTCAGCTAAACGGAAGGGAATAGACCCCCCTCCCACATGAGTTTTTCTTGTTCCAACTCAACCTACTCGCTCTAGCTGTTTGGCACACCTTAAGTGAATCACCCTTCATAAGCTTTCGCTTATGAAAATTCACAAACTGTACGTTACACATCCTACCTCAAATATATCTTGTATATCTCATATAATTTTGTGATATATTTTTTGACTTAAATTTACAATTATTTTTGTATTCTTCAGTTACTATTACTTTTTTGATATATCGAATAGGCCTGTTGGGGATACCTCGTTAAAAAAACGCATTGCAAAGTCTACCCCTTGGGTAATGAGGAAATGGCTTCTTCCAAAAATCACCGCGATTGAGGGCGCCAATGAAAAAGCTTGCACAGGGCGCTAATTTAGCTCGGGCCGGCCCTGCTTATAGGCTTAAGCACTTGTGGAATAAAGTGTGATGGAATGTCTTATATCCTCTTAAGACCAATTAATCTTTTTAACTCCCATCTTCAATTTCGTCAACTGGTTTGTTTGTTCAGCTTATAATGGCGTACTCTCCAAAGCCCTTAAATGTGTCCATCGTTATATTTGAATGAATTAAATAGTTACCAGCTAAAAAGAGTAACTTACCCATTTCATATTGGAGATTTCTTTCCATGGCTTCATGAGTGAAATGAAGAATTCGCGACGTATCAGCATTAAATTTGTCTTTTCTTCTGCAAAAATGAATCCAAGTTTTTCTTACGTTTTTGTCTTTAGAAAAAACTAAAAAATCGAACACTGTCTTCTTTATCCATATAACAAGATTTACAACCGAAGACAGCACACCTCATTTTGAAAATAGATACATTCAAAAATAAAAAGTAAAACAGATCGACACAAAATAAAATAAATTATTAAAAAATAAGTATATAAACACAAAACAGATCAAATCCATATTCAAAATCAACGAAGAATAGGTCACGAGGCTTGCTCTACGTCATAGCTATCAGGAAAAAAAACAAAAAAGATGGCTGATTTTCAATCGGCGCAATGTTGTACCTATTCTATCATTCTTGCTATCCATGCATGTTACAAATATACAACTTAGCGCATTTAAATTCTCATACCACTTCGCGCAATGGAGTTTTAGCACTGATCTCTATATTACACTGGATAGCAAATCCCATATAAGGTGTAACAGTTTTTGTATTCCCCTTAAACATGACACTTGATGAGCTAAGTGGGTTTTTTTTGTAATAGACGTCAGACTATTTGACACTTCTTTTTCCTAGAAAAGTGATTGTTCGAAGGTGAGAGTTTTTAATTATTTTTTAAATTGTAATAAATAAAGTTTTAAAACAATATTGCAATAGATAGGTAGAGTAGGTAAAAGTTAATTGTCATTGAAATAAGAATCAGCTAATTACTCGTACTTTTCGGCATTTTAAAGGTTGCGACTACTTTCCAGAGCATATACGACTGCAAGATATTGTTTCTATTTGTATCAATTTACTGCTACTGGCCTTAGCTGCGAATACAACTAAATACTTAACCTAAAACCAAGCTTCTTTCGATACAGTTGGCCTCAATATTGATTTCTCAAAAAGTCTATTTTCCTGATTAATCAATTTAAGGGAGTGTATCATGTTGTCATCAGGTTTCCTTCATGCATGGGTTTGCCACAGCCCAACGTACCTGTTTTGCGGCCAACTTATCCTTAGATAACACGTGAAATGAATCCTACAATCAAACAATAGCTAACCGACATCGTCTTATCTCGTTTGAATATGTTCCATTCCTAACTTCATTTAACTTACCGAACAATGCTCATCCCATTCAAATTTCTTTTTAAAACAGATGTGATAACTGCCTACAAAGGTCTGTTGAAGAAAAAGGAACTTGAATCTAGTTTAGCAGCTGTTACATCAGAAAAAGAAGAATCGGCAAAAAAATCCCAAGCAAGCTTGACGATGCAGGCGGAACAACAACATCGAAGTCAACAGAAAACAAAACAAACGAAAATGCTACCCAAAGTCAAGTTATGACCTTGATGAATTCTCTTGACAACACTTTCAGCAGAGAAATCCGGAATGGAAGCATCCTTTCAACAAGGTGACAAAAAGCAAATACGCTCCCAATTAACACAAAAATACGCCCAAACTAATGGGGCTCTATATTTATATTTACAAAGTAATATTTCTTATGAACGTGTTTCTTAACCTCAAACATATCAAATTTATACTCGTGATCTGAAATGGATAATGTGAATACTCCAAGCAATCCAGTTAAAAGATTCAGATAGACAGTCACCTGAACCTCTTAATTGTATTCGCCCAATGATTCCACCTGGAACTAATACAATAGGAGACATGCCGCCTGAGGATTTCGCCAGCAGGATCAGTGCCATAATGTCAATAAAAGTCGAGGGTCTTATCACACGAAAAGAGCATGAGGAACTACAAAAACAAGTTGAATATATTCATAATGACAACAAGAAGTTGAAACTCAGAATGGAGACCGAAGTTAATTACATCAACATCGAGCTAAGCCAGATTAAAGAAATTGTCAAACGAAAAATCTCATTTTTAAAGGCCTGCCAGTCATGCCCAAAGGCAAAGAAAGTGATGCTGTTAAAGAGCTATGTGTCAAGAACTTGAAGATCACCAGCGAAATTAAAATAATTAGAGCCTTTGCCCTTAAAGCTGTGCCAGGTAAACTTTATCTATATCTAGCAGAGTTTGCAGTTCATGCGGTAGTGCAAGAGATCTTAGTCAACTCTCGCTACTTAAAGGGGACTGGAATCTACATTCAAAAAGACTTACCGCCTTCAATCCACAAACAACAAGGAATGCTATCCCTGATAAAGAGGAAAGTCATTTCCATCGCTGGTCTTTCGGCTTCTGAAAGAATAGTGATAAAAAAACCGCCTCTTTCTATGCAACAAAATATTTTTCTTGAACGAGAAGAATGACTTCGTGTCTGATGGTCTCTGTGGATTTACTGTTCTAAAAGAGAAGTTTGGATATGATTTCCTACAATGTTGCCACAAATCTGCTGAGGTGAGACCAGGCGAAAGAATCGTCACCAAAGAAGACGACTCGTCATGACTACCAAAGAGCTTCTCGAATAGTAATATAAGTAGTATTAGTGTATTTTTAGAACTTGAAATAGTTTGCTATAATATAACTGGTCTTGCCAGTAAGTGTTGCGAGTCAGGGTTCCACGGAGGACTTACTTTGGGAAAGTAGAAGGGCGGCGGCACGCTTGTCGTTGCACGGCTATGCTCGACGGAAATGGGGGTGGTTCTTTGCCGCTTCCACTTATCCCTCCTACTCGACAATCAAAATTATCGTGACAGAAAAAGAAGAAAGTTATAGGAAAGGAAGAGAAGTTTGGAAAGGAATGAAGCTACGTTAAAAGGTTTGAAACGTTATCACGAATCGAAGTACTTTGACGCTACCTGAAGGAACATGTAAGTATAGTGCTTTTGAAAATAAACTAACCAAACTAAACCTACCTAAAATTCAAAAATAATAAAAAAATGAAATTTCCCATCACCAAAAATAATAAAAATATGAAACCCATCACCAAAGATAATACAAAAATGAAATAAAACCACCTCCACCAAAGTCAAATTCGTTGGTACGAATTTGAACTTATATAATCTCTTAAATCTACCTTAATCTAAACCCTAAAACTAAAGCACTTTACTTTTTTATTTCCCTCAGATACCGTACTACCGAAATCCAAGCGCTCGTCTGATGGTATTGACGAAGGCCTGGCCAACCCACCCAAGTATCTGAAAGATACTTCCGAACGTTACTTCCATGGCCGATGCTCGGAAGTAACCCCTAAAATGACCAACCAGTCGCAAACTGTTTGCTACGTACAGTTAGTGTGTCAAGTCATACTACCGGAAATTCTGCATAGAAACGGCTTTGTCCGCCTCCACACACCCTTAGCTGGAAATAATTAGCAATTCATAACACCTTATACTTCAAATAACGTTATAAATTTCATTTAAATTGCTCCTCATTAAAATTGAGTTCTCCCCCTCGTTTCTTTTCATACTCTAAACAAAAAAAAAATTCTAACTATCTTCATAAGAAAATAAAATGCACGACTGGGTCGCACGTACTTGCTCTGTGGGTGCAATACTACGACGAAAACAAACTTTTCGAACAATAAGAACAACTCTAAACGCTAAAACTGGAAGACTCGATATACGGGAGCTAACGTTAAGTAACCTTTAGTATATCAAATTTAGATGTCGTCTTTTGGGTGATATAAATTTCCGTTTATGGCCAAATTAATAAAACTGATATTACCAATTTCCCCTATTGTCATGTGTACCAAAAAACTAAAAATGCAGTTTTGTTTGAAGTATTCTATGTATGTTACATACAAAGTTTCATAAAAATCGGGGGAGCCATTTTTGAGTAAATTAGAAAAAATGAAAAAAATTGGCCAAAATCTAATGGCTCTTTGTATAGGAGCCACCATTTAAAAAAAAGAAAATGCAAAAAAATCAATGCCATCTGAAAAGAAGCGGAAAGAAACTAAACCAAACAAAGTTTGAGTGAATTAGATGCAACCGTTGACAACTTATGGCCATTTGAAAAAAAGCCGTTATGAGCAGATCTCCGTTATTTGCATTTTTAGCCAAAAACTGAAAACGCAGTTCTCTTAAAAACACTAAAAGAATATAACACACAAATTTTAATCAAAATCGTTAGAGCCGTTTTCGAGCAAATTAGAAGAAACCAAAAAATGTTGGCTAAAACCATTGAGTTTATATACATAGAGGAATCACGAAACATTACGTTACTACGTCACTAGGTGGCACCAGGTACACCAAATCAAGATATTATATTTTTGTAGATCTTTTATATTTTTTTGTGGAACCCATTGACTTGTGAAAAAAGCAAAACAAAAAATGAATGTGATTTCGAGGGGTTGGTATTTTTACTTGCGATTATAGGTACTATAAGGCAAGTTATGGATTCGTGCAGAAAAAAAATTTCGAGATAACAATCACACATGACATTACGATGATGGAGAAGTCGAAAAAAGTGGGTCTGGGAATTCCGTCCGTCTGTCTGTCTGTCTGTCTGTCTGTCTGTCTGTCTGTTCGCGCTTCTAGAGCCTGAACGGATGGGCCGATTTGCTTCAAATTTGGTATCTAGGATTTATTTGGCCGTCCCTCGGAACGTATTTTTTATTTTTGCTCTAGGCCCAAAAATAACGGCACCTGCCATACAATCGTAAAGAAAAAAATTGATTTTCTCAAAAACGGCTCTAACGATTTTGATAAAACTTTCAGGATGCTATTTTTGTAAGACAATCTATCTTTTGGTTAAAAAATATTTTTCAAAATTTGTCTTATAACGGTACCTCTCATAGAACCAGTATTTTCATATCAAATTTTCTCGTAAACTATACATTCGATTTCAATAAAATTTTTTCCACAGGAAGTCATTTATAATTTTATTAATATGGCATTTCAAATTTTTCAAAAACTTTTTTTTTTGATTTTTTATAATTTTTTCAAAAAAATTTTTGGTTTTCGAAATATGTTGGAAACGGGTATATTGATTTTTTTTTAAATTATTTTTTCAAATGTAAACTACAGGTTGCCAAATATTTGCATACCCAAATAAATTTCAAAATATTTTTTGCAAAAGTTTTTCAAAAATAACCTTTTTAAAAAAAAACTGGTCGAACGATTTTCAATATTTTTTTTTCCTAGATTCACGTATAGCTTTGAAATTTTATTGTATACTTTGTTTTTCCGAGAAAACTCTTAAACTAATTTAAAAAATAAAAGAATTTTCGAAATTATTTAAATTTTTTTTTAAATCCATATATGCAGCCACTAAGCAATTGCTTATCATAAGAGCAAGTTCGTGCGACCCAGTCGTGCATTTTATTTTTATTACTTTTGCAAATTGTAGGTACCTAGATACTCGTTCATATTTGGTTTAAGATCATGATTTTTTGTTGTTTATTTATTTTGCGTAGATTGCGATTCAATGTGTGCTTAAGTCACTATAAAAGCATAAGCTTAAGGGTAGAAATTGAAACGGCTTCGTTTGCAAATCAACGGCTTCGTTTGCAACACCGTGTTATACCTTTTTGGAAAGCCAAAAACTTCTTCTTTCATTTCGTTTTTAAAATAATTTGTTTTAACGAATAGTTAAAAAAACATAAATTTTCCAACTCAAAATATGTATACAGGGTGATTCACGAGCATTGTGCCAAAAAGCTAGAGCGTGTAGGTTAAGTTGAGACAAGAAAAAAATCGTATAGGAGGGGGGTCTATTCCCCACCGTTTAGCCGGGAGTTGCAATTTTCTAAGAACATGACTTAAATTTGAAAAAAAATTATTAAAAAATAACGGTAGCTCTTACAATGCCATGCTATACCTTTTTGTAAAGCCAAAAATTTGTTTTTTTATTTTTATTTTAAATGAAGTTTTTTTATTGAACCGTTTTCAAAATATTAATTTGGAAAAAAAATTAAAAAAAATAATTTTAAAACTAATTTTTTTCAAAATTTTACGTAATTAGGTATTATTTTTGTTCTCAGAATTCAATAGGTACTTCAATGAATTTTAAATTTAAAACTGAAAATCGTTTGGTTTTATGACTTTTTGTTGCCAAGATATTGAAAAATAACCGAACCTACTTCTTCACAAGAACAAGAAAATCTAGCCATACTGGATGGCACAAGTTATCATTTAGCCATTTTTTTCGTGTTTTTGTGAAGAAGTAGGTTCGGTTACTTTTGAATAGCTTGGCAACAAAAAGTCATAGAGCCATACGGTTTTCAGTGTTGGATTTAAAATTAAAAGGAGCATTGAATTTGGAGAACAAAAATAATACTTAATTACGTAAAATTTTGAAAAAAATTAGTTTTAAAATTATTGTTTTTTAATTTTTTTCATAATTTTGAGTTTGAAAATTAATATTTTGAAAACGGTTCAATAAAATAACTTCATTTAAAATTACAATAAAAAACAAGTTTTTGGCTTTACAAAAAGGTATAGCATGGCATTGTTAGAGCTACTGTTATTTTAATAATAATAATATAATAAATTTAATAATTTTTTTTTCAAATTTAAGTCATGTTTTTAGAAAATTGCCACTCCCGGCTAAACGGAGGGGAATAGACCCCCCTCCCATACGATTTTTTTCTTGTCTCAACCCAACCTACACGCTCTAGCTTTTTGGCACAACGCTCGTGAATCACCCTGTATAGAACCCGTCTCTTCATTTGCATGGTACAAGCTAAACACTCGGTTTGGACCAATTTCAACGAAAGTTTCAAATGTTTTATTACAAAAATCCTAATTTCAAAGCAATTTTTTTTCATTGCAAAGTTTCTCAAAATAGTTTTCCTCTATTTTGAACAATTTTTATAAAATTAATTACGATCAATATACATGTTAAATGCTGTGAATATTATTAAAACACTTGTTTCTATTATTACTGTGTAGCTATATAATTGATCTCAGTATTGATATTTTATTCTATTAATTTATATGTCAAATAAATAATAAATTGTCACTTTTGTTCTGAAACTCGAATTGACAGCAAGTCTTTTATTGTAAAATTGAAACCAAAGTTTGTTACTATCACAAATTCTAACATCAGAAGTGGGATACCAAAGAACATCACTAACCTTCAAACTAATATTTAAAATGTCATCACCGAATGTGCCCCCAGAACAAAATCACGAGCAGTCCCAGAACAACGAAAATTCAGCCACTACAGATATGCAAAAGCTGCTTCAGGTTTTCTTGTCTGAACTTTCAAAAATGGCAGATTCAAGACAACCAGCATCAAATTCTTCAATTCATGTTGGAGAACGTATTGCCTTCAATTTGGCCAAATTTGATCCTGATTGTAGTTCTTATTCGACGGAGGAGTGGCTGAAGGATGTTAACGACATAAGAAAAGCGATGCAAATTGACGATCGTATAATGATTTTGAAGGCTGGAGAAGCTCTCGAAGGGAAAGCACGAGGATTCTTCGATGGATGGAGACCGCTGGTAAAAAATTGGGCCAATTTCGAAGAAGACTTATTAACTGCGTTTCCTGATCACGAAACCTGGCACACAAAACTCATTAAAGCGGCCACAATGAAAAGTTCGGATTTCAACAGCATTTGTGAATATGGTTTGGAAAAAATTCGAAGTCTTCACCGATTTTATACGGAGCTACCTTGGGACAGAGTATTGTCGCCTGTTATTGGAGGCATTACTTCAAATGCAATACGTGAAGGTATTCGACTGCACCAACCTAAAAATCAAAAGGAACTTATGCTCCTTCTGCGCCAGTACGAAACAGAAATGGAAACTGATCGATTGAGCAATAGAAGTTTATCGAAGCGTCCAAGGTTGGAGATCGAAAGCTACCGATTTAATGGAAAATGTTTTGATTGTGGTTCGACTGGCCACAAAAGAAACGAATGTGTGATCAAAAAAACATCAATTATTTCTAAAAACGACAACCTTCTGACAAATGATCGAATTCATGGAAACTCTATTCCCCAATGTTCTTTCTGTGGAAGAATTGGTCACTCTGAGTTAAATTGCTTCAAAAAAAATGGAATGCCGAAAGTATGCTGTCTGGCTAACCGATGCGAAGTATCAGCAACTGCAACTGTACCTAATGGAAATGGCAAGTACAAATTTAATTATATTATTGATTCAGGAGCAGATTGTTCTATAATTCATTACCGAGTAGTCAAAGCAATTAACGCATATATTAGACCTGTAGTACAGCCTCTAGCTGGGTTCGGAAACTTAAAAATGTCATCTTTGGGGACTTGTCAACTCTATATTTCTTTGAAAAAAATAACTTTGGAGATTGACTTTATGGTCGTACCTAATAACACTATTCCTGGGGTCGATGCTTTAATTGGTTGGGAAACTATCAGTCGTCCAGGTTTAGAGGTAGTTGTTAAAGAGCATGGCCTCGAACTTCAACTTTCATCTAAAACGGAGCATAGGATCCGAGCTCTTCAGAATAATAGTTTGTCAGGATTGGGCGAGCTGCAAAATCCTACTTTTCAAATAAATGAAAATTTGACAGTTTTAAACGGGCAACAGAAAGAACGATTAAAACAAATGTTAAATAAATCCCAAGAACTTAGTTTAAATTGTGTGACCACTGCGAAGCTAAAAATACAACTGTTTGATGATATTCCAATAGCTTTTCGTCCAAGGAGGTTATCACATTCCGAACGATTTCATTTGAAAGATATCATCCAAGATTTGCTTACGAGAGACATAATTAGAGAGAGTTCTTCTGCTTATGCTAGTCCCATAGTTTTAGTTAAAAAAAAGAACGGAGCTCTTCGTTTATGTGTAGATTATAGAGAAGTTAATAAAAAATCTGTTCGTGACCGATTTCCTTTACCAAATTTACGTGATCAACTAGATGCACTAGGGAAAGCGATTTATTTTACCACCCTCGACATGAAAGATGGATTTCACCAGATTGAAATTGAAGAAGAATCAAAAAAATACACTGCGTTTGTAACACCTGACGGTCATTATGAGTATAACCGCATGCCATTCGGGTTTGCAAATGCACCTTCTTGTTATCAACGGGCAATAAATAAGGCTTTAGGACCATTGAAAGACACAATAGCGCAGGTGTATTTAGATGATATAATGATTTATTCTGAGTCCATAGAGCAAGGATTTATCAATTTGCAAATGGTTTTGGATGCATTATCTGTAGCTGGGTTTTCTTTAAATTTAAATAAGTGCTCTTTCTTTCAAAAAGAAACGGAATATCTTGGAGCTGTAGTAGGGCAAGGCACTATTAAACCAAGTCCCAGAAAAATTGAAGCCCTTAAAAATTCTGAACCACCTAAAGATATAAAGGGAGTTCGGCAGCTTATGGGCCTGGCGGGATATTTTCGGCGCTTTATTGAGGGTTTTTCTATTATTGCTGCACCTATTAATAAACTTTTGCAGAAGGATAACAAATTCGTTTGGACACAAGAACATGAATCTGTACGACAGAAAATTATTAATATTTTAATAAAGGAACCTGTGCTGCGAATATTTAATCCTGAATTAGTTACCGTGTTATATACTGATGCAAGTTCTCTTGGTCTTGGGGCGGCTTTAATGCAGACAGAAAATAATTTAACCAGACCTGTAGCATATTTTAGTAGAAGAACAACAGAAACTGAATCTAAGTTCCATTCATATGACTTAGAGACTTTGGCAATAGTAGAAGCAACAGAACATTTTCGGGTTTACCTTTACGGTATTCATTTTACAATTTATACGGACTGTAATTCAGTAAGAGCAACTGCTTTAAAAAAGGATTTGCATCCAAGGGTTGCCAGGTGGTGGATGAAACTACAAGATTTTGATTTCGAAATTGAATATCGACCAGGAGTTAAAATGGGACATGTTGATTATTTAAGCCGAAATCCAGTTGTTCGCGTTTTAAAAACAGCAAGAAATGCTTCAAACATAGTAGAATTTCAGGCAGAAGACGAATTTTGCAAATCTTTAGTTCATGTTCCTAACAAACATTTTGTAATTAAGAATGGCATTGTTTACCATATACAACATAAAAATAAACTTAACAATATGGAAACAAAATGTTTCGTCCCAATTAATGCCAGATTAATGGTAATGAAAACCTACCACGACGATGCTGCACATATTGGATTTGAAAAGGCTATTTTACGATTACGAGAGGATTTATTTTGGCCAAAAATGGGAAAGACTTTTAAAAAGTACATCAGAAATTGCAGAGCATGCACCGTAAGTAAATCACATACAGGGCCAAAGATTGGTCTTTATCAGATGGGTGAGAAAGCAAGCCGTCCATTACAAGTTTGGCACATCGATCATGCCGGACCATTGGTAAGGTCAAATGGATGCACCCAAATTTTAGTGGTAATTGATGCTTTTTCAAAGTATTGCATGTTTGTTCCTATCGAGAGGAAAACGTCAGAAGATTCCATTTCTGCATTAAATGACCTTTTTACAAAAGTTGGCAAGCCAAAAATAATTATAGCTGATAGGGCAAGAGCTTTCACATCAATTAAATTTAAAAATTCCTTGGAAATGGAAGGAATTCAGCTTCACCTCATTGCAACTGGAATGTCAAGAGGAAATGGTCAAGTTGAACGGGTGATGCGTACTCTTTTCAACCTTATGAGATGTATTTTAACAAATGAAAAAGAAAATAAATGGACAACTGTTATACCACAGATTGAAGCAGTTTTGAATGAAACTGTTAGCTCAGCTACAGGTTTCACACCTAATGCACTTATGTTTGGGTATAAAAAGAGACTTCCAGCTGAAGAACTGCTGCTAAGAGGACTTCCCTCCACAGAATTAAATAACATCAATAGCATGATTTTAAAAGCAAGCGGAAATCTTGATGAAAATAGAGCAAACATACAAACAAAATTCAATAAGAAAAGACTACAAGCGATACCTTTTAATATTGGCAATACAGTGGTAGTACAAGACACACAAAAAGCAGGAACTGGGAAATTAGGCGCAAAATTTTTGGGACCATATGAAATTTTGAAAATATTACCTAACGAACGTTATTTGATGAAGAGATTGAACAAAAAAACACAAGTTACTAAAGTCGCTGCACATGAACAAATAAGGTTGTGGCCAGAAAACCGTAAGATATAGTAAAATTATTATCGAATATTGAATAATAGCTTCAAATTTTGGACCTTAAATGGTCGTGTTTATTGATTTGATTGGACCTTAAATGGTCGTGTTAAGGAATTGATTGGACCTTAAATGGTCGTTAAGCAGGACCTTGAATGGTCGTATTATTTTTAATCGAATTGGACCTTAAATGGTCGTGTTTATTGATTTGATTGGACCTTAAATGGTCGTGTTATGCGTTCTATTGGACCTTAAATGGTCGCGTTTTTGTTGGCTTTAAGTTATTGGTAATTTGGACCTCTATGGTCGGTATTTTGGATCTTAAAATGGTTGTATTTGATATTTGCTTAGACTCTACTGCTAGAGTTATGTTTTGATTTGGCTTCGTAGTTGCTATTTTGGTCATTTTGTCTGATAATAATTTGATTGATAAAAGTTGTATTTTTTTCAGAATAGATGAAAATCAGAACTAAAACTATATTGCTCATTGATTTACAGCTTTGGATGCGAGGCCGCTTCCAGAGCAGAATGGCCGTGTTAAATGCTGTGAATATTATTAAAACACTTGTTTCTATTATTACTGTGTAGCTATATAATTGATCTCAGTATTGATATTTTATTCTATTAATTTATATGTCAAATAAATAATAAATTGTCACTTTTGTTCTGAAACTCGAATTGACAGCAAGTCTTTTATTGTAAAATTGAAACCAAAGTTTGTTACTATCACAAATTCTAACATACATAATGTACCTAATTGCAAAGTGAAATTAGTTTTCACTTTCTGCATTTTTGTTTATCCATTTCTTGACCGAGATTGTATATTTTTATGGGATACCCATACCACAGACTCATACATATTTGTATAAAAAAATTTCGAAGCAAAGTAAAGGACAAGCATGGTGCGGGCTGAAGGGACATGGACAGACTCGCCTCACGTGACTGTGAGCTCACAGGTCGCAGGTATACCAAATTTTTTTAAGTGTGTGTGTGAGTTTTGTGCCAATCCTAAAGGCTTTCTGGATATAGCAACCAGACAAAAATATCAGCACAAATAACAGGGAACCAAAAAAAAAAAAAACAAGAATTCACACAAAAACAAATGTACCTATCAATTTCAACTCCAGTCCATTATTGTTGTTTTGTGTTGGTAAGCTACACACATGTTGATCGTTAAGGGAGGATGCAGGATAGCAGTCCACATCTGCTTGTCGATAGTATATCCACATTCCACATGGAATCCAAAATGATTCGTGCTTATGCTAAATCATAACGCCACCTAAGTGACGAAGTAACGCACTATTCTGTTTTCAACGAGGTGGTTCCTCTATGTATATAAACTCAATGCTAAAACTTATCGGCTCGTTGTATGGAAGCCACCGTTTAGAAAAGCTTCAGGGAAAAATTTACAAAGCCATCCTATAGAAAACTATAAAAAACTATGTCAAACGAAATTTGAGTCGATTCAATCAAGCCGTTGTGAACTTATGGCTATTTGAAAAAAAGCCGTTAAAACCTGATTTTCGTAACGACTATTTGAGACAAAAACGAAAAACGCAGTTTTGTTAGAAATGCTTAAAGTAAGCTAAATTTTGAGTTTAATCAAAATCGTTAGAGCCGTTTTCGAGAAAATTCAAATTGAAAAAAACCGTTACTTGAAAGGTACCAGTTTGAGCCGGGCTAAAACGAAATAAAAAAAAACCTCGACAACCGTTTTTCTTCAAACTACTATATATCAAGTTTGAAGAAAATCCGTCAAGCGGTTTAGGCTGTAGCATGACGTGAAAAAGCGCACATCCGCACAGACGCACAGACAGACCGACGGACGGTATGGCGAAAACCACTTTTTTGGGCTTCTCTATCATCGTAATGTCATGTTTGATTAAAACCTCGATTTTTTTTTTCCTGCACGAAACCAATACTTGCCCTATTGAGCAAATAAAATAAAATGCACGACTGGGTCGCACGTACTTGCTCTGTGGGTGCAATAGTAAGCCGAAAACAAACTTTTCGATCAATAAGAACAGCTCATTTTTGAAAAATTTGGTAAAAACTAAAAAAAATTTGGCTAAAACTGGAAAACTCGATATACGGGAGCTAATGCTTAGTAACCTTTAGTATATCAAATTTAGATGTCGTCTTTTGGGTGATATAAATGATATAAATTTCCGCTAATGGTCAAATTAATAAAACTGATATTACCAATTTCCGCTATTATCATGTGTAGCCAAAAACTAAAAATGCAGTTTTCTTTGAAGTATTCTATGTATGTTACATACAAAGTTTCATACAAATCGGGGTGGCCTTTTTTGAGTAAATTAGAAAAAATTAAAAAATTGGCCAAAATCTAGTGGCTCGCTGTATAGGAGCCACCATTTAAAAAAAAGAAAATGAAAAAAAATCAATGCCATCTGAAAGGAAGCTAAAAGAAACTATACCAAACAAAGTTTGAGTGAATTCGATGCAACCGTTGACAACTTATGGCCATTTGAAAAAAAGCCGTTAAGAGCAGATCTCCGTTATTTGCATTTTTATCCAAAAACTGAAAACGCAGTTCTCTTAAAAACACTAAAAGAATATAACACACAAAGTTTAATCAAAATCGTTAGAGCCGTTTTCGAGCAAATTAGAAAAAACCAAAAAATGTTGGCTAAAACTTATCGGCTCGTTGTATGGAAGAGACCGTTTAGAAAGGCTTCAATGAAAAATTTACAAAGCCATCGTATAGAAAACTATAAAAAACTATGTCAAACGAAATTTGAGTCGATTCAATCAAGCCGTTGTGAACTTATGGCTATTTGAAAAAAAGCCGTTAAAACCTGATTTTCGTTAGGACTATTTGAGCCAAAAACGAAAAACGCAGTTTTGTTAAAAATGCTTAAAGTAAGCTAAATTTTGAGTTTAATCAAAATCGTTAGAGCCGTTTTCGAGAAAATTCAAATTGAAAAAAACCGTTACTTGAAAGGTACCAGTTTGAGCCGGGCTAAAACGAAATAAAAAAAACCTCGACAACCGTTTTTCTTCAAACTACTATATATTAAGTTTGAAGAAAATCCGTCAAGCGGTTTAGGCTGTAGCATGACGTGAAAAAGCGCACATCCGCACAGACGCACAGACGCACAGACGCACAGACAGACCGACGGACGGTATGGCGAAAACCACTTTTTTGGGCTTCTCTATCATCGTAATGTCATGTTTGATTAAAACCTCGATTTTTTTTTTCTGCACGAAACCAATACTTGCCCTATTGAGCAAGTAAAAAACTTAAACTTAACTTAAAACCTAAGTGAAATGATTGAAATTTTCATTTGAAATAATTTTTATGCACATATGTGCTTTCTTTTCTTATATATTTAAATTTTATATATATGTTATGAAAATTCACTCACAGTTTTATTCGCTGGTCCCACGTAGTCCTGCCGGCACAACCCCGTTGACGAGTGTAGTGTGATGTTTCGTAGTAAAAAATTTAAAAATATATACCATAGAAACCATTTCAATCAAAAAGAAAATTTCAAACATTTAAACTTCATTTGGAAACAACCTAAAAAAAAATTAAAAAAAAGAAATTAATAAAAAACATAAGCGAGAGCTACAGTACGTTTGCAACGAACTGTTGGATACCCTATTCCCTATTTGTATGTGTATGCGTATGCCTCCCGTAGGCAGCCGATGTTTCAGTTTCAGAAACGAAATTCTTCTTAAGCAGACAGAAAAAATTCAATAACATTAATTTTGTGTGGTGTGATGTTCAATTAGTGCTGGCAAAATAAAAAAAGGCGTGCGCCACGCCCAAAGTTAAAACTTTTTATTGCCAAGGCAATTGGTATGAGCTCAGTGACATTCAATATTATTCTTGCAGATCGATTTGAACAAAACAAGACAAAACTTAAATTTTTAAAAATTAGGTTTTGAATGGAAATACCGATTATGGGTATTTTTAACAATTCTTGGACCACACTCTGCTACGTAACCAAGGAATATAAATGTAAGTGTTCATCTTTTTACTTCAAAATTGTGACCGATAGTTAAAAAACGTTAAAAATGAATGCCTAATACAACTCTTGACGGAAACGCCCCTTAAAAGTGGGCGTGTCTTAAAAATTTGAAGCACTAACTGAGCTTTTATCAGTATTTAGGCATATGTGTAAAACTACAACTGAATCGAGTAGTTTTTAAACAATCTTACCTGAACAAAGGTATTTTATCAAAATCACGCCTTCAAAAGTGGGCGTATTGAAAAAATTTACACAAGAAAATGTAGAGATATATTTTTCATAAAACGAACGGAAGGGAAAAAGATTTAAATTGAATATTGGTAGTACCTTAAATTTTTAAAACTACGTTTTTCGTTCTTTCGTGAAAAGTGGGCGAAAGCCACGCCCAAAATTCAAAAATTTCTTTTCATACACAAACGTTTTAGTTTCTACTAAGAGACGCAAAATTTTGGCTTGCGGATTCATTATAAATACCGTTTATTTACAAAAACAATTTTTTAATAGTTTCTATTGAAAAGTGGGCGTCAGCCACGCCCAAAATCAAATTTATTGATTTCATACACAAGATGTTTATGTGCCAGTAATGCCCACAAAATTTAATGTTTTTCTCTTTAATATAACATTTGTTATTTTATAAAAACAATATTGATGGTTTTGTATGAAAAATGGGCGTCAGCCACGCACAAACCGAAATATTTTTATTTAATTGGAAGAAGGTTTACCTAAATCTTGCGTGTGCAAAATTTTAGTGTTATGGTTTTATCGTAACTGTACAAAAAACATAATTTAATTTTACCAAATTGAGGTTGTTCATTCAAAATGGCGATTGTGGGCGTGTTTGTGGGCGGATTTTACCGGTGCAAGAACTTAGCTTTACTCTTGAACCAAAGATTATATATACCAAATTTCAGCTTTCTAGCTCAAAACTTGCGACCTCTAGAGAGTATACATACGGACGGACGGACGGACGGACGGACGGACGGACGGACATGGCTAAATCGACTAGGCTTTTGATTCTGAGTCAGAATATATATACTTTTCTATACCTAACGGTATTATTTCTCTATGTTACAAACTCCACACCAAATACAATATACCCATTCTATGGAATAGGGTATAAAAAAGAGGTAAGCAAAAACTGAATTTGTACAACAAATTTCACTTAAAAGTTCTCAAGTTTGCTATTTTTATGTTTCTTCTTCTTAATGTTTCTATTACACTATCACTTAATGTTTTCTTGTTTCACTTCTTCATTTCCTCCGCAGTCCAGCAAAGCGCCCTCTTAATACCCACAAACTTCCTTACGATCCCTGATCATATATCTGTACATATACCGTGGGCATATGAACAATATTTATGGTGGATCTTGAAATTTGTGCTCAAAATAGCTTTTCCTTTATTCAATCGGAATAAATTTAAGCCAACTTATCCTCACTGGGTTGCAGATAACTTTTCTCTTTTTTTCTCTCAAAAGAATAAAAAAAAAATGGCAGAGGCTCAGGCCCACCTTGATGGTTCTTTCAGCCTCCCAAAAAAAACGACGCCTTAACCTCTGCTCAAACATTGTCTCTTTTAATAGTTTAAGTATCTTCCTTTAAGAACAATTGTCCTCCTTTTTTTTCTTTTTCTAGGGTTATAATAATTAATCACAAAAAAACTGTTTTTAAGGCTGTTTTAAGCAAAGCAAAACTTTCACAAAAACTTTTAAATTTCACTTTAAATATTTTTTTTATAATGGCGGTTAGCACTTTTGCACTCAAATCTCATACCAAACAAATGACCATCAAATCTCCTTCAAACCTAGTCTTCACAAAATCATAGTACATAGTTACCTCTAAATCTGAGTGGGACAACCAAATTTTCTTTTTCTTATAAAGATAAAATCTCCCATCCTTATCATTAATTTAAACACCCACACATCCTCATTATATACCTATCCTTGTCCTAAATCATTTATACTTACATTGCTATTATACTTAATATAATATTAATACAAATAACAAAAGAAAACACTAACATAAATACCCACCTCTACAAGCATATCGTAAACACAACGTATCAACGTAACATAACAGTTCAGTTTTAATCATGATTGAAATGTTCACTGTAAATTAAATTCTTTATTCTTCTGAAAGACTTTTTAAAAAGATTTATTAAAAATTAAAACGACCGTCTTCGTCTGCGTTCTGTGTGAATCTGAATCTGCGTCTTTTTGTATCTTTTAGTTTTCATCTCTGCGCTTGTTGATTATCTCCGTGTGGGATCCTACGAACTCCTTTGTCTTGATAATCGTCTGTGTACTTGTTGATTATCTTCGTGTGGGATCCTACCAACTCCTTTGTCTTGATCATCGTCTGTGTACTTCTTGATTATCTTCGTGTGGGATCCTACGAACTCCTTTGTCTGTAACGTAAAATAAGAAATTAAAGAAATTAAAATATTAAATTGTAATTGCCAACAGCCATCAAGCCCCTTCACCCAAATATCCTATGGATACCCAAGTTCCAAACCAATACTCATTAACAACACAAACCGTAGAGGAAGCAGGAAGAGACAAGTACCCCTATACATCCTTGACTTCTATACCAAGGCACTGCATCTCCATCATCAACCGTCCGTGCATCGGTGTATCTAGCACCCCTATATTACATACTTACACTTCGCAAACACGGTTTCCTGCCCTCCCTACTCCTCTACCCTCCTTTAAATTCTCTAAATTTCCTATCCATCCCCATCACAGAAGCGAGAACCATCCACCAGCCTACCATAGGTACTGACTACAAAGTCCCGTAGAAAAGCCCTAATTAACCCCCACAAACGTACCTAAACCAGTAATGCTATCTCTGAAAACCTCATACATCTTTCCGGAGAGTCCACTCCAGTTTGCACACACATGTCTAGTTACTGTTATCTGTTCCGCGTGAATGGGATGGAAGCAACCCTATGCCGGCAACGCCCCCTTTCTTGCCTACCATTCGAGGAGAATAGTCGATAAGAACGGCATGCGACAACGCAGGGTCGTGGTTGAGATCGACCGTTGCGGTGGCCGGCAGTACCCTAGCCACAGTTAGCTCAGCCAGGCCGTGGGCACTTGCTCCGGGATCTACAATCCGGTGTTACCTCTTATTTTTCCCTGCCGACCGTTGAACTCTGGTGTTCGAGTTCGAATATTAATATTATAGTGCTTAAGGGCCCTCATAGCCTTCGAGGAATAGATTGATGCGAATTCATAGAAAGTAAAAGTGATTCGTCGATGCACCTCTTGATGTACGGTAAGTGAAAATAGACCGGAAGAGAAAAAACCCTGAACTAATTACTACACTACTCAAAGAACACGACCATAAGTATTAAAAAACCAAGCTAACCAATGGTGTTCGTGGTTGCCGTGGCACGTAAATTAACATCTACACGTTCAGCTGCCACGATGATGTGCTGAACGTGGATGAAGAGGTGTCTAACCTTGAGGGGAGGGAGGATCTAAGATGGTAGCTGATCCCCCTGGTCTCGCAACCCACCCAATTCGATACCAAAAACCAACTCTTTTGGTATCGGTCTTGACTGCCGATTGGACCTGTGAGTCCCCTTGACTCACTGAATTTCATTTGGCAGCCCCTTATATCGAAAAGCAAGCAAAAACTTGCCTGCTTACATTCTTACGCTATTAAACATATAGTATCTAATAAGATACTACACTCTAAACTCTATCGTTGCAACCTAAAAAAAAGGAAAAATCCCTACACACACACCAACATGTTCCTTCCGAAGAAGTGAGAGGGAATACCACCCTCCCTTTGAAAAGCTTACTCCATCATTCTGAAATACCTGTAATTCCTTCAAGAAAATCTAAACTATCAAAGTATGAAATAGATAACTCCAAATTTTTCTTATATCGTTATAAAACGGATTGTTAAAAGTTTATTGAAAATGTATCTTAAAATATAGTTAATACTATTTTAAATAACAAATCTTATCTAGCTTGAAATTATAATCTATAGGATCTCTTTCTTTCTAGATCTTTATATTATCTTATAGTCAAATAATGTTTAATTCAAATATCTATGAATCTCTTTCAATATGAGGTTTCATATACTAAGTATTCTTTATTTAGGCTGAGAACCAAAAAATACAATCTCTTGTGTTTAGAGCTTTGAAAATATAACTTTAAGTTATTAGAGATATGTTTATATTCTTAGAAAAGCTCAAGTGAAAATCAATAATAATACAAAAAAATAACTATTGAATGGAATCTTAAGGAATTTATTCAATATAAAATGCGGTGACAAATATAAACGAAGACGCGAACCGAAAGCATTGACGCTATGAACGAAATTTGAAAATAAATTTCAACACGGCGCGGCGGTGAAAATCTACCGTCGACTGTATCTAGCTACGTCGGATCGTATTAAACAACGAAACTAAACTTCAGAAGTTTTTAGCCAGAATATAGAACAAAAGGTTCGATAAATATTATGACCTGTTACGCAACATGAAATTTTTCGATAATAATCAAGTAAATTATTCAATTAATCTAACCGAAGATAAACCAATTACACAGACAAAATAGGGATCTGTTAAGGGTATTCTACCCACAACAACAAAAAGGTCAAAATGTTAATTAAAGTACCATATATATGGGAGTGCAATTCGCCTCCCCCACATATATTCGATTGAATGAATATTGTCAGCAATATAGTTAAAAATATACATGCAAATATAATGAATTTAATACAGCACTGCCAATGAAGCAGTGGGGATAAATGTCCATTTAGCGATGTTTCGGAAGTGCACTTCTGGAACTTGCTGAAAAAGAATGGTTATGATTTCTACTTAACTACTGTATTACCAACCCTATTCAACGAATCTATAGTTTTCGAAAGACCGTTGCAATCTTCTTTATGGTATCTGATAATAATCAAAATATTGCAGATGCCTCGTCTTGGTGAGTTGCGATATGACGGATTTAATCAATAAAAAGTCGCGGACGGAAAGTAGTTGGATAGTGTCTGATACTAATTGACACTTTGAGTATACAAAGATCGTATGAATTAATTTGCAAAAGCGCGAGTGAATATAAAATAAAACATAGCTTTAAGCTGAAGGAGTGATTAATCAAGTGAGAGCGGCGTTTAAACGCTGACGCGGTTGGTCGCTACCGACACGAAAGATGAAGTCTTGACGACTGAGTGAAAACGAAAATAAAATTTAGTGAGAAAAAAAAATTTTATAATTAAAAAGTCTGTCTTCAAAAGCGAACGGAATGAATTTCGGAAATGGTAATCACTTTGCTAAACTTCACAACAAACCGGGAGCAAGGGCTACAAAGGAATATTTACGAAAAGAAACCGATCTTAATACGATATCGTACGATGGTTTACATTACCGGACTTCCTCACACAAATGACCTACATATGAGTTTAATTCACATACTATGTTTAAAAAAAACTATAGGTTGGTTTTGAAATTATCATTATCAATCCTAAAAGTAAGTAATAATAATAACTAGGTATAAAGTAGCGAGGTGCATATAAACAAATAGTGTTCATGCAATACCACCGTCCGTGGTCACTGACGTCATGAAAGCAGCGTCTATGGCGTTAATGCACTCGCTTGAATATAATTTGGGGAGCGCCTGAGCTTTACTGTTCCCAGGCGAAATCGCAATACACAAAAAAAATACAAAATAAAGGCTTTACCTGGTCATATGATGCACAATTGTGATATTATTAATACAAAGAAATATAAACCAGGATCTGTTGCTTATAGATGAGGTGTGTAATGTGTTGATTGATTTATTAACGCTGTGCTTAGTATGTTGTTCTGTAAACTGGTGTATGTTTGTAGGACCGGCATCTGTGCATTGCACACGCCAGACGTCCTGCCGGATTCCTTCGACGAATATTATGCTCCTTAATCCCACTCTGTAATCTTCAGCCTGTCGTGACTGGGTATTGTACACGTGCTGAATTTGTATGGAGGAAGATATTCCTCGCTGAAGATAGCTTAGGACGTCGCTAATCGTCCTCTTCGATGCGCCGATAGGGCGTTATAAATTGTAGTGGAGAGTAAGGTTTCCACAAAAGATTGAAGCAACTGGCTTCGAGGTGTGGTCGTGATAGCCGACGAGCCGACGAACGGATCAACGTCCGGCTAACACACGTGGATGTATCAGCTCACAAATGGCAGGTGTGGGCGTAAACGTGTGCTTTTTTTTGTAGCTATACTACGAGCACACTCAAATTGCTCCTATGCCCACTTATATTAAATATGATGTAGACTTGGAATTGCTACTATGCATAGGTGGCACCGCCACATATATTTGTATATATATATGTAGTTTTTTTGTTATTCTTTTCCGTCCGTCCGTATAAATAAAAAGACAAATTTTAATCCAAATTAAAAGAAAATTCAGTTTTAATTAATTTTAATAAAATATAAAAATATAAAATAACGAGATAATTATTTAATAAAGAAAAAACAGATTTTAGAGAAACTTAACGAGCTTTACGGCTTAACAAGAACTTTTCTTTCTGAAGGTTACTTTTCGATTGATCTATAAAAATCTGCTAAAGTTTCTATCATAACTATATAGAGGTAAAAAAAGCTTCAGTGAGCTGTATATTTTCCAACTAAAATATATTTAAAGGCATAAACTTCTCGGCTATACTTGGTTAGGATATAGAATATTATCCCACACGGTCATCCTGAATTTCGTCTGCCTCAGACGATTCGTCTTCACTGTCATCATAGGTTTTCCATAACTTCATGTAGTCCACAGCTGTTGATGTTAGGTTTGGACCTCCGTGATTACCAACTTTTTTAACTTCGTATCGATCGTTGCGCTTTACTTTCGTCACCTCATATGAACCCAGATACTTTGGATATAATTTCAGCCCAGTTCCAAACTGCGTGCGTAAGATAGCGAACATGTCTCCCAGTTTATATTTTACTGCTTCTTTTCTGTTTCTGTCGTAACCTCTTTTTGCTTCTTCTTGGACCTTGCTGATTTGAATTTTGGCACACTCTCGTATTTCTTTCCTCTCGTCTTCGAATTGTGAAATTATTTCTTGTTGAAGAAGGCTTTTAAGTTCTAAGTCTTCTGGTGAAAATATAGGAACACCAAATAATAATTGAAACGGCGTCCTATTAGTGCTCCTGGATACCGTAGAGTTAATGGCACCCTGAACACGGCTTACAAATGTGTACCACTTCATCGGCTCCTATAAACTTAACTTCGCAAGAATTTCAATAATGATTTTGTTCAGACGTTCTACCTGGCCGTTTCCTCTAGGTACTCCAGTTGTGACCATGTGATGAGAAATATTCTTCTTTTCACAGTAGTCTTTAAAATCGTTTGACGAAAAAGCTGCTCCCTTGTCTGTGATCACTCGTCGTGGAAAACCAAATGTATCACTCTGAAAATCAATGCGTTTGATAACGTCCTCCGTGGTACATGCCTTCACTGGATATATCCAAGTGAACTTGGAGAAAGCATCCACAATAACTAACATATACTTGTATGACTTAGCTGTCGATGGAAGTGGTCCCAGGTGATCCAGAGGATGCCTCCTAGGCAGCAAAACAGGGAAGCTGGACGTGGCTCATCGTCCGCTTGTCAGGGTAGGAAACCTGCCGGACAAGAGGAAAATGAGACTCGAGGAACGTCTTCTAGTAGTCAGGGGAGAATACCTCCCGGTCACGAAGAAGATGTTGAAAAACCCCAAAAAGTCGACTGTGGTGAAAGAACACCAGCACCACAGGAGGTAGCCACAACCTCATCTGGTGAGGCGAGGCAATCAAAAAGACCACCATACAACCGCAAGCGCCGACTTACACCACTACCGAAATTGGGTGAACCAGGCGCACTGGATGATCCACTCAGGAAAGGGTTAAGCGGAGCGGGTACAAAGTGGTACCTCCGATTCCTGGACGAGGGCATGACCCCTCAGGTAGCCAGGAAAAAGGTGGACGAAAGGAAGATTAATCTTAACGATGGGCAGCAAAACTACAGGCAGGGTAAGAGGGACAGCAGCCACATCACCCCTCCCCAAAAACAAGCACCAAAGAAACCAAAAACGGCAGAAACAGTAGAAGGTCCCAACACCACAAAGACAAGACCGAGCGAAGTCAAGAAAACTTCCTATGCCAACGCTGCCAAACTGGTGAAAGTAGCTGTACTGCCAAAAGAATATCCCCAAGTCACGCTCAGTACAGCTGACTTAACGTTACTTGAGGAGGCCCTTATTGAGGAAGTTTCCTTAGGGTGGGAGCACAAACTCAAATTTGAAGGCATACACTTCAAAACTGGCCTACTTGTGGTGGATTGCCTGGAATCTAACACAGCTAAGTGGCTTAGAGAAAAGGCTCCCAAACTAAGCACTTGGAAAGGAGTAGAACTCACGTCGTGCCTGGGGGATGAAATCCCGAAAATGCACACGATCACTCTATTTCTTCCAAGAAGCTCTGGGCAAGAAGACCAGAGATCGCTTGCTCTGATAAAAGCACAAAACGAGGGACTAAACATCCAGGCATGGAAAGTCCTCAAGAGCAAGGTCGAAGGCAGAGGCCAGCTAATGGTCATAGGCATTGATGACAAGTCAGCTGACGCCATTATGAAGACCAACCACGAACTTCACTACAAGTTCGGGAAAGTGGCCGTGTCTGGCCTCAGAAAGACGGATACTGGGCTTGTTCACCAGTCATCCGAACCAGAGGCAAGCAGACACTGATATAAGTGGTACCCCCTCCATACCCCCTCCTGACAATCCCCCCACCTCCCCAAAATCCATGAACCCTCCCTCAACTCCTGAAAACCCCCTTCCAACCAACAACTCTACCATAGAATCCCATCCATCCAATAGAGTAGTTGGAACACCTTCCCTAAACCCTAATCCACCTCACTCCCAAAATACACCTCCTTCTCCGGCAGATAGCGACATAGAGGGCATGGACCTCTCTCCTAGCCGAGAAGAAGCCGACGAAACGCTTCCCACAGAGGAAGAAGAAGACCATCTGCTTGCAGATGAGGGGGCACCTGCCCCCACCTCTTAAACCAAGATGACCGGACGCGGGATCAGCACCAGGGCAGCCCAAGTGAATATCCATCATGCTAAAGCGGCGTCAGCCGTGATAGCTAGGAAATTCACGAAGGACAACTTAGGGCTAGCGCTGATCCAAGAACCCTGGATATACGGGGGACAAGTTAGAGGCCTTAACTGTAAGGATTCAAAGCTAATCTGGGATACGAGAGAAGACTCGCCCAGAACATGTATAATGATAAGAAATAATATAAACTTTATATGTCTTTCAGAATACATGACGAGGGACTTGGTACCAATCCAAGCGGATATAACCATCGGGGGCAACCACAGTACTCTGGTTATAGCATCGGCCTACTTTGCAGGTGACGGCGAAAATATTCCACCAGCGGAAGTACAAAAACTGGTGGACTACTGCAGCAGTAGGAACTTGCCGATACTAATCGGTTGTGACGCGAACGCCCACCACACAACATGGGGCAGCACCGACATAAACCAAAGGGGTGAGTACCTTTTAGAATTCCTTCTCGTAAAAAACCTAGATATTTTCAATGTAAGGAACACCCCTACCTTTATAACTAGAACAAGAGAAGAAGTCTTAGACTTAACCTTTGGGTCACCAAACTTAGGTCAAGCTCTAAGAGATTGGAGAGTCTCCAACGAACCCTCAATGTCTGACCACAGAATCATTGTGTTTCTATTAGAGGGCCTTCTCACAGAGAATACCTCTGTAAGGAACCCAAGAAATACGAACTGGCAACTTTATAAAAACACCCTTAAAACCAATATTGAACAGTTAGGTCCAGTTAGTACGACTAATAGTCACCCTGAACTAGAAAATATAGTTAAGCAGTTTAGTGGGGCAATCAATGAGGCGTATGAACTCAGTTGCCCTACAAAAACTGCTAGAAAACTGAAAGACGCTCCATGGTGGAGCAATAATCTTTCCAAACTAAGATCTAGGGTAAGAAAACTCTTTAATGAGGCAAAGAGAACTGGAGAGTGGCAAAACTGTTCTGAAGAGCTTACCAAATACAACAAAGAACTAAGGAAGGCCAAAAGAAACAGCTTCAAAACTTTTTGCGAAGACATATCCTCCACACCTGTAGCTGCCAGACTACACAAAGCACTGTCGATGGAGAAAACTTTAACATCATTGGCACTTAGGAACGCAGATGGTAGCTTCACAGAAAATGAAGAGCAAAGATCTTATTTGCTACTGAGTACCCACTTTCCAGGTAGTTCACCCATAGTGAACGATAGAATTGAAAGAATACCTTTCAAACCAAACAGAGAAGACTGGAAGATAGCAAAAACTATCTGTTCAGGAAAAAGACTAGAATGGGCAATTAGTACCTTTCAACCTTTTAAATCACCCGGCATAGATGGCATCTTTCCTGCCTTACTGCAACAGGGCAAAGATGAATTAATGCCGTACCTAATTAGCATACTTCGAAGCAGTATTGCACTTGGGTATATACCAAGTCTGTGGAGAAAAGCTAAAGTTATCTTCATCCCAAAAACGGGGAAAAAAGATACAACTCATCAGAAGTCATTCAGACCGATAAGTCTAACATCTTTCCTACTGAAAACTTTGGAGAAAGTGATCGACAATTACATCAGATCAGAAGTTCTAAGGAATATGCCTCTGAATCAACGTCAGCATGCCTATAGAGCAGGCAGATCAACAGAGACCGCTCTCTTTGAATTAACGAACACTATAGAAAGGGCACTTGACGCCAAAGAAACCGCCCTAAGTGTATTCCTCGACATAGAAGGTGCTTTTGATAACACCTCTCACGAGGCAGTCAAAAAAGCACTAGTTAGGAAGAGTGTTCCCATCACAATAACCAGATGGATAGACGAAATGCTGAGTACTAGAATAGCAGAGGCACATTCCGGACAAAACGTACAGAAAATCATCACAACAAGAGGATGCCCGCAAGGAGGGGTTCTATCACCCCTGCTGTGGAGCCTCGTTGTGGATGAGCTCCTAGAATGTCTTACTTCTCAAGGTATACAATGCCTAGGCTTTGCCGACGACATTGTTATAACAGCCTATGGAAAGTTTGAAGAAACCCTCTGTGACATAATACAAAGGGGTTTGACAATAACAAGCAAATGGTGCGCATCAGTGGGACTAAATATTAATCCATCAAAAACCACAATTGTACCATTCACAAAGAAAAGACTTCTACCGCACATGAAACCCATCCGGTTAAAAGGTGAAGTAATCGACACGAAGAGGGAGGTCAAATTCCTAGGAATTACCCTAGACAGCAAACTCCTCTGGAACAAACACCTTGAAATAACAGTCGGGAAAGCCACAAAGTCCCTCATGATATGCAGACGACTTGCAGGAAAATCATGGGGATGCAAACCGAATATAATAAGATGGTTGTATACTATGATGGTGAGGCCCATTATCACCTATAGTGCGGTTGTGTGGCATAAAAGAACCGAACTAGCTACGACTAGAAAATCACTTGAAAAAGTGCAAAGGCTCGCATGCTTATGCATCACAGGAGCAATGAGAACTTGCCCTACGGCAGCAATGGAGGTCATATTGCATCTGACCCCATTACACTTTGTGATACAAAGTGCAGCTGAGGGAACAATCATGAGGTTTTCAAAAGAGGGCACCGGCAAAGGTGAACAAATAAGTCTTAGGCAAAAAGACTCCCTGTCCAAAACAATACCCTCCCTTGATATTCCAAGAGATAGCATGATTAAGATTTACAACTTCGAGAAAAACTTCCAAACGAAGTTAAGTAGCAAAAAAGAGTGGAACGGGTGCAGGAATCTTTGGGCCTAGAACCAAAGTCTCTGTTCCAATGGGACAGTCCTCAAGCATCTTTCAAGCAGAAGTTAATGCGATAGGAAAATGCGCTGAACTAAACTTAAATAGGAACTATCGCAAGCAAAACATTGCAATAATGTCAGACAGTCAAGCAGCACTTAAAGCCCTTAGCTCATACAGTATCAGTTCCAAACTGGTATGGGAATGCCTAGACAAACTCAATACTTTGGGCAGGGAAAACACAGTCACTCTCCATTGGATACCAGGCCATGTTGGTGTTGAAGGCAATGAAGAGGCTGACCGTCTGGCGAAAATAGGGGCAACAACACCCTTTATTGGACCAGAACCCTACTGCGGCTTTGGGGAGAATGTGATCAAAAACAAGATCAAAACAAATGAAGAAGTCAAAAGATCCAACCATTGGAAAGAACTCCCAAAGCTAAGACAGGCAAAAATGTTACTGGGGAACTATAACCTAGAAAGATTCACAGCCTGCATTAACTTAAACAGAAACAACCTAAGAATTATAACGGGCTTTCTCACAGGGCACTGCAAACTTAAAAGACACCTCAATATCCTAGGGCTGTCTAGCAGCGCAACATGCAGATTCTGCGATGAAGAAGAAGAAACACCGGACCACATACTAGGTAGATGTGGTGCACTTATGCACATAAGACAAAAACATCTGGGTAATTACCAGATAGAGAAGGGCAGGTTACCTTCTCTAAAAATACCTCAAATACTTGGCTTCCTAAAAGAAACCAATTTGGAGGAAGTGCTGTAGGATGAGTATCCTCATCCAGCGCTTTAGAAAAGGAGGCACAATAGATCTTAAAGGTCGCAGTGCACTTTCCCCCAATTAATTCATTCATTCATTCATTCGATCCAGATGGTATGTGTGCAATGGAACATCCGGCTTTGAAATAGGATTCAGTAGGCCATCTAATTTCCCTTGCTTTTTTGACACCAGAATACACGCGATACAATTTTGAACTACTCCTTCGATGTGCTTCCTTAGATTAGGGATAAAATAGTTTTGACGAATAATGGCTTCAACTTTCTGCACACACACATGACCTTTTTCATGAACATTTGTTATTATTTGCTTTCGTAGGTTCTTTGGAACTACTAACAAATGAAGACCGTCTGCAAACTTATAAAGTACATTGTTACGAACTTCGAAGTCTTGATATGGCTGAATCTCTAACAACTTGATAGTAACGGCGCAAAAATCGTCTGACGCTTGTGCTTTTCGTACCGCGTTACAAATTCCATCTTCCACTTTCAATACAGCAGGAAATCTACTAAGGGCGTCGACATGCCGCATTGCACTTCCCGATCGGTGGTGGACTTGGCACTGGAACTCCTCAATCTGCATTGCCCAGTTAGCTACCTTCCTATTTAGAGTCTTCTTTCCCATCGTAAGTTTGAACGCATTGCAGTCGGTGTAGATCTCAAAATCAAGCCCTAGCAAATAAACTCTCAATCTCTTCAATGCTTTTATAATAGCCAAGACCTCCAAATCATAGCTATGATATCTTTTCTGGGTACTGTTGGTTTTATAACTGAGAAAGAAAACTGGGTGAAAATGACCATCATCATGTTTCTGCAACAAAACGGCACCGAAACCTTCCTTGCTTGCATCCGTATGTAGTTGGGTAGGTAGAGACGGATTGAAAAGTTTTAAAATAGGTTCTTTGCATAACCGGTCTTTCAACTGCCTACATGCTATTTCTTGACTTTCACTCCATACGAACTTTTCTCCTTTCTTGGTAAGATCTGACAGTGGCTTTGCCAGGATAGAGTATCCCTCAACAAACTTCCGGAAAAATCCCGTTAGCCCTAAGAAGCTCATAACATGTTGCACAGTTTTCGGCTTTGGAAAGTTCTTCACAGCAATTACTTTCTCTTCTGAAGGTTTTATTGCAAAATCCAAATGAAATACTACATGTCGACATATGGTACGCAAATATTAATCTCATGATGGTAACAATGATCGACAAATTTTCTAAGCACGTTACAGACCAAGAAATAAAACACAGAACTTGGATCTGCCTACTTAATGCTCTAAAAACTAGATTTGCTAATTTCGGCATTCCCAAAAAGATCGTAACCGATGGTGAAATCGGACTCTCGTCAATCGTGATCAAGGAATAATTGAAAAAATGTAATGTTGAACTACATATATCCACACCATATCGATATGAGAATTAAACCCATTACAGATTTTAGTCTACATTATAGTAATCATTTTCACAACGACACACGGACAAAGGCTTGACACACAGTCTCTTGATAACGGACAAGGATTCATTTTAATTAAAGACCAGGAAATAAATGTAATCGAAAACTATTCCAAAATATTACACCTTGTCGATATCAACTTATGGACGGAAAGTTTAAACATAATTCAACAAAATATTAACGGACTAGACCATAAGAGCGAATACCCAACCATCTTACACAATTTCAATCTGCTCACCCAAGAAGTGAACAGTTTAATCCACAGCAACAGACAAAAAAGAGCCTTGGCGAATATTCTAGGCAAAGGTTTAAAATACCTTGCTGGAACAATGGACTACGACGACGAAAAAGAAGTCAGAGGACGACTTGAGACCAACGAGTGTCGTATCGCCTACCACCGGCAGCGCACGCGCTGTGTATCGTCGGCGTCGAAGGTCCCTCGTATTTGTCGCATTTGTGTTATCTGTCTCATTGTTTAACTCTTTTATATAATTTTGTTCGTCATTCTCCCAAATTCTAAATATTAAATTGCAACTCAATAACCCAAAAGCAACAAATTAAAAAAAACCAAAAAAAAATTATTCCAATCAATAGCCCAATAACTTAATTTCTAACGCGCCGCGCTCACAAAAAAAAAAAAAAAAAAACCCCAGTGCATAAATTGTGTGTGATTCAAAAACAACAACAAATCGGCCGCAACAAACAAGAAAAGAAAAAATAGCCCCAACCAACCCAAAATAAAAAGTGCATTGCTTATCCAATCCAACAACAAATATATCACAAGTGCGCGTAAACAAAATTCAGTGCCGTTGTTACCTAGCATTGGATTAGCATCGAGCGGTCCCTTCTTCTTCCCTCCCCCTTCTTAACACAGCCTATCATGGCTTCGGTTGACACATTCAAATGTGTATACACGCATTGGAGGTATCAACTGAAACCATAATAGTAGACGAATGTATTAATAGTTCCATGTAGATTTCCAGGGGCGGATTGGGAACATATTGACATGAAGGCATAATTACTCATGTTAATGTGTTTTTTATGAAGTCTTCTTGGTATCTGATTTGTAATTATTATAGATTAATTGTTCGTTATTGGTTTTCACTATATGTTTGTTTCTCTTAATGGTGGGTAATTTTAGGGTCGATTATAGCAACATTCGGGGGCTTAGAAAGAATTTCTATGCCGCGTATGTCCATACTGCTACGTACAGGCCAGCTGTTTTGGCACTAAGTGAAACCCAAATAGGTGATAATTCTGATCCGTTAGAATTTAACCTACACGGGTACAGCTTAGTGCCATTATTCTTTTCCTATCACGGATTAGCCGTATACGTTAGAAATGACGTTGCTTACCAGCTTCTACCACAATATGGTCAGTGTTCAAACACAGACTTCAATTTCATGTGGTTTAAATTCACCGTACAAAAGCACGTCATCCATACATGTTTTATTTATCGAAGCCCAAATCTGGACAGTAACTCGACTTTTATCGAATTCGATGCACTGTCTGACTCCATCCAAAGAATTGTTTCCCTTTATCCTCGCACTGAAATCGTTGTTACGGGCGATTTCAATGTCTACAATTCTTCGTGGCTTCGCTATTCTGGTCAGACAACACCCGAAGGAAGGTATGCTGAGTTCTTCGCTGAGTCAAACAATTTGACTCAGCTTGTCGACGAGCCAACACGAATCCCTGACATTGCAGGTCATTCCGCATACACCCTAGACTTGTTTCTTACCTCTCATCCTGATAAATACACGATAAATGTATTATCGCCCCTAGGCACGTCGGACCATTGTATCATATCAGCAATTTTCTCGTGTTCCAACAGTACAGTTAAAGAAAACATCCCTAAGAGAACCGTATGGCGATACGAGAAGGCCAACTGGGACGGTCTCAATGATTTCTTCAGAAACTTTAACTGGTCACTATGCTTCCTCGATAGTGACGTAGACTCCAGCGCTGATATGATAACAAACATTATTCTCTGCGGGATGAGACTTTTTGTTCCGAATAGAACAAAAAGTATCAAACCAAAAGAGAATTCATGGTTCGACTTGAGCTGCAAAGAGGCTATCAAGGAGAGAGAAGTAAGCTTCCGATGTTATAAAGCCAACCCTTCTGAGGAAAACCGGAAAAAGTTCAAACAAGCTAGAAAGACCTGTAATGCTCACATTCAAAGAACCAAATTTTTGCATGAACAAAAAATAAGACAAAAAATACTACAATGTCCCAGTAGTAAAAATTTTTGGTCATTCGTAAAAAATGTACGTAACTCTACCACGTCTTCGGTTCCGACGCTCGTTGAAAATAACACTTCTGTGGTAAGCTCCCAAGCGAAGGCAGATTTATTTGCAGCAAAGTTTGCTGCTAATTCAACGCTACCCCAGTGTGATATGACTCCTCCTGTACTCATGTTAATGTGTTTTTTATGAAGTCTTCTTGGTATCTGATTTGTAATTATTATAGATTAATTGTTCGTTATTGGTTTTCACTATATGTTTGTTTCTCTTAATGGTGGGTAATTTTAGGGTCGATTATAGCAACATTCGGGGGCTTAGAAAGAATTTCTATGCCGCGTATGTCCATACTGCTACGTACAGGCCAGCTGTTTTGGCACTAAGTGAAACCCAAATAGGTGATAATTCTGATCCGTTAGAATTTAACCTACACGGGTACAGCTTAGTGCCATTATTCTTTTCCTATCACGGATTAGCCGTATACGTTAGAAATGACGTTGCTTACCAGCTTCTACCACAATATGGTCAGTGTTCAAACACAGACTTCAATTTCATGTGGTTTAAATTCACCGTACAAAAGCACGTCATCCATACATGTTTTATTTATCGAAGCCCAAATCTGGACAGTAACTCGACTTTTATCGAATTCGATGCACTGTCTGACTCCATCCAAAGAATTGTTTCCCTTTATCCTCGCACTGAAATCGTTGTTACGGGCGATTTCAATGTCTACAATTCTTCGTGGCTTCGCTATTCTGGTCAGACAACACCCGAAGGAAGGTATGCTGAGTTCTTCGCTGAGTCAAACAATTTGACTCAGCTTGTCGACGAGCCAACACGAATCCCTGACATTGCAGGTCATTCCGCATACACCCTAGACTTGTTTCTTACCTCTCATCCTGATAAATACACGATAAATGTATTATCGCCCCTAGGCACGTCGGACCATTGTATCATATCAGCAATTTTCTCGTGTTCCAACAGTACAGTTAAAGAAAACATCCCTAAGAGAACCGTATGGCGATACGAGAAGGCCAACTGGGACGGTCTCAATGATTTCTTCAGAAACTTAAACTGGTCACTATGCTTCCTCGATAGTGACGTAGACGCCAGCGCTGATATGATAACAAACATTATTCTCTGCGGGATGAGACTTTTTGTTCCGAATAGAACAAAAAGTATCAAACCAAAAGAGAATTCATGGTTCGACTTGAGCTGCAAAGAGGCTATCAAGGAGAGAGAAGTAAGCTTCCGATGTTATAAAGCCAACCCTTCTGAGGAAAACCGGAAAAAGTTCAAACAAGCTAGAAAGACCTGTAATGCTCACATTCAAAGAACCAAATTTTTGCATGAACAAAAAATAAGGCAAAAAATACTACAATGTCCCAGTGGTAGTAAAAATTTTTGGTCATTCGTAAAAAATGTACGTAACTCTACCACGTCTTCGGTTCCGACGCTCGTTGAAAATAACACTTCTGTGGTAAGCTCCCAAGCGAAGGCAGATTTATTTGCAGCAAAGTTTGCTGCTAATTCAACGCTACCCCAGTGTGATATGACTCCTCCTGTACTTGAGAACGTGAATGGTTTTATGGGACAAATCTTCTTTCGCACTCGTACAGTTGCAAGAGTACTAAAAGATCTCAACATACACAAATCCGCTGGCCCGGATAGTATTTCTCCCATAGTTCTGAAGAGGTGTGCTTCCACGCTGGCAAAACCACTGCGTAAGCTTTTCCATCTTTCCTATTCTACAGGTCTCTTCCCGAGTGGATGGAAAACAGCATTTGTCCAGCCCATCCCAAAAAAAGGCGTATCTTCATCTCCCTCAAATTACCGACCAATTGCACTGACTTCCCTTCTTTCCAAGGTCATGGAAACTCTGATAAACTTTCAGATCAAGAAATATCTTGAGAAACGGAAACTTCTTAATGACCGGCAGTACGGTTTTCGTAGCAACCGTTCCACTGGTGATATGATGGTATATCTCACCGAACAATGGAACAAATCTTTACATCGTTTTGGAGAAAGTAAGATTATTGCACTTGATATTTCTAAGGCATTTGATAGAGTTTGGCATGAAGCTCTTTTATCGAAAATGCGTGCATTTGGCATCGATGAACCCCTCCTTCGATGGATTAGAAATTACCTTTCGGACCGTTCAATTCGCGTTGTTTTGGACGGTTTTCAGTCTGCTACCCACAAAATAAATGCTGGTGTGCCCCAAGGCTCCGTTCTGTCTCCGACTCTCTTTTTAATCTTTATAAATGATCTCTTGTCTAATACTTCTAATCCACTAAATTGTTTTGCTGACGACAGTACTCTCAGCTTTTCATACTCGTTTCCAGATTCACATCCATGTCCTTCGGATGTGGATCTGCAACGAAATCGTATGATAAGCTCATTAAATTCCGATCTTGACAGCATTGTCCAATGGGGAATCATCAACCGCGTGGAATTTAATGCTTCAAAAACTCAATGCTGTCTTCTGTCGTTAAAGCATAACCTACCCTCTATGCCACTGTCCATGAGTGGCACTTGCATTGAGGAAACAGATCAGCTCTGCGTTCTAGGTATGTGCATCACAAATCATCTTCTGTGGAACGATCACATATTTGACGTCGCCAAAAATGCCGCAAATTGCTTAGGTTTCCTAAATCGATGCAAGAAATATTTTTCCCCTTCTGATCTGGCTATAATCTACAAGGCATTCATTCGCCCGAAGCTAGAGTACAATTCTCATATCTGGGCAGGTGCCCCTGTCACTCATTTGCGCCTCCTGGATAGGATTCAAAAAAGAGCCTTAAAATTGATAGGTGAAAGATCCATTACCGAAACATTTGTTTCACTCGAACATCGCCGTAATGTTTCTTGCCTCACCTTGTTTTATCGTTACTTCTATAAACAGTGCTCCAGTGAAATAGCCAGTTGCGTTCCTCCCTTGAAACAATTTCCCCGTAACACCCGCACCGCAAGGAACGCTCATCAATTTACCCTTGAGCCTAACTTCGGACGTACTGTTAAGTATAGAGACTCTTTTTTTAGCCGCACTACAAGAATGTGGAATGCTCTACCCGGCTCGATTTTTCCCTCCCATTGCGATATACAGACATTCAAAACCAATGTGCACCGACACTTCCTTTTATCTTCTATCCTCATTTCCTGAACGCTCGCACTGTGTTAACTCATATTAAGGGTATTAATAACCCCTTGTGTGCGGGCTCAAATAAAAAAAAAAAAAAAAAAACGAACAAAACACACGTAACGTAATAAACGGACTTAATGACCAAGTGAAAATAAACACAAAATTTAGTGAAACAATTAATAACATTACAAAACACATAAATATTTAACAACTTGAAATAAAAGATAAGATAACAGAAATAAGCAACTCAACTAACAAAGAATTCATAGAAGTAGCCAAAATGCAACACGCATTTCAAATACAGTACGACATTCAGCTACTTAAAGACCAAGTCAGAAAAATTAAAGAGTGTTTACTTCTCAGCAGACTAGAACTTTTAGGTAAGGATATCTTGTCTCCAGAAGAAATAAACAAAATTAACATCTCACTAGAAAAATTACCAAATATAAAAAGTTCAGTTATCTTTCACGAAAATCAAATAATTTTTATCCTTTTAATTCCAAACTATTCCAAATCAAAATTTTATCGGATAATTGTTGAGCCAATTCCTAACAGGGATAACCTAGAGCTTTCCACCGAATACAAAACCTTCATCACAAATAATGATGTAAACTTTGAAGATAATGCAAATAACAATATTAAGAGGAACGATTTAAAAGAAATTAAAAACGATTGTATATCAAACATTTTTAAGAAAAATCCCTTATGTAATTTTATATTAAATAAAAATATCGAAATCAAGCAATCAACAAATAATATTATATTAACAAAAAACCTTCCAGGAATAGATATGGAACATAATTGCAACAATTTTAATAAGATAAGATTAACTGGAAATAATTTGATACGATTTAATTTCAAAAATATCCGAACCTTCTTGTTCATAAAAAACACAAAAAAGTTTGCATTACTTGTGCCATCTCGTAAGGCCAGATTTTCGTGTTTTTATGCAGAAATAGGTTCTTTTATTTTTGAATAGCTTGGCAACAAGAAATCCATGAGACATACGGTTTTTAATGTTGGACTTGAATCAAATAAGAGCATTGAATTTTCTCAACAAATACTAAATAAGGTAAAGTTTTGAAAACAAATTAGTTTGAAAATTTGATTTTAACTTTTTTTTTTAAATTTTGAGTTTGAAAATTAATATTTTGAAAAAATTTCACTAAATTAATATTTTTCAAAACAAAATAGGTAAAAGAAGAGGTTTTTGGCCTTAAAAAATGGTTTAGCATCAGCATGGCGTTGTAGAAGTTATTTTGTTGTTCTTTAGTAATTTTTGTTTCCAATTTAAGTCATGTTTTAAGAAAATTGCCCCTCTCAGCTAAACGGAAGGGAATAGACCCCCCTCCCACATGAGTTTTTCTTGTTCCAACTCAACCTACTCGCTCTAGCTGTTTGGCACACCTTAAGTGAATCACTCTTCATAAGCTTTCGCTTATGAAAATTCACAAACTGTACGTTACACATCCTACCTCAAATATATCTTGTATATCTCATATAATTTTGTGATATATTTTTTGACTTAAATTTACAATTATTTTTGTATTCTTCAGTTACTATTATTTTTTTGATATATCGAATAGGCCTGTTGGGGATACCTCGTTAAAAAAAACGCATTGCAAAGTCTACCCCTTGGGTAATGAGGAAATGGCTTCTTCCAAAAATCACCGCGATTGAGGGCGCCAATGAAAAAGCTTGCACAGGGCGCTAATTTAGCTCGGGCCGGCCCTGCTTATAGGCTTAAGCACTTGTGGAATAAAGTGTGATGGAATATCTTATATCCTCTTAAGACCAATTAATCTTTTTAACTCCCATCTTCAATTTCGTCAACTGGTTTGTTGTGAATATCTTCTTCAGCTTATAATGGCGTACTCTCCAAAGCCCTTAAATGTGTCCATCGTTATATTTGAATGAATTAAATAGTTACCAGCTAAAAAGAGTAACTTACCCATTTCATATTGGAGATTTCTTTCCATGGCTTCATGAGTGAAATGAAGAATTCGCGACGTATCAGCATTAAATTTGTCTTTTCTTCTGCAAAAATGAATCCAAGTTTTTCTTACGTTTTTGTCTTTAGAAAAAACTAAAAAATCGAGCACTGTCTTCTTTATCCATATAACAAGATTTACAACCGAAGACAGCACACCTCATTTTGAAAATAGATACATTCAAAAATAAAAAGTAAAACAGATCGACACAAAATAAAATAAATTATTAAAAAATAAGTATATAAACACAAAACAGATCAAATCCATATTCAAAATCAACGAAGAATAGGTCACGAGGCTTGCTCTACGTCATAGCTATCAGGAAAAAAAACAAAAAAGATGGCTGATTTTCAATCGGCGCAATCTTGTACCTATTCTATCATTCTTGCTATCCATGCATGTTACAAATATACAACTTAGCGCATTTAAATTCTCATACCACTTCGCGCAATGGAGTTTTAGCACTGATCTCTATATTACACTGGATAGCGAATCCCATATAAGGTGTAACAGTTTTTGTATTCCCCTTAAACATGACACTTGATGAGCTAAGTGGGTTTTTTTTGTAATAGACGTCAGACTATTTGACACTTCTTTTTCCTAGAAAAGTGATTGTTCGAAGGTGAGAGTTTTTAATTATTTTTTAAATTGTAATAAATAAAGTTTTAAAACAATATTGCAATAGATAGGTAGAGTAGGTAAAAGTTAATTGTCATTGAAATAAGAATCAGCTAATTACTCGTACTTTTCGGCATTTTAAAGGTTGCGACTACTTTCCAGAGCATATACGACTGCAAGATATTGTTTCTATTTGTATCAATTTACTGCTACTGGCCTTAGCTGCGAATACAACTAAATACTTAACCTAAAACCAAGCTTCTTTCGATACAGTTGGCCTCAATATTGATTTCTCAAAAAGTCTATTTTCCTGATTAATCAATTTAAGGGAGTGTATCATGTTGTCATCAGGTTTCCTTCATGCATGGGTTTGCCACAGCCCAACGTACCTGTTTTGCGGCCAACTTATCCTTAGATAACACGTGAAATGAATCCTACAATCAAACAATAGCTAACCGACATCGTCTTATCTCGTTTGAATATGTTCCATTCCTAACTTCATTTAACTTACCGAACAATGCTCATCCCATTCAAATTTCTTTTTAAAACAGATGTGATAACTGCCTACAAAGGTCTGTTGAAGAAAAAGGAACTTGAATCTAGTTTAGCAGCTGTTACATCAGAAAAAGAAGAATCGGCAAAAAAATCCCAAGCAAGCTTGACGATGCAGGCGGAACAACAACATCGAAGTCAACAGAAAACAAAACAAACGAAAATACTACCCAAAGTCAAGTTATGACCTTGATGAATTCTCTTGACAACACTTTCAGCAGAGAAATCCGGAATGGAAGCATCCTTTCAACAAGGTGACAAAAAGCAAATACGCTCCCAATTAACACAAAAATACGCCCAAACTAATGGGGCTTTATATTTATATTTACAAAGTAATATTTCTTATGAACGTGTTTCTTAACCTCAAACATATCAAATTTATACTCGTGATCTGAAATGGATAATGTGAATACTCCAAGCAATCCAGTTAAAAGATTCAGATAGACAGTCACCTGAACCTCTTAATTGTATTCGCCCAATGATTCCACCTGGAACTAATAAAATAGGAGACATGCCGCCTGAGGATTTCGCCAGCAGGATCAGTGCCATAATGTCAATAAAAGTCGAGGGTCTTATCACACGAAAAGAGCATGAGGAACTACAAAAACAAGTTGAATATATTCATAATGACAACAAGAAGTTGAAACTCAGAATGGAGACCGAAGTTAATTACATCAACATCGAGCTAAGCCAGATTAAAGAAATTGTCAAACGAAAAATCTCATTTTTAAAGGCCTGCCAGTCATGCCCAAAGGCAAAGAAAGTGATGCTGTTAAAGAGCTATGTGTCAAGAACTTGAAGATCACCAGCGAAATTAAAATAGTTAGAGCCTTTGCCCTTAAAGCTGTGCCAGGTAAACTTTATCTATATCTAGCAGAGTTTGCAGTTCATGCGGTAGTGCAAGAGATCTTAGTCAACTCTCGCTGCTTAAAGGGGACTGGAATCTACATTCAAAAAGACTTACCGCCTTCAATCCACAAACAACAAGGAATGCTATCCCTGATAAAGAGGAAAGTCATTTTCATCGCTGGTCTTTCGGCTTCTGAAAGAATAGTGATAAGAAAAAACCGCCTCTTTCTATGCAACAAAATATTTTTCTTGAACGAGAAGAATGACTTCGTGTCTGATGGTCTCTGTGGATTTACTGTTCTAAAAGAGAAGTTTGGATATGATTTCCTACAATGTTGCCACAAATCTGCTGAGGTGAGACCAGGCGAAAGAATCGTCACCAAAGAAGACGACTCGTCATGACTACCAAAGAGCTTCTCGAATAGTAATATAAGTAGTATTAGTGTATTTTTAGAACTTGAAATAGTTTGCTATAATATAACTGGTCTTGCCAGTAAGTGTTGCGAGTCAGGGTTCCACGGAGGACTTACTTTGGGAAAGTAGAAGGGCGGCGGCACGCTTGTCGTTGCACGGCTATGCTCGACGGAAATGGGGGTGGTTCTTTGCCGCTTCCACTTATCCCTCCTACTCGACAATCAAAATTATCGTGACAGAAAAAGAAGAAAGTTATAGGAAAGGAAGAGAAGTTTGGAAAGGAATGAAGCTACGTTAAAAGGTTTGAAACGTTATCACAAATCGAAGTACTTTGACGCTACCTGAAGGAACATGTAAGTATAGTGCTTTTGAAAATAAACTAACCAAACTAAACCTACCTAAAATTCAAAAATAATAAAAAAATGAAATTTCCCATCACCAAAAATAATAAAAATATGAAACCCATCACCAAAGATAATACAAAAATGAAATAAAACCACCTCCACCAAAGTCAAATTCGTTGGTACGAATTTGAACTTATATAATCTCTTAAATCTACCTTAATCTAAACCCTAAAACTAAAGCACTTTACTTTTTTATTTCCCTCAGATACCGTACTACCGAAATCCAAGCGCTCGTCTGATGGTATTGACGAAGGCCTGGCCAACCCACCCAACTATCTGAAAGATACTTCCGAACGTTACTTCCATGGCCGATGCTCGGAAGTAACCCCTAAAATGACCAACCAGTCGCAAACTGTTTGCTACGTACAGTTAGTGTGTCAAGTCATACTACCGGAAATTCTGCATAGAAACGGCTTTGTCCGCCTCCACACACCCTTAGCTGGAAATAATTAGCAATTCATAACACCTTATACTTCAAATAACGTTATAAATTTCATTTAAATTGCTCCTCATTAAAATTGAGTTCTCCCCCTCGTTTCTTTTCATACTCTAAACAAAAAAAAAAAATTCTAACTATCTTCATAAGAAAATAAAATGCACGACTGGGTCGCACGTACTTGCTCTGTGGGTGCAATACTACGACGAAAACAAACTTTTCGATCAATAAGAACAACTCTAAACGCTAAAACTGGAAGACTCGATATACGGGAGCTAACGTTAAGTAACCTTTAGTATATCAAATTTAGATGTCGTCTTTTGGGTGATATAAATTTCCGTTTATGGCCAAATTAATAAAACTGAAATTACCAATTTCCCCTATTGTCATGTGTACCAAAAAACTAAAAAAGCAGTTTTGTTTGAAGTATTCTATGTATGTTACATACAAAGTTTCATAAAAATCGGGGGAGCCATTTTTGAGTAAATTAGAAAAAATGAAAAAAATTGGCCAAAATCTAATGGCTCTTTGTATAGGAGCCACCATTTAAAAAAAAGAAAATGCAAAAAAATCAATGCCATCTGAAAAGAAGCGGAAAGAAACTAAACCAAACAAAGTTTGAGTGAATTAGATGCAACCGTTGACAACTTATGGCCATTTGAAAAAAAGCCGTTATGAGCAGATCTCCGTTATTTGCATTTTTAGCCAAAAACTGAAAACGCAGTTCTCTTAAAAACACTTAAAGAATATAACACACAAAGTTTAATCAAAATCGTTAGAGCCGTTTTTGAGCAAATTAGAAGAAACCAAAAAATGTTGGCTAAAACTTATCGGCTCGTTGTATGGAAGCCACCGTTTAGAAAAGCTTCAGGGAAAAATTTACAAAGCCATCCTATAGAAAACTATAAAAAACTATGTCAAACGAAATTTGAGTCGATTCAATCAAGCCGTTGTGAACTTATGGCTATTTGAAAAAAAGCCGTTAAAACCTGATTTTCGTTACGACTATTTGAGACAAAAACGAAAAACGCAGTTTTGTTAGAAATGCTTAAAAAAAGCTAAATTTTGAGTTTAATCAAAATCGTAAGAGCCGTTTTCGATAAAATTCAAATTAAAAAAAACCGTTACTTGAAAGGTACCAGTTTGAGCCGGGCTAAAACGAAATAAATAAAATGCACGACTGGGTCGCACGTACTTGCTCTGTGGGTGCAATAGTAGGAGGAAAAAAATCTTTTCGATCAATGAGAACAACTCATTTTTGAAAAATTTGGTAAAACCTAAAAAAATTTGACTGAAACTAGAAAAACCGATATACAGGAGCTAACGTTAAGAAATCTTTAATATTTAAAATTAAGACGTTACCTTTTGGGTGATATAAATGATACAAATGTCCACTTATGGCCAAGTTAATAACACTGTTAAAAGCAATTTCCACTATTATCATGTATAGCCAAAAACTAAAAATGCAGTTTCGTTTGAAGTATTCTATGTATGTTACATACAAAGTTTCATAAAAATCGGGGGAGCCTTTTTTGAGTAAATTAGAAAAAATGAAACTGAAAAAAAATCAATGCCATCTGATAGGAAGCTGTAAGGAACTATACTAAACAAAGTTTGAGTGAATTCGATGCAACCGTTGACAACTTATGGCCATTTGAAAAAAAGCCGTTAAGAGCAGATCTCCGTTATTTGCATTTTTAGCCAAAAACTAAAAACGCAGTTCTCTTAAAAACACTAAAAGAATATAACACAGAAAGTTTAATCAAAATCGTTAGAGCCATTTTCGAGAAAATTAGAAAAAACCAAAAAAAGTTGGCTAAAACTCAACGGCTCGTTGTATGGAAGCCACCGTTTAGAAAGGCTTCAGTGAAAAATTTACTAAACCATCCTATAGAACACTATTAAAAACTGTGTCAAACAAAGTTTTAGTTGATTCAATCAAGCCGTTGTGAACTTATGGCTATTTGGAAAAAAGCCGTTAAAACCTGATTTTCGTTACGACCATTTGAGGCAAAAACAAAAAACGCAGTTTTGTTAGAAATGGCTAAAGTAAGCTAAATTATAAATTTAATCAAAATCGTTAGAGCCGTTTTCGAGAAAATCCAAATTGAAAAAAACCGTTACTTGAAAGGTACCAGTTTGAGCCGGGCTAAAACAAAATAAAAAAAACCTCGACAATGGTTTTTCTTCAAACTGCTATATACCAAGTTTGAAGAAAATCCGTCAAGCCGTTTAGGCTGTAGCATGACGTGAAAAAGCGCACATCCGCACATCCGCACATCCGCACATCCGCACATCCGCACAGACGCACAGACGCACAGACAGACCGACGGACGGTATGGCGAAAACCACTTTTTTGGGCTTCTCTATCATCGTAATGTCATGTTTGATTAAAACCTCGATTTTTTTTTTTCTGCACGAAACCAATACTTGCCCTATAGAGCAAGTAAAAAAACCTCGACAACCGTTTTTCTTCAAACTACTATATATCAAGTTTGAAGAAAATCCGTCAAGCGGTTTAGGCTGTAGCATGACGTGAAAAAGCGCACATCCGCACAGACGCACAGACGCACAGACAGACCGACGGACGGTATGGCGAAAACCACTTTTTTGGGCTTCTCTATCATCGTAATGTCATGTATGATTAAAACCTCGATTTTTTTTTTCTGCACGAAACCAATACTTGCCCTATTGAGTAAATAAAAAAAACTTAAACTTTACTTAAAACCTAAGTGAAATGATTGAAATTTTCATTTGAAATAATTTTTATGCACATATGTGCTTTCTTTTCTTATATATTTAAATTTTATATATATGTTATGAAAATTCACTCACAGTTTTATTCGCTGGTCCCACGTAGTCCTGCCGGCAGCACCCCGTTGACGAGTGTAGTGTGATGTTTCGTAGTAAAAAATTTAAAAATATATACCATAGAAACCATTTCAATCAAAAAAAAAATTTCAAACACTTAAACTTCATTTGGAAACAATACAAAAAAAAATTTAAAAAAAGAAATTAATCAAAAAAAAAGAGGTAAGCAAAAACTGAATTTGTACAACAAATTTCACTTAAAAGTTCTCAAGTTTGCTATTTTTATGTTTCTTCTTCTTAATGTTTCTATTACACTATCACTTAATGTTTTCTTGTTTCACTTCTTCATTTCCTCCGCAGTCCAGCAAAGCGCCCTCTTAATACCCACAAACTTCCTTACGATCCCTGATCATATATCTGTACATATACCGTGGGCATATGAACAATATTTATGGTGGATCTTGAAATTTGTGCTCAAAATAGCTTTTCCTTTATTCAATCGGAATAAATTTAAGCCAACTTATCCTCACTGGGTTGCAGATAACTTTTCTCTTTTTTTCTCTCAAAAGAATAAAAAAAAAATGGCAGAGGCTCAGGCCCACCTTGATGGTTCTTTCAGCCTCCCAAAAAAAACGACGCCTTAACCTCTGCTCAAACATTGTCTCTTTTAATAGTTTAAGTATCTTCCTTTAAGAACAATTGTCCTCCTTTTTTTTCTTTTTCTAGGGTTATAATAACACAGACCTACAAATTCAAATTTTGTTTTTCCGTTTTTGACTTCAGTGTTGATTTATAGGGTTTTGGGGTCTCCTAAACACGAATCTGGCATTAGTTTTTCTCTATCTCCTCAGAATTTTTCACAATTTACATTAATACAAATTATGGAAAAAAAATCTAGAGTAAGGAAATAAATCAGTATGCATATTTTTTTACTTCTATGATAAAGCTTTTGTCATTATTTACATTTACAACCTTACAAAGACTTGCGGAACCTTTTTCTTTTCTTTAAAATGGATGGTGGACCGTTAGAAACCAAACACTTCCTGATGTCAAGTGTTTGTTTCTTCTCTCTTCTGTTTTTCTCTGTCTTGTATAAAGCATTGGTGTATTGAGGAGGGGCTTAGATGATCAAGCCCCCCCCCCCCCAAGCCTCCAAGATAACTTTAGTATTTAGGTGTTTTCATCAAAATGTAAGTGATTAACTGACAAATTTTCGTAAATTGCAGAGATTTTTACAAGTAAGCAACCCCCCCCCCCCCCCCCAAAATTTTTCTCTAGATACGCCACTGGTATAAAGATTTTCTATTGTTACAATGTTATGTAACACACTAGTAAATATATGAACATTTTGGCCAATGAACTCGCGATTGATAAATCAATAAAAGCGTACAAGATTTTGTGGAATACCTACATAACTTATTGAGAGCTATCAGAAATCAAAAAATTTCCTTAGGAGAGAATTTTTTGGCTATTTTTCCCGTAATCAGCATACGAAAATCTATAAGAAACACTACTTTACGTTTAAAAAGGATTTTCGTTGTAGGTCTGTGTAATTAATCACAAAAAAACTGTTTTTAAGGCTGTTTTAAGCAAAGCAAAACTTTCACAAAAACTTTTAAATTTCACTTTAAATATTTTTTTTTATAATGGCGGTTAGCACTTTTGCACTCAAATCTCATACCAAACAAATGACCATCAAATCTCCTTCAAACCTAGTTTTCACAAAATCATAGTACATAGTTACCTCTAAATCTGAGTGGGACAACCAAATTTTCTTTTTCTTATAAAGATAAAATCTCCCATCCTTATCATTAATTTAAACACCCACACATCCTCATTATATACCTATCCTTGTCCTAAATCATTAATACTTACATTGCTATTATACTTAATATAATATTAATACAAATAACAAAAGAAAACACTAACATAAATACCCACCTCTACAAGCATATCGTAAACACAACGTATCAACGTAACATAACAGTTCAGTTTTAATCATGATTGAAATGTTCACTGTAAATTAAATTCTTTATTCTTCTGAAAGACTTTTTAAAAAGATTTATTAAAAATTAAAACGACCGTCTTCGTCTGCGTTCTGTGTGAATCTGAATCTGCGTCTTTTTGTATCTTTTAGTTTTCATCTCTGCACTTGTTGATTATCTCCGTGTGGGATCCTACGAACTCCTTTGTCTTGATAATCGTCTGTGTACTTGTTGATTATCTTCGTGTGGGATCCTACCAACTCCTTTGTCTTGATCATCGTCTGTGTACTTCTTGATTATCTTCGTGTGGGATCCTTTGTCTGTAACGTAAAATAAGAAATTAAAGAAATTAAAATATTAAATTGTAATTGCCAACAGCCATCAAGCCCCTTCACCCAAATATCCTATGGATACCCAAGTTCCAAACCAATACCCATTAACAACACAAACCGTAGAGGAAGCAGGAAGAGACAAGTACCCCTATACATCCTTGACTTCTATACCAAGGCACTGCATCTCCATCATCAACCGTCCGTGCATCGGTGTATCTAGCACCCCTATATTACATACTTACACTTCGCAAACACGGTTTCCTGCCCTCCCTACTCCTCTACCCTCCTTTAAATTCTCTAAATTTCCTATCCATCCCCATCACAGAAGCGAGAACCATCCACCAGCCTACCATAGGTACTGACTACAAAGTCCCGTAGAAAAGCCCTAATTAACCCCCACAAACGTACCTAAACCAGTAATGCTATCTCTGAAAACCTCATACATCTTTCCGGAGAGTCCACTCCAGTTTGCACCCACATGTCTAGTTACTGTTATCTGTTCCGCGTGAATGGGATGGAAGCAACCCTATGCCGGCAACGCCCCCTTTCTTGCCTACCATTCGAGGAGAATAGTCGATAAGAACGGCATGCGACAACGCAGGGTCGTGGTTGAGATCGACCGTTGCGGTGGCCGGCAGTACCCTAGCCACAGTTAGCTCAGCCAGGCCGTGGGCACTTGCTCCGGGATCTACAATCCGGTGTTACCTCTTATTTTTCCCTGCCGACCGTTGAACTCTGGTGTTCGAGTTCGAATATTAATATTATAGTGCTTAAGGGCCCTCATAGCCTTCGAGGAATAGATTGATGCGAATTCATAGAAAGTAAAAGTGATTCGTCGATGCACCTCTTGATGTACGGTAAGTGAAAATAGACCGGAAGAGAAAAAACCCTGAACTAATTACTACACTACTCAAAGAACACGACCATAAGTATTAAAAAACCAAGCTAACCAATGGTGTTCGTGGTTGCCGTGGCACGTAAATTAACATCTACACGTTCAGCTGCCACGATGATGTGCTGAACGTGGATGAAGAGGTGTCTAACCTTGAGGGGAGGGAGGATCTAAGATGGTAGCTGATCCCCCTGGTCTCGCAACCCACCCAATTCGATACCAAAAACCAACTCTTTTGGTATCGGTCTTGACTGCCGATTGGACCTGTGAGTCCCCTTGACTCACTGAATTTCATTTGGCAGCCCCTTATATCGAAAAGCAAGCAAAAACTTGCCTGCTTACATTCTTACGCTATTAAACATATAGTATCTAATAAGATACTACACTCTAAACTCTATCGTTGCAACCTAAAAAAAAGGAAAAATCCCTACACACACACCAACATGTTCCTTCCGAAGAAGTGAGAGGGAATACCACCCTCCCTTTGAAAAGCTTACTCCATCATTCTGAAATACCTGTAATTCCTTCAAGAAAATCTAAACTATCAAAGTATGAAATAGATAACTCCAAATTTTTCTTATATCGTTATAAAACGGATTGTTAAAAGTTTATTGAAAATGTATCTTAAAATATAGTTAATACTATTTTAAATAACAAATCTTATCTAGCTTGAAATTATAATCTATAGGATCTCTTTCTTTCTAGATCTTTATATTATCTTATAGTCAAATAATGTTTAATTCAAATATCTATGAATCTCTTTCAATATGAGGTTTCATATACTAAGTATTCTTTATTTAGGCTGAGAACCAAAAATTACAATCTCTTGTGTTTAGAGCTTTGAAAATATAACTTTAAGTTATTAGAGATCTGTTTATATTCTTAGAAAAGCTCAAGTGAAAATCAATAATAATACAAAAAAATAACTATTGAATGGAATCTTAAGGAATTTATTCAATATAAAATGCGGTGACAAATATAAACGAAGACGCGAACCGAAAGCATTGACGCTATGAACGAAATTTGAAAATAAATTTCAACGCGGCGCGGCGGTGAAAATCTACCGTCGACTGTATCTAGCTACGTCGGATCGTATTAAACAACAAAACTAAACTTCAGAAGTTTTTAGCCAGAATATAGAACAAAAGGTTCGATAAATATTATGACCTGTTACGCAACATGAAATTTTTCGATAATAATCAAGTAAATTATTCAAATAATCTAACCGAAGATAAACCAATTACACAGACAAAATAGGGATCTGTTAAGGGTATTCCACCCACAACAACAAAAAGGTCAAAATGTTAATTAAAGTACCATATATATGGAAGTGCAATTCGCCTCCCCCACATATATTCGATTGAATGAATATTGTCAGCAATATAGTTTAAAATATACATGCAAATATAATGAATTTAATACAGCACTGCCAATGAAGCAGTGGGGATAAATGTCCATTTAGCGATGTTTCGGAAGTGCACTTCTGGAACTTGCTGAAAAAGAATGGTTATGATTTCTACTTAACTACTGTATTACCAACACTATTCAACGGACCTATAGTTTTCGGAAGACCTTTGCAATCTACTTTATGGTATCTGATAATAATCAAAATATTGCAGATGCCTCGTCTTGGTGAGTTGGAATTTCTTTAGGAATCTTGTTTTTATAATCAGCGATATGACGGATTTAATCAATAAAAAGTCGCGGACGGAAAGTAGTTGGATAGTGTCTGAGTATACAAAGATCGTATGAATTAATTTGCAAAAGCGCGAGTGAATATAAAATAAAACATAGCTTTAAGCTGAAGGAGTGATTAACCAAGTGAGAGCGGCGTTTAAACGCTGACGCGGTTGGTCGCTACCGACACGAACGATGAAGTCTTGACGACTGAGTGAAAACGAAAATAAAATTTAGTGAGAAAAAAAAATTAATAATTAAAAAGTCTGTCTTCAAAAGCGAACGGAATGAATTTCGGAAATGGTAATCACTTTGCTAAACTTCACAACAAACCGGGAGCAAGGGCTCCACAGGAATCTTTACGAAAAGAAACCGATCTTAACACGATATCGTACGATGGTTTACAGTACCGGACTTCCTCACACAAATGACCTACATATGAGTTTAATTCACATACTATGTTTAAAAAAAAAACTATAGGTTGGTTTTGAAATTATCATTATCAATCCTAAAAGTAAGTAATAATTATAACTAGGTATAAAGTAGCGAGGTGCATATAAACAAATAGTGTTCATGCAATACCACCGTCCGTGGTCACTGACGTCATGAACGCAGCGTCTATGGCGTTAATGCACTCGCTTGAATATAATTTGGGGAGCGCCTGAGCTTTACTGTTCCCAGGCGAAATCGCAATACACAATAAAAATACAAAATAAAGGCTTTACCTGGTCATATGATGCACAATTGTGATATTATTAATACAAAGGGGAGCGTATCGGAATCCCGCTTTTTAAAATCCCGCTTTTAAAAAATCCCGAAAAAAAGTATTAAAATCCCGTCTGCTAAAATACTGCTTTTTTAAAATCCCGCTTGTTCAAAATCCCGATCTATTATAATCCCGCTTTTTAAAATCCCGAAAAATCCCGCTAATCCCGTTTTTTTTAAAATAAGCTAATGTTATAAAGTCACGCGCCGTAAAAAAAATAATGAGAAATAGAAAAAAATATGAGTAAAACAGGTTTTTTGCGACGCATTGCTTATAATATACAAAACTAATAAAATAAAAAAATTTGTTAATGGTTTAAAGTTTTTTTTTCTCTTTGAATAATATCGTATAGCATAACTTTATACTTTTTTCTTGTAATTTATTGAAGATTGTCATATTCATTGTTAAAATAAAATGCATTTAAAAAAATAACTCATTGCTTTTTTTATTTAAATTTTCTTATTATCCCGCTTTTGCAATCAAAAGTAGTTGTTTTATTTTAAAAAATCGCGCGATTTTTTAAAATAAAACAACTACTTTTGATTGCAAAAGCGGGATAATAAGAAACGGGATAGTAAATAACGGGATTATAACAGACGGGATTTTAAAAAGCGGGATTTTAAAAAAGCGGGATATTAAAAAGCGGTATTGTAAAAAGCGGGATTTCAAACGGGATTATAAAAAGCGGTATATCGAACCCAACCCAATACAAAGAAATATAAACCAGGATCTGTTGCTTATAGATGAGGTGTGTAATGTGTTGATTGATTTATTCCCGCGGTGCTTAGTATGTTGTTCTGTAAACTGGTGTATGTTTGTAGGACCGGCATCTGTGCATTGCACACGCCAGACGTCCTGCCGGATTCCTTCGACGAATATTATGCTCCTTAATCCCACTCTGTGATCTTCAGCCTGTCGTGACTGGGTATTGTACACGTGCTGAATTTGTATGGAGGAAGATATTCCTCGCTGAAGATAGCTTAGGACGTCGCTAATCGTCCTCTTCGATGCGCCGATAGGGCGTTATAAATTGTAGCGGAGAGTAAGGTTTCCACAAAAGATTGAAGCAACTGGCTTCGAGGTGTGGTCGTGATAGCCGACGAGCCGACGAACGGATCAACGTCCTTCTACCACACGTGGATGTATCAGCTCACAAATGGCAGGTGTGGGCGTAAACGTGTGCTTTTTTTGTAGCTATACTACGAGCACACTCAAATTGCTCCTATGCCCACTTATATTAAATATGATGTAGACTTGGAATTGCTACTATGCATAGGTATCACCGCCACATATATTTGTGTATGTATATATATGTAGTTTTTTTTGTTATTCTTTTTCGTCCGTCCGTATAAATAAAAAGACAAATTTTAATCCAAATTAAAAGAAAATTCAGTTTTAATTAATTTTAATAAAATATAAAAATATAAAATAACGAGATAATTATTTAATAAAGAAAAAACAGATTTAAGAGAAACTTAACGAGCTTTACGGCTTAACAAGAACTTTTCTTTCCGAAGGTTACTTTTCGATTGATCTATAAAAATCTGCTAAGGTTTCTATCATAACTATATAGAGGTAAAAAAAGCTTTAGTGAGCTGTATATTTTCCAACTAAAATATATTTAAAGGCATAAACTTCTCGGCTATACTTGGTTAGGATATAGAATATTATCCCACACGGTCATCCTGAATTTCGTCTGCCTCAGACGATTCGTCTTCACTGTCATCATAGGTTTTCCATAACTTCATGTAGTCCACAGCTGTTGATGTTAGGTTTGGACCTTCGTGATTACCAACTTTTTTAACTTCGTATCGATCGTTGCGCTTTACTTTCGTCACCTCATATGAACCCAGATACTTTGGATATAATTTCAGCCCAGTTCCAAACTGCGTGCGTAAGATAGCGAACATGTCTCCCAGTTTATATTTTACTGCTTCTTTTCTGTTTCTGTCGTAACCTCTTTTTGCTTCTTCTTGGACCTTGCTGATTTGAATTTTGGCACACTCTCGTATTTCTTTCCTCTCGTCTTCGAATTGTGAAATTATTTCTTGTTGAAGAAGGCTTTTAAGTTCTAAGTCTTCTGGTGAAAATATAGGAACACCAAATAATAATTGAAACGGCGTCCTATTAGTGCTCCTGGATACCGTAGAGTTAATGGCACCCTGAACACGGCTTAGAAATTTGTACCACTTCATCGGCTCCTCCAAACTTAACTTCGCAAGAATTTCAATAATGATTTTGTTCAGGCGTTCTACCTGGCCGTTTCCTCTAGGTACTCCAGTTGTGACCATGTGATGAGAAATATTCTTCTTTTCACAGTAGTCTTTAAAATCGTTTGACGAAAAGCTGCTCCCTTGTCTGTGATCACTCGTCGTGGAAAACCAAATGTATCACTCTGAAAATCAATGCGTTTGATAACGTCCTCCGTGGTACATGCCTTCACTGGATATATCCAAGTGAACTTGGAGAAAGCATCCACAATAACTAACATATACTTGTATGACTTAGCTGTCGATGGAAGTGGTCCCAGGTGATCCAGATGGTATGTGTGCAATGGAACATCCGGCTTTGAAATAGGATTCAGCAGGCCATCTAATTTCCCTTGCTTTTTTGACACCAGAATACACGCGATACAATTTTGAACTACTCCTTCGATGTGCTTCCTTAGATTAGGGATAAAATAGTCTTGACGAATAATGGCTTCAACTTTCTGCACACACACGTGACCTTTTTCATGAACATTTGTTATTATTTGCTTTCGAAGGTTCTTTGGAACTACTAACAAATGAAGACCGTCTGCAAACTTATAAAGTACATTGTTACGAACTTCGAAGTCTTGATATGGCTGAATCTCTAACAACTTGGTAGTAACGGCGCAAAAATCGTCCGATGCTTGTGCTTTTCGTACCGCGTTAAAAATTCCATCTTCCACTTTCAATACAGCAGGAAATCTACTAAGGGCGTCGACATGCCGCATTGCACTTCCCGATCGGTGGTGGACTTGGCACTGGAACTCCTCAATCTGCATTGCCCAGTTAGCTACCTTCCTATTAAGAGTCTTCTTTCCCATCGTAAGTTTGAACGCATTGCAGTCGGTGTAGATCTCAAAATCAAGTCCTAGCAAATAAACTCTCAATCTCTTCAATGCTTTTATAATAGCCAAGACCTCCAAATCATAGCTATGATATCTTTTCTGGGTACTGTTGGTTTTATAACTGAGAAAGAAAACTGGGTGAAAATGACCATCATCATGTTTCTGCAACAAAACGGCACCGAATTCTTCCTTGCTTGCATCCGTATGTAGTTGGGTAGGTAGAGACGGATTGAAAAGTTTTAAAATAGGTTCTTTGCATAACCGGTCTTTCAACTGCCTACATGTTATTTCTTGACTTTCACTCCATACGAACTTTTCTCCTTTCTTGGTAAGATCTGACAGTGGCTTTGCCAGGATAGAGTATCCCTCAACAAACTTCCGGAAAAATCCCGTTAGCCCTAAGAAGCTCATAACATGTTGCACAGTTTTCGGCTTTGGAAAGTTCTTCACAGCAATTACTTTCTCTTCTGAAGGTTTTATTGCAAAATCCAAATGAAATACTACATGTCGACATATGGTACGCAAATATTAATCTCATGATGGTAACAATGATCGAAAAATTTTCTAAGCACGTTACAGTCCAAGAAATAAAACACAGAACTTGGATCTGCCTACTTAATGCTCTAAAAACTAGATTTGCTAATTTCGGCATTCCCAAAAAGATCGTAACCGATGGTGAAATCGGACTCTCGTCAATCGTGATCAAAGAATAATTGAAAAAATGTAATGTTGAACTACATATATCCACACCATACAAAAAAACAGGGAATTCAGATATTGAAACGTTCCATAACACTTTCAATGAGCATATAGGAACCTTTTCAGCAGACAAAGATAACAAAAATACGCTTCGGAATAAAATCCTGAAAGCTGTTCAAATCTTTAACACCACCATCCACTCTACCACAAAACAAAGGCCAATAAACTTCCTTAACGGAATATTAGGTAGAGAAGATTTCCCCAAAATTACAGAACACGTTATCAAAAATAAGGAAAAATATACTAACAAATTAAATGAAGGTAGAAAAGATATTAATTTGATGAAAGAAAAACCCACATTTCTGAAAAATAGAAGTAATAACAAACTGAAACCCATTTATAGTAAGGAAAACCCTGAAATCATAAACAAAAATTATCTAAAAAATAATAGAGGTAGCAAATATTACAAATATCAGGTTAAACGAAAATATAAATATGAGAATTAAACCCATTACAGATTCTAGTCTACATTATAGTAATCATTTTCACAACGACACACGGACAAAGGCTTGACACACAGTCTCTTGATAACGGACAAGGATTCATTTTAATTAAAGACCAGGAAATAAATGTAATCGAAAACTATTCCAAAATATTACACCTTGTCGATATCAACTTATGGACGGAAAGTTTTAACATAATTCAACAAAATATTAACGGACTAGACCATTAGAGCGAATACCCAACCATCTTACACAATTTCAATCTGCTCACCCAAGAAGTGAACAGTTTAATCCACAGCAACAGACAAAAAAGAGCCTTGGCGAATATTCTAGGCAAAGGTTTAAAATACCTTGCTGGAACAATGGACTACGACGACGAAAAAGAAGTCAGAGGACGACTTGAGACCAACGAACAAAACACACGTAACGTAATAAACGGACTTAATGACCAAGTGAAAATAAACACAAAATTTAGTGAAACAATTAATAACATTACAAAACACATAAATATTTAACAACTTGAAATAAAAGATAAGATAACAGAAATAAGCAACTCAACTAACAAAGAATTCATAGAATTAGCCAAAATGCAACACGCATTTCAAATACAGTACGACATTCAGCTACTTAAAGACCAAGTCAGAAAAATTAAAGAGTGTTTACTTCTCAGCAGACTAGAACTTTTAGGTAAGGATATCTTGTCTCCAGAAGAAATAAACAAAATTAACATCTCACTAGAAAAATTACCAAATATAAAAAGTTCAGTTATCTTTCACGAAAATCAAATAATTTTTATCCTTTTAATTCCAAACTATTCCAAATCAAAATTTTATCGGATAATTGTTGAGCCAATTCTTAACAGGGATAACCTAGAGCTTTCCACCGAATACAAAACCTTCATCACAAATAATGATGTAAACTTTGAAGATAATGCAAATAACAATATTAAGAGGAACGATTTAAGAGAAATTAAAAACGATTGTATATCAAACATTTTTAAGAAAAATCCCTTATGTAATTTTATATTAAATAAAAATATCGAAATCAAGCAATCAACAAATAATATTATATTAACAAAAAACCTTCCAGGAATAGATATGGAACATAATTGCAACAATTTTAATAAGATAAGATTAACTGGAAATAATTTGATACGATTTGATTTCAAAAATATCCGAACCTTCTTGTTCATAAAAAACACAAAAATATTTGCATTACTTGTGCCATCTCGTAAGGCCAGATTTTCGTGTTTTTATGCAGAAATAGGTTCTTTTATTTTTGAATAGCTTGGCAACAAGAAATCCATGAGACATACGGTTTTTAATGTTGGACTTGAATCAAATAAGAGCATTGAATTTTCTCAACAAATACTAAATAAGGTAAAGTTTTGAAAACAAATTAGTTTGAAAATTTGATTTTAACTTTTTTTTTTAAATTTTGAGTTTGAAAATTAATATTTTGAAAAAATTTCACTAAATTAATATTTTTCAAAACAAAATAGGTAAAAGAAGAGGTTTTTGGCCTTAAAAAATGGCATAGCATCAGCATGGCGTTGTAGAAGTTATTTTTTTGTTCTTTAATAATTTTTTGTTTCCAATTTAAGTCATGTTTTAAGAAAATTGCCCCTCTCAGCTAAACGGAAGGGAATAGACCCCCCTCCCACATGAGTTTTTCTTGTTCCAACTCAACCTACTCGCTCTAGCTGTTTGGCACACCTTAAGTGAATCACCCTTCATAAGCTTTCGCTTATGAAAATTCACAAACTGTACGTTACACATCCTACCTCAAATATATCTTGTATATCTCATATAATTTTGTGATATATTTTTTGACTTAAATTTACAATTATTTTTGTATTCTTCAGTAACTATTATTTTTTTGATATATCGAATAGGCCTGTTGGGGATACCTCGTTAAAAAAAACGCATTGCAAAGTCTACCCCTTTGGTAATGAGGAAATGGCTTCTTCCAAAAATCACCGCAATTGAGGGCGCCAATGAAAAAGCTTGCACAGGGCGCTAATTTAGCTCGGGCTGGCCCTGCTTATAGGCTTAAGCACTTGTGGAATAAAGTGTGATGGAATGTCTTATATCCTCTTAAGACCAATTAATCTTTTTAACTCCCATCTTCAATTTCGTCAACTGGTTTGTTGTGAATATCTTCTTCAGCTTATAATGGCGAACTCTCCAAAGCCCTTAAATGTGTCCATCGTTATATTTGAATGAATTAAATAGTTACCAGCTAAAAAGAGTAACTTACCCATTTCATATTGGAGATTTCTTTCCATGGCTTCATGAGTGAAATGACGAATTCGCGACGTATCAGCATTAAATTTGTCTTTTCTTCTGCAAAAATGAATCCAAGTTTTTCTTACGTTTTTGTCTTTAGAAAAAACTAAAAATCGAACACTGTCTTCTTTATCCATATAACAAGATTTACAACCGAAGACAGCACACCTCCTTTTGAAAATAGATACATTCAAAAATAAAAAGTAAAACAGATCGACACAAAATAAAATAAATTATTAAAAAATAAGTATATAAACACAAAACAGATCAAATCCATATTCAAAATCAACGAAGAATAGGTCACGAGGCTTGCTCTACGTCATAGCTATCAGGAAAAAAAAAAACAAAAAAGATGGCTGATTTTCAATCGGCGCAATCTTGTACCTATTCTATCATTCTTGCTATCCATGCATGTTACAAATATACAACTTAGCGCATTTAAATTCTCATACCACTTCGCGCAATGGAGTTTTAGCACTGATTTAGATTAGATTTAAAGATTTTATTATTTGATTTAAAATGTTTTACATTCATTACAAAGTTTACAAAAAATCGTAAAGCATGGCTTTTTTGCCGTCTGCCTAGTTGACAAAACATAATTCAATTCTTAGAAAAGAACTTTCATTGACACTAATAATATAATTACTACTATTCAACCTTAACACAAAAGAAACATAATAATCTAACTCAAAAACTCTCACTTATGATTCGCTCCCTATAGGGTAAGGCCAGTTTGCAGTATTGGTATAATTTTTTTACTTCCATGTCATTGAGCAGTGAAATAACTTGATTTTCCGTCAGAAAATCGCTGCCAAAGGTGTTCCTTCTGATTTCTCTTAAGATCGGGCATTTTCCCAAAAAGTGGAACGTATCTTCCCTTTCGTTTAAATTGCACAGTGAGCAAAGAATTGGTAGATCCTCTCTATGTGGGATAAAGTTCAACTGAACAAGTTCTCCACGAAGCTTAACCATCATCGATATTTCGTCGACACTGTTCTCATCTCGAAAATAGTTCATCTCCATCAAATTATGATTTAACTGCGAATATAATGCTCTATGTAGTGATTCTGTGGCGTTGCTCATAAATCTCTCCCTGCATTTTGTGTCAACTGAAGAAATAAGCTGGTCAAGTACTCTTTTCCAATCGACGTAGTTAAAATCTTGCAAATCTAGCACCATCTCGCAGTCTCTCGCTAGTTCCAACCAGTCAGCATACCAACTCGTTTTTGAGAGTATAATTTGAAGAGCCACTATCTTTGGGAGCCGGTGATTATCCATCTCCATTATTTTTAGGACGTAATCAATTTGCATTTTAAGCGTTCTGATAAAGAGCGGTGATAAACCCGTTTCCAACATAATCAAATAGTTTGGCGTATTAGGAGGCAGTCGAAAGATTCTCTTAATATAGTAGCGCAGCAGTTTTTCCACCGTTTCATATTGTTTTGCTCCCCAGACTTGCGCTGCATAAAATAAAATTGATTCTGAAACTGCTTCAAATATTCTGAATTTGCTGCTGTGCGCAATACATTTATTATAAAAGCATCTATTCCACGATGCATTGATTGCACTTTTTGCTTTTATTAGCTTCTCTTTGCCTTTCCATACTTAAATTTCTTGTAAGGTATACTCCCAGGTATTTAAACTCGTTAACAATCTCGATTACATTACCATCGTATAACCATTTTTCATTTGCAGCATTTCTACCTCCTCCGTTCTTGAAAATCATAACTTTTGACTTTTCCAAATTCACGATCAAGTTCCAGAGTTTACAGTTATTACAGAGCCGGTTAATCATGAGCTGTAAAGATTCAGGTGTTGATGCCAGAAGAACAATGTCATCTGCGAAAAGCAATGCCTTTATTATATGTCCAGCGTATTCGATGCCACAAGGTAGAAAGTCTATAAGGTCTTCAATAAACAGCGCAAACAAGCTTGGACTCATTGTACAACCTTGTCTTACTCCTGCTTCTGTTCTTAACCAACCAGACAACTCACCACCATTCCATACGGCCGCCTTTGTATCAAAGTAAAGGTATTGTAAGACTCTTCCAAACTTCCGTGACATACCGATACCATAGAGTTTGTAGATAAGAGCTTGTCTATCCACAGTATCGAATGCTGACTTAAAGTCTACGAAAAACGTGTACAATTTCTTTTTTCTGGTCAGAAATGATTCAGCAATACTTTTCAGGACGAAGATATGGTCAATCGTTGAATAGCCTTGTCTAAAACCTGCCTGGAACTCCTTTAAAAGTTTATTATCATCGATCCATTTATTAAGTCGTCTTTGCAGAATTAGGGTAAAAATTGTGTACGAAGCATTAAGGAAGGATATGCCCCTATAATTTGACAGTACCGCCGAGTTCCCTTTTTTATGGATTGTATATATCAAAGAATCCTTGAATTCCTGAGGTATGTCACCAGTATCCAGTACCTTGTTGTAAAGTGATGTTAACTTGTTGATCAACTCCGCTGTGCCGTACTTGTAAAACTCCACTGGAATTCCATTAGACCCTGCCGCCTTGCCATCCTTTATCCACTGATGTCTATATTACACTGGATAGCGAATCCCATATAAGGTGTAACAGTTTTTGTATTCCCATTTAAACATGACACTTGATGAGCTAAGTGGGTTTTTTTTGTAATAGACGTCAGACTATTTGACACTTCTTTTTCCTAGAAAAGTGATTATTAGAAGGTGAGAGTTTTTAATTATTTTTTAAATTGTAATAAATAAAGTTTTAAAACAATATTGCAATAGATAGGTAGAGTAGGTAAAAGTTAATTGTCATTGAAATAAGAATCAGCTAATTACTCGTACTTTTCGGCATTTTAAAGGTTGCGACTACTTTCCAGTGGATCTTGAAATTTGTGCTCAAAATAGCTTTTCCTTTATTCAAATGGAATAAATTTAAGCCAACTTATCCTCACTGGGTTGCAGATAACTTTTCTCTTTTTTTCTCTCAAAAGAATCAAAAAAAAATGGCAGAGGCTCAGGCCCGCCTTGATGGTTCTTTCAGCCTCCCAAAAAAAAAAATGACGCCTTAACCTCTGCTCAAACATTGCCTTTTTTAATAGTTTAAGTATCTTCCTTTAAGAACAATTGTCCTCCTTTTTTTTCTTTTCTAGGGTTATAATAATTAATCACAAAAAAACTGTTTTTAAGGCTGTTTTAAGCAAAGCAAAACTTTCACAAAAACTTTTAAATTTCACTTTAAATATTTTTTTTTATAATGGCGGTTAGCACTTTTGCACTCAAATCTCATACCAAACAAATGACCATCAAATCTCCTTCAAACCTAGTTTTCACAAAATCATAGTACATAGTTACCTCTAAATCTGAGTGGGACAACCAAATTTTCTTTTTCTTATAAAGATAAAATCTCCCATCCTTATCATTAATTTAAACACCCACACATCCTCATTATATACCTATCCTTGTCCTAAATCATTAATACTTACATTGCTATTATACTTAATATAATATTAATACAAATAACAAAAGAAAACACTAACATAAATACCCACCTCTACAAGCATATCGTAAACACAACGTATCAACGTAACATAACAGTTCAGTTTTAATCATGATTGAAATGTTCACTGTAAATTAAATTCTTTATTCTTCTGAAAGACTTTTTAAAAAGATTTATTAAAAATTAAAACGACTGTCTTCGTCTTCGTCTGCGTTTTGTGTGAATCTCAATCTGCGTCTTTTTGTATCTTTTAGTTTTCATCTCTGCACTTGTTGATTATCTTCGTGTGGGATCCTACGAACTCCTTTGTCTTGATCATCGTCTGTGTACTTGTTGATTATCTTCGTGTGGGATCCTACGAACTCCTTTGTCTTGATCATCGTCTGTGTACTTGTTGATTATCTTCGTGTGGGATCCTACGAACTCCTTTGTCTGTAACGTAAAATAAGAAATTAAAAAAATTAAAATATTAAATTGTAATTGCCAACAGCCATCAAGCCCCTTCACCCAAATATCCTATGGATACCCAAGTTCCAAACCAATGCCCATCAACAACACAAACCGTAGAGGAAGCAGGAAGAGACAAGTACCCCTATACATCCTTGACTCCTATACCAAGGCACTGCATCTCCATCATCAACCGTCCGTGCATCGATGTATCTAGCACCCCTATATTACATACTTACACTTCGCAAACACGGTTTCCTGCCCTCCCTACTCCTCTACCCTCCTTCAAATTCTCTAAGTTTCCTATCCATCCCCATCACAGAAGCGAGAACCATCCACCAGCCTACCATAGGTACTGACTACAAGGTCCCGTAGAAAAGCCCTACTTAAACCCCCACAAACGTACCTAGACCAGTAATGCTATCTCTGAAAACCTCATACATCTTTCCGGAGAGTCCACTCCAGTTTGCACCCACATGTCTAGCTACTGTTATCTGTTCCGCGTGAATGGGATGGAAGCAACCCTATGCCGGCAACGCCCCCTTTCTTGCCTACCATTCGAAGAGAATAGTCGATAAGAACGGCATGCGACAACGCAGGGTCGTGGTTGAGATCGACCGTTGCGGTGGCCGGCAGCACCCTAGCCACAGTTAGCTCAGCCAGGCCGTGGGCACTTGCTCCGGGATCTACAATCCGGTGTTACCTCTTATTTTTCCCTGCCGACCGTTGAACTCTGGTGTTCGAGTTCGAATATTAATATTATAGTGCTTAAGGGCCCTCATAGCCTTCGAGGAATAGATTGATGCGAGTTCATAGAAAGTAAAAGTGATTCGTCGATGCACCTCTTGATGTACGGTAAGTGAAAATAGACCGGAAGAGAAAAAACCCTGAACTAATTACTACACTACTCAAAGAACACGACCATAAGTATTAAAAAACCAAGCTAACCAATGGTGTTCGTGGTTGCCGTGGCACGTAAATTAACATCTACACGTTCAGCTGCCACGATGATGTGCTGAACGTGGATGAAGAGGTGTCTAACCTTGAGGGGAGGGAGGATCTAAGATGGTAGCTGATCCCCCTGGTCTCGCAACCCACCCAATTCGATACCAAAAACCAACTCTTTTGGTATCGGCCTTGACTGCCCATTGGACCTGTGAGTCCCCTTGACTCACTGAATTTCATTTGGCAGCCCCTTATATCGAAAAGCAAGCAAAAACTTGCCTGCTTACATTCTTACGCTATTAAACATATAGTATCTAATAAGATACTACACTCTAAACTCTATCGTTGCAACCTAAAAAAAGGAAAAATCCCTACACACACACCAACATGTTCCTTCCGAAGAAGTGAGAGGGAATACCACCCTCCCTTTGAAAAGCTTACTCCATCATTCTGAAATACCTGTAATTCCTTCAAGAAAATCTAAACTATCAAAGTATGAAATAGATAACTCCAAATTTTTCTTATATCGTTATAAAACGGATTGTTAAAAGTTTATTGAAAATGTATCTTAAAATAAAGTTAATACTATTTTAAATAACAAATCTTATCTAGCTTGAAATTATAATCTATAGGATCTCTTTCTTTCTAGTTCTTTATATTATCTTTTACTACATGTATAGTCAAATAATGTTTAATTCAAATATCTATGAATCTCTTTCAATATTAGGTTTCATATACTAAGTATTCTTTATTTAGGCTGAGAACCAAAAATTACAATCTCTTGTGTTTAGAGCTTTGAAAATATAACTTTAAGTTATTAGAGATATGTTTATATTCTTAGAAAAGCTCAAGTGAAAATCAATAATAATACAAAAAAATAACTATTGAATGGAATCTTAAGGAATTTATTCAATATAAAATGCGGTGACAAATATAAACGAAGACGCGAACCGAAAGCATTGACGCTATGAACGAAATTTGAAAATAAATTTCAACGCGGCGCGGCGGTGAAAATCTACCGTCGACTGTATCTAGCTACGTCGGATCATATTAAACAACAAAACTAAACTTCAGAAGTTTTTAGCCAGAATATAGAACAAAAGGTTCGATAAATATTATGACCTATTACGCAACATGAAATTTTTCTTTAGTTTAGTTTAGTTTAGTTTATTCATCAAACGGAGAATACATTTACATATATTTCCTTAGGATTACTAGATACAATATAAACTTAATGTTAAGTACCCACCAGGCTACATAAAATAAATGAAAGTTGATTTTTAAAAACATCTCTGATATTACTATTAAAAAAATCAATATAATCACAAACAGCATTGGCTTCTCTTAAGCATCTTGTAAGAGGTTCATTAAGCCCATAATTCATTCTATGAAAAGGTTCATGAAATAAACTTCTTGCTCTTAAGTTTCTCGATGGAGCATAAATATTAATTAAAGACAATAAATAAGGACAGTTAACATGGTTATTTAAAACATCTCTTACAAGTAATACAGAAAAATATTTACGGCGTACCGAGAGTTTATGTAAGCCAATAAGTTGGCATCGTGAATCATACGAGGACATTCGAATGTTCCAGTTAAGACGATAAACCACAAGTCTTCTAAAGCGTTTTTGTATATTTTCGATCCTTTGTGAACTTTGTAGGGAAAATATTTTGACAACTGAAATGTCAGTGTGACTTCACCCCAAAAATTTTTTTTTGATGTGTGACCACCGCCTTAAAAGCGATGATTATACTTACTTTTAGGTTCACACCAGTCACTAGATGGCGCTCATCCTACATTACAGATGCTCAATTTCATGGCGACAGATTTCCGCTTTCGAATAATTCCCACTTTCGGAGAAATTTCCCTTGTCAAAGTGTTCCCTTTTTAGAAAATTTTGCCTGTCAGATTAAATTCCTTCACGGAACAGTTCCTTCATGCTCTGACAGAAAACATCCCGAATTTGTACCTGTTGAAATTATCTCTTCGGCTTTTATGTCCGATAGGACAGTTGCACCACTAATGACAGAGAGTTCCAAAACTGGAATCCGATTTGGCTCTATGTATTAGTGTCAGTATGCTATTCACCAGACCGACTTGGTGGTGAAATTAGTTTGTATAATTTTTATACCACACTGAAGAGAAACAGGAATTCTGAGACATTTTATTTTTTTTTTGATGACGTACTTGTCTAGTTGAGATTTCCCCATGGCGAGGTCAGTTCTGAGTTATAAAAGTATTTTTGGTACATAGACCAACCAATACATACATCAGACATGAGAACGAGGTGACATATTTGTTTTGTCATAAAGTTGCATTGGTATGGTGAATTTATTTATCGCAAAATTTATTTTCCTCTAACTCATGTCCAGCATCCCACATCTGATGGAATGGTTGACACACGTCGGTTGGACAAATTGGAAGTCATAATCCAATTGTTTAGTTGGTTTATTCCAAGTTCCATGACGGTGGTGACATCTATGCGTTAGCCTAATAAACTAATAATGAAGATACTACTCTATGAACATACCACTTAGCCATAGAGAAATTACTCTATCCTTACTGTGAATGGTTTGTAACTCTATGGCCAGCTATAAAAATATGATCGAGAGCATATTTCTTTCTATTTTTCACTCGACCATTTTACCTACCAGTCTCGTTGCAAGCAGATAGTTTTATTTTACGCAGCTGAACAAATTATTTTTCCTGTAAGGATTTCTTCGACGCAAAAAAGGTATGTAATATTGAAATAAGGTCTCAGAGGATTGAATATATTCAATTCCATGAAACCCTTATTAATTATTACCCCATTTTTCTGAATTTCAGGTGAAATTCTACACATCAAATTAAGAGTCCAATAAGACGAATTTCTTTTTTTTCGAACGATTTTTTTTTAAAGCGTCTGTGGTACCACATGGTGTGGATACTACGACGCTGCGCGTATCCAAGTTGTTTTTAGGACATCCAATCCTAAGATTATTAGGATATTACATAATTCCAAGGTAGGTTTTTTGTCCATTTTTTTCAAAATTTCTGTCATTTGACATGGCGTGGTTTTCCTCCTAGGAAACGCCAGAGCACATGGTTTTGGCAATCCATGTGGCCATCGACGCATCAAGGGCAGGAGCATCTATAAATTTATGAATTTCCTATTACATCTTTACTTACTTATCAACACTGAGTTGTTGAGTTATCTGCAGCGGTATCCGGAAGGGATTCCGAAGGATTCTAATTAAAGCTCCATATATAAAAGTGAAGTGTTGTGCTTTGTTTTTGTGTTAAAGGAATTTTTCTGCTAAGCCACGTGCGGCCGACGCAGTCCCGCACACAGATCCGTAAATTCACTGTCGTCCAGACATCAGAACCTTCGAGGAAGTGGTGTGTCGTCGCTGTTTAGTGTACCTCACCCTTCCGCCCACTTTTTTTTTGTTCGACGACGTGAAATTATCTACGCATCTTCTGCACCGTCCTGACGCCACGGTTGCAGAACACCTTTTACTATATCCACGGACATCATTGTATGATTTCTGAAGCACCACCTGCGGTGCCAAGAAAGCCCACCTGCGGGCACATACACCTTGTTTGATAACAATTACTGTGAGCAGGAGATCGCTGAGATCAATCTTTGAATATCCATCTGTTTGGACAAGTGTTCCTCAGACTGGATACCTCATCACTTACATCTGTACTTTAGACACCACGCGCGGTGTATTCACCAAGCGCACCTCAGCTCTGTTGCGGATCCGCATTGGATTTGGACGCTTTTGCTTCCGATCTTGCGAAACGTTTGCATCCCTACAACTGGAGTTACGTTTTGGTCCTCTTCGAGTCTTCAGTTTCATCAGTTCGAGTTATTTTTATCATCATTGAGGATATAAAGGAGTGCGATCATACATCCATCTCAACAAAAACAAAATTCACTTGAGTATTATTTTTCAATTTTACTTTGTTATTAGTATATCCGTATGGTATATGTAGTTATTTTTAGATTACATTACTTTGATCCATTGAAACTATATGAGAGATAATCCTAAGACTCGATTTTGAAATTTAATTACCTTAATATTAAAGCGTTTAACTTTACATTTTGCTGCCTACGTTAACTTTAAAATTTAATAGCTTGTGCTACAGAATCGGTAAGAGATTCGGTTTTTGAATATTAATAATTTATTATCGCGAGACTTTTTTTTTCTGAACTGCGAACTAATTTTGGCAAAATTTTTGAATAGATTGCTAAATCTGAAATCAACCACGGATAGTCTGGTAACTATCTGACATTTGTCTTCGTCCTTTAAGTGTAGTATGTTATGTGAAATTGTGTTTTCCATACTTTAGTGTGTCCAAGTTTTCAATTGGCAACCAACTCCAGAGTCACTAAGACGCCTTACGCCAATCATCAATTATCTTGCTAGGGATACAAACTCCCTACCCCGCTGTATAGCTGGGAAACTGCATCTTGTGAATACATGATATCAAGTTGCAACCATAATAAATCATTGATAAAATTTTGAAAATACAGATAAATATTTTTGAAAATACGATATTAGATAGGAGCAGTGCACTTCTTCATCTAGGTATTTAAGATTTTTAAACTTTATTGATTTTTGAAACATATTTAACTATATTGCATTCATTGATATCATATACGAACTGTATATGCATTTATTTCCAACTTTTACTTTTCAGCGACCCTCCCTGATATTGACCTGAATATTTTTCGATCCTGTAATAGTTTTTATTTCTATACGGTAAACATACTTACCTTTTTACCTGGTATCTTAAGAAACTTTGTTGTTTTCTAGTACACATTACGTGTATATCCCTTCCTCACTTGTTTGTTTTTCTGAATTGTTTGCAATTCACTCCATCCATTGGATTTGCTTCCATTGAGTTTTCACTTACCTTTAAACTTCAATTAGTATGGTACTATTTGCCATCTTGTTATGGTCTTGTTTGTGTGGTATACCTACCTGATGCCAACAAACCTCCTTTTGTGATGTTAATCACTGTAAACCTTATCGGTTTCAATATACACATTCCAGGTATTCTTACCTGAAACGTTTTTGTATTCAGCACTTCGGTGGCTTTGGAATTCGTTTTGACTTTACGTTACCTAGTGTTAATACACTACCTGTGTACACACTTAACAATCTATTATTCTTTCAAGAAGTTAATAATAGATGTTTTTTTGATCCTTTGTTGTGATTGTTGTATGTCTTGGTTTAGGTCAAACGGAAGTAACGATTTATGATTTCGTTATTCCCGCCTATTGTTAGTAAATTATATATGACTTAATATGAGAAATCTTATCTAGTTTTGACTACAATTTCGTGCGGTTGAATATCTCTATTTGAAATTCGATATAAATTCGATAAAATCTTTTCGAAATCGGATTACTTAAATATAATTGCAATATTGACAGCATTTACAAGCCGCTGTGGCCTAATTGTTTTACTTTGTTTTGATTTAAAATTGTTTCATTGTCGTGATCTACTTTTTGTACGCGTGATTATCTTTAGTATTAATTTTACTTTACTTGAATTTTTAAAAGTTTATCGACCATTTCATTTATTGAGAATTACATACTTACCTTACCCTTCTGGTATTAATTTTCGGTATTACCAAGATTGAATCTTGGATATCGTCTTCGTAATTGATAAATTTACTTTTATAAAAGTTTTGATAACGGTTGTATTTTCGGTCGAGTAAATATATTTAATTTTTTTTTGATTTAAATACATATGCTTTGATAGCTTAAGTATTTAGGAAATAATAATCCTGTTAGTATTAAGAATTTAACAAATAAAACTTTTGTATGATTATAGTAATTGAAACTTTTTGCAGTCTTCATTTATTAAGTTGATTTTGATGCAGACTTTCTTTCAGTTTTCTATGAGTTATAAGAATTTAGACATTATGGAATAGGTTATTTAGGTCCGATGGGGGTTGTATAGAACTCTCTCTCCTTCACATTTTCATGAACGGTGGAACCTTTTTGTATAGGATGTTTGGGTTAGCTTAAGTTTAGTATAGATATTTAGTAATGTAGGTCAGGCTTGACCTACATTTATGAAAAGGGGCTTCTTAATAATATTCCTTTTTCTGTCATAGAGAAGCCATGGTTCGAAGAGGGAGTGGATCCTCTTCGGAAATGGGCGGGTTAAGAGACAGGGGTTGTCGTCTACACCTTAGACAACCCGACACCAGGTCAGACACTTCGCTCCTGCACTCTACATAACATTAGAGCATGGTAGAGACGAGGGTACAGTCAGCTCTAGATATCTTCTGACATCCAAGGATATCATAGTTAGAAACTATTTAGTGTGGTCAATGTTATTTGTGGTAAAGGGAAAATTTCTACTTGGAACTCCATAGGAAGTGCAGGACTAAATTTTCTTCTCAAGCAATCGAAATATGATTACTCCTACAGTGAGTGTCTCAGATTAAGAGGGTCGGAGATAAAGAGACACACACATCATAATGAACAAATTTATCTTGTGCCACAGGCCTTAGTCTTTTAGAAAGAAAGGGATATATTAACATCCGTATCCAGATATGCAGGGTAAAAACTTGTAGCACCGTCGCGATCCCACAGCAAGGACTCACCTCCCTTCTGCTCTTGAGTGGAGCGGGGCAATGCTGCATATCGACGCGGTGGTCGATCGGTGACAACCTCAATTTGCCTCTCGGGTCAATGCCCTCCAGTTCGTGTAGTGGACTGAAGAGTAGTACGGGGTAGGGGAATTGAGGAATAAGAAATTCGATTTACTATTTTTATTTTTCTTCTATACCAACCGAGTTCGTGAAGGTTAAGAGATTCTGCTGTCGTCATTTCCCATGACACATGGAGGCAATAGGCCTTTGTGACTGGCGAGGTCTAGGGGTTTTGGGAATCCTCTTTTCTTCCACGAACACTACAATGATTGGGTCGGCTTCGGATCTTTTGAGTGTAGTAGTGGTCTGTGCGGTGACTAAATTCTGTTTCCGCGCGGGTCATCGGTATGAGTTTACTTTTTTTTGAGGTTTAAGATAATTTCTCTGGTGAGTTTGGTTTTGAGTATGTGTTGAATGAATTTTAGGTATTGCAGGTCATCGAAGCTACCAATTATAAAAATAATAATAAATTATCCACCCGCATTCTGGTTTCCTCGGGTTGTTACAAATCTAGTTCTGAGGTGATCGGCATGGTAAGATTATATGTTCTAAGGGATGTAGGTTGTGATCTGTGTTTGGTCCTATCTCTCTTACTTATTGTGTCTTTGGTATTTGGATATATTGGTATATGCTCCCATTTATTTATGGTGGAACATAGCAAAATGCGAAATCGTATGTGCATGTATACTTCTCAATACCTACGAGGTCCTGTCATACAACTATGAGAGAAGTGAAAGAACTGGAATGCTGTGGTGGATAAGTCTGTGTATGGAGAAAAAGAGGCCAAGGATTTGTGTGGTGAAGATATTCCTAGTAGAGACATGGTGCTCGATTAAGATGATAGTATGGGTACTGCACTGTACTACCACCACCAGGAAATATTGTAGTTGAAGCACGGACCGGCAATGGGGGTCCTCTAAGACCATCTGTAGGTTGGTCTTTTGCTTGATGCCCTCTACCGGGTGAACGTGTCAACAAAAATACCATCATCATCATACATATCCTAGCGAGAGGATATTCGTCCTTTCGGTAGTAGATAGAAATTACTGACGTATCAGAGTCAATGACTAGTGGGAGACATACACTTTTTGTGTATACTTCATTGGCCCCGTTTTGTGCGTATGGTGATTTGACAGGTTTCGGTTTTCTACGTTACAGAATGGCTCTTGATATCAGTGGTTTCAGTCTGGGGTTTTAATTTCTACGGTACAGAATGGCGCCCAACGTGGGGCCTGGAGCACGTACCCGATACTTGTTCCGATGTTCATTTTGATTATTGAGAAGTTTAGTTTCTTGAAGTTTTGATGTTAGAAAATTTTTTTCTGGTGTTCGAGGAAAAATTTTTTTTTTGGGTCGAATTTATTTTCTGAGTTTAAGTTGCTTTTGGTAGAGTTATTCTGCTGGAGGAATAACATCTAGTCTATGTTTTGGATGCCTTATTGTCCGGAAGATTGGTGATCAAGTTCCTAATCTTCGTCTGTTGCATAGGATTCATTCGTAGTATTTTACCTTCTGTTTTGCTTTTGATTAAGGTTTTCGGTAACTTTATTGTCCAGGATTTAGACGTTTTTGAGTCTGGTCGTCTGTTGCGAGAGTACTGAAACTTTTTTCTTTTGAGTTTAGTAGAATTTTGAATTCGTCGAGGATGTTGTTGATAGATCTTTTGACCGGTGGTTGGTGAACAAGTTCCCGATGCACGTCTGTTGCAGAAGCTATTAACACTCCAAGAGAATCCACTCACTCACCTTTAACGCTTATTTTCGGATCTTTCAGTTTTTGTATTGAGTAAAATCACAAGCCCAAATATATATTATGATGTTTTCATTCAGTTATGGTTTTGTCGGAGTTCGTTAAGTTGATGGAACTCTCATGAAGCGCTAACCGGTGGTTGGTGAACATGTTCCTAACGCACGTCTGCAGTAGCGTAATGAGACTCCTGATTTCTGATCGAATTTCCAATTTTTCATTGATTGATGTTGTACATTTATTGACCCAATAGTTAGACCACATCCACTAATTATTTTTAAAGTTTTTTTTAATTTTTTTTTGGGAAGTTAGTCGCTAGGCGCAATACTTCCACCTTTCCGTTCATGTTTATGGGGGGGGGGAGATTCTTTCCAGCCCCCGGACCGTATTTTGATGTTAAGACAATTTAGTATTTTTTGAAGTTTAAATATTATTGAGTATTTTTTAGATTTTGCAGTGTTGCATTTTTGAGTATATTTAAGATTTTTGCAGTGTTGCACCCTTTTTGAGTATTTGCAGTGTTGCACTTTTTGATTATTTTCGGAAGATGAGGAAGACGTAATCCTGATGATTCCATTTTTGAGTTTTGAGTATTTTCGGAAAATAGGGAAGACGTAATCCCGAAGGTTCCATTTTTGAGTTTAGTATCTTCGTTTGGTGAGGTCGTGGAATTCTGCGTGTTTCACGGGTCATCGAAACGCTTTAGTTTTGAGTTTAGTTTAAGCTCTCTTTAGTTTAGTATATCTTACATTTTTTCTATATTTAGTTTGAGATTATAGTCTTTGAAAACTTGAACTAGAAGAAGTTCATTAGTTTACAAAGAGCTGTAAATTTTTTTTTTTGGTGAAGGTTTAGTTGCCTTAAGTATTTTTTTTGTAGAGTTTAAGTTTTTCTTGAAGATTAAGATACAGATATTCAGTTTTGAAGCTTATGAGTATTTAGCTTATCTTACGTATTTAAGTATAATTAATTTTTTTTTTGTAATTGAGCTTCAATTTCGATACGATTGTTTCGGAACTAAATTTTTGCGAAGTCTAAGGAAGAAGTTTACCTTAGACCAACATAAATTTACTTTCACTACTTTATTTTTAAGATTTTTGAATAAGTTTTGAATATTCACTTTCGATAAATTTTTGAATTTTTTACTTGGTGTGAATTAGTGAACGAATCATGCACACCCCACCTTTTTATAGTATTAAGACTTTTTCTTTGTTTTGTGTAATTTTCGTAGCACAGCCCAATGCCCGGCTTTGCTAGGAAATTCTTTAATCCTGGTCCTTACAACCCGGAGTACTACGCACGTGTAGCTGACGAAATGTCACGAGCTGCACCCGCTAATCCTCAGGATGATTCCGTACACTCAGCCCACCACTCTGGTGTAGGCACGGATCATTCAAGCCCACCCGCTCGCGTACCAGCGAATGAAGGGCAACCTTTAGGTTCACCTTTGACTCCTGAAGAGCAAAGAAGAGCTCAACAAGCGGCCAATCAATCTGCCTATATGCAAGAGATGATCTCGGCAACGGTAGACTTACACCGGATGGATGACAGGAAATTTTTTGTAGAAGAACTTTCTCGAGGTCTCGCTGAAAGTCAAGCCATTTTATTAAGACATGTAACTGAGTTGTTACATAGTAGGGAGATCAATGCTAATAATCAAAACGTGAGTTATGCGAGTAATGCTAATAATAGTAACAGCAATGTTGATGATAATGTTAATCATCCACCACTTTCACAGCCAACCCCGGCTTTTCAAGTTAGTCGGCCTACAAATTCCGCAGTAATTCCCTACGTCGACATGCCTACTCCTCAAGGTAGGTCTGTCAATTTTCCAGCTAGAACTGTGGCTGGCGATATTGTTGATTTAACAAGCTTCGTGCCGGTTGCGCCTCCTTTGGCTACACAACCTGCATCACAACCCGTTCCTCCTGGAGCAAGTTCAAGTACCCCTCCGGTACATCCTTCGAACATGGCTCAGGGTGTGAACGTGGACGAGTTCATGTCGCGCATGAATTCTATTCGTTTGGATAACGATCAGTCTGCAACTTCTCAGCCGAAGGCAATACACTCTATTAATCCTACGTCTGGTGCCTACCCACTATTCCACAAATGGGGAATTAAGTTTGATGGGAGGAATATGCCAGTAGATGACTTTTTGTTCCGGTTGGACTTCATTAGAGCTAGTTATCGCTTTTCTTGGGAAGAAGTGTCTGGTGGTTTCCACCAATTTTTATCTGGACCTGCTGAACAGTGGTACTGGAGGTACCGCAAGCAAAATCTGCACGCGTCCTGGCAAACGCTACAATTGGCGTTAATTGAGCAATTCCACAGCCTCGAAACGGATACGGAACTGTCTCGCAGGTTGTATGATCGTAAGCAACAATCAGGGGAGTCCTTCAATGACTTCTTTGATGCTATGATGCATATGAACTCCAACTTGCGAATCCCTAAGAACGACAGGGAAATGATTGAAATCATTAAAGCTAATGTGAAACGACAACTAGGTCAGTCGTTGATATCATTTAGCACATACAGTCTTCAAGAGTTAGCATATCAATGTCGCACTATTGAAAAGTTCTTTGGTAGTTCTGACAACCCGCGACAACCTTTCGTACCTAATGCGTACAAACAACCTCACCCACCTAGACGCTTCATCAACGCGTTGGATGAGGAAACTCCTGGAGATGAATTAGCAGTTGCACTGAATGAGCAGGTGGAAGCGTTCCACCCTGAATTAATGAAATTCTGGTAATGCCAAACTGTGGGCCATGGGTTCCGCGATTGTGCAGATCCAAGACAAATTATTTTCTGTTTTAGATGTGGTTTACCAAATGTCTACAGTCCGAATTGTCCTAGATGTGCGGGAAACCCGAAGCGAGCAAATCCACCATCCGGGGGGATGCGCTCGATAAAAGCAAACCCGGAGTCGTAAGCACCAGGAAGGAAGAACCTTTGCTTGACACTCCTCAAATTAGTATTTTAAAAAGAAACCCTAATGAATTTTTGACTGATACCCAAACAAATACACTTTTGAATTTTCCTGAAATTAAGAATAAACCTGATTTACTATATAAGAAACCATTTCACGAAAGGCTACTCAATTATTATGAGGTTAGGAAGAAAGTAGCAGCATTTCCTGGAATTTCGAAACGGATTCGTAGAACACGAGATCGTTTTCAATTAAAGCGGACAACCTACCGTAACGTTGCTGTCGCTAGATTAGGCAAGGAATCCAATGATCCTTGTCCATATGTGACTGTGGAGATGTTGGGAGACAAGTTTCTTGGACTCTTGGATTCCTGTGCGAGCATTAGTTGCTTGGGTACAGATTGCGTAGACTACTTAAAAGCGAAGCATGTTAAGGTTAGGAACGTCGAGTCTACGGTGTCCACTGCGGACGGGAAACAGCAGCAAATTAAGGGAATGTTTACTACTGATGTCCAGTACAACGGGATGCTGTTCAGCATGGATTTTTACGTCGTGCCAACACTTTCTCAACGTTTGTATTTAGGCGTTGACTTTTGGCGTAAATTTGGACTGGCACCTCATCTGATTTCTTCCATATCGGATTTTCCATCAGATGGAAACTCCACAAACCAAGTGAAGCTCAGTCACGAAGAGTCCACTCAACTTCGTGATGTGATTCGTGGTTTTCCTTCTTTCGCGAGCAAGGGGCTCGGGAAAACGACACTGGTAGAGCATTACATCGATACGGGTGATGCCATACCAATTAAGCAGAGGTATTATCCTGTTTCTCCTGCGGTACAAGCAATGATGTATGAGGATGAGGAATTGGATCGTATGTTGTCTTTGGGGGTCATCGAAGAAAGTTCTAGTGCATGGTCTTCACCAGTTGTGCTAGTGCGCAAGCCTGGGAAGAACCACCTATGCCTAGACTTTCGGAAGGTGAACTCGGTTACAAAGAAGGATGCGAGGCCAATTGCCCATATTGAGGGTCTGTTAGCACGCCTTTCAAAAACTCGCTATATTTCTAGTGTAGATTTGAAAGACGCATTCTGGCAGATACCGTTGGAGAAAACTTCAAGGAAAAGACTGCTTTTACAGTACCTGGTAGACCTTTGTACCATTTCAAGGTCATGCCAATCGGTTTGTGTAATGCGCCGCAGAGTCTGAGTTATCTTATGTCTAAGGTAATTCCGACAGAATTGCGGGATCTAGTGTTCGTTTATCTCGATGATCTTTTGGTCGTGTCTGAAACTTTCGACGAACACTTGGCGATATTGAGGCGAGTAAGTCAGGAATTGACTAGGGCAGGACTGACGATCAACGTGGAGAAATCCAAGTTCTGTTTTGATGAGCTTCAGTATCTAGGTTATAAGGTTGGGCAAGGCTGTTGAAAGCTGACCCCGACAAAATTGCAGCAATTAATGAATTCCCGATACCTACCACAACTCGTCAAGTAAGACGTTTCTTAGGATTGGCGGGATGGTACCGGCGATTCATTAAAGATTTTTCTCTTTGACAGATGTACTGAAGAAAGGTAAAGCGTTCGAGCTTAACCAGAAGGCTCTAGAAGGCTTTGATTCCATCAAGCAGGCGTTGACGACAGCTCCGGTGCTGGTTAACCCTGATTTCTCGAAGGAATTCGTGATTTTGTGTGATGCATCCGCGTCCGGTATCGGGTGTGTTCTTTGTCAGCGGGACGAAGATGGGGCTGAACACCCAATCTATTACTTCTCCCAGAAGCTAAACGCTGCGCAAAGAAATTACTCCGTCACCGAACGGGAATGCCTTGCAGCTGTACTTGGTATCCAGAAGTTTCGATCGTATGTCGAGGGATATCATTTTCGAGTAATCACAGACCACTCCAGCTTGAAGTGGCTGATGAATTTAAAGGATCCTACTGGCAGGTTGGCCAGGTGGAGCATGCATCTCCAAGGATTCGATTTCGTGGTAGAGCATCGAAAGGGAACTTTGAATGTCGTGCCAGACGCGCTGTCAAGAGTATATGAGGCAGACAATTTGACGGTAGAAGCCTTCCTTTCATGCCTAACACGGGTCGACCCCGAGGAGGTACTCCACTTGGACTTAGAGGATTCCTCTTTCCAGTCAGCAGGATACCTGGACCTCATCAACCACATCAAAAAGGAGCAGGAGCGATTACCCGATCTCAAGGTATCCGAGGGATACGTGTACAAACGTACCAAACACTCTATTGGTAATCCCCTCGCAGACGACTTAACGTGGAAACTGTGGGTTCCATCCGAGATGACGAAATCAGTCATTGAGTTAGCTCACAACCCTCCAAGATCTTCTCACGGCGGTGAAGTTAAAACTCTTTATAGGTTGAGACAACGATTTAATTGGCCGAGTATGTATACTCAGGTCAAGCATTTTGTTGACTCTTGTGAAGTTTGTAAAACTACTAAGGCTTCGAATATGACGCTTCGTACAGAGATGGGGAATAGTTTTGAGGTCGATCGACCTTTCCAACATTTATATGTAGATTTCTTGGGCCCCTATCCTAAATCGAAAAGCGGAAATTCATTCATAGTCATAGTAGTCGATCAACTAACCAAATTTGTTTTGATCAAACCTTTAAGGAGAGCTACAGCTCTAAGTGTAGTTAATTTCTTGCAGGAGAATGTGTTTTTAGTTTATGGTGTGCCAGAGAGTATACTCTCCGACAACGGCACTCAATTTTTAAGTAAGGATTTTCAAATTTTGTTGAATACGTATGGTGTTAAACACTACAAAACTGCGGTATATTCGCCACAAGCGAATGCTAGCGAACGAGTGAATCGCTCGATTCTTGCGGCCATACGTGCATATATTAATCCGAAGCAGTCCAATTGGGACGCTCATCTATCGTCCATAAGTAGTGCACTTCGCACAACCGTTCATTCCACTCACAAGATGTCCCCCTATGAAGCTCTGTTCGGTCAGAGAATGATTGAGCATGGGGCGGACTATCGTCTGTTGAGAGAGTTAGGAGGTTTGAACAATTCGGAGATAGATTGGCTACCCAAAACTGCAAAGATGAACATACTCCACTCTTATCTGAAAGAGGCATTAGCGAAGGCTCATGCTGATTATGAAAAAGTATACAATGTGCGTAGTCACAAAGTCAATTATAAGGTGGATGATGAAATATATAAGCGAAATTTTGTGCTTAGCGACTCTTCGAAGCATTTCAATGCGAAACTAAGTTCAAAATTTATTAAAGTTAGAGTTTTAAGAGTAATTGGCAACAATTTATATGAGGTTGTGGATAGCAAAGGCTATAAATCGACGGTGCACACTAAAGACATTAAGAGGTAGTGTGAGATATTGATGTGTTGGTGAATGCAGTGTTAGTGGTAACTACACTTTCCTTCTCTACACTCCAATATGTTCACTCACGAACAATTTCTACTGTGATATTTTTTTATCGTTGTGCCCGGCGTATGCTCAGCTGTGCATGAGACCCTTGTGCTTGTACAATTATTGTCCCTTTTCCTTCTTCCTGCAAAATTTTTTTTTTGCAAGAAGAACCATTTACGTTTTGTGTTTATTCGTTTGTTAGATTAAAAATCAGATTATCTGTGTGTTACACACACAGCGAACCAAACAATTTTTTAACCCTCCAAGATCTTCTCACGGCGGTGAAGTTAAAACTCTTTATAGGTTGAGACAACGATTTAATTGGCCGAGTATGTATACTCAGGTCAAGCATTTTGTTGACTCTTGTGAAGTTTGTAAAACTACTAAGGCTTCGAATATGACGCTTCGTACAGAGATGGGGAATAGTTTTGAGGTCGATCGACCTTTCCAACATTTATATGTAGATTTCTTGGGCCCCTATCCTAAATCGAAAAGCGGAAATTCATTCATAGTCATAGTAGTCGATCAACTAACCAAATTTGTTTTGATCAAACCTTTAAGGAGAGCTACAGCTCTAAGTGTAGTTAATTTCTTGCAGGAGAATGTGTTTTTAGTTTATGGTGTGCCAGAGAGTATACTCTCCGACAACGGCACTCAATTTTTAAGTAAGGATTTTCAAATTTTGTTGAATACGTATGGTGTTAAACACTACAAAACTGCGGTAAATTCGCCACAAGCGAATGCTAGCGAACGAGTGAATCGCTCGATTCTTGCGGCCATACGTGCATATATTAATCCGAAGCAGTCCAATTGGGACGCTCATCTATCGTCCATAAGTAGTGCACTTCGCACAACCGTTCATTCCACTCACAAGATGTCCCACTATGAAGCTCTGTTCGGTCAGAGAATGATTGAGCATGGGGCGGACTATAGTCTGTTGAGAGAGTTAGGAGGTTTGAACAATTCGGAGATAGATTGGCTACCCAAAACTGCAAAGATGAACATACTCCACTCTTATCTGAAAGAGGCATTAGCGAAGGCTCATGCTGATTATGAAAAAGTATACAATGTGCGTAGTCACAAAGTCAAATATAAGGTGGATGATGAAATATATAAGCGAAATTTTGTGCTTAGCGACTCTTCGAAGTATTTCAATGCGAAACTAAGTTCAAAATTTATTAAAGTTAGAGTTTTAAGAGTAATTGGCAACAATTTATATGAGGTTGTGGATAGCAAAGGCTATAAATCGACGGTGCACACTAAAGACATTAAGAGGTAGTGTGAGATATTGATGTGTTGGTGAATGCAGTGTTAGTGGTAACTACACTTTCCTTCTCTACACTCCAATATGTTCACTCACGAACAATTTCTACTGTGATATTTTTTTATCGTTGTGCCCGGCGTATGCTCAGCTGTGCATGAGACCCTTGTGCTTGTACAATTATTGTCCCTTTTCCTTCTTCCTGCAAAATTTTTTTTTTGCAAGAAGAACCATTTACGTTTTGTGTTTATTCGTTTGTTAGATTAAAAATCAGATTATCTGTGTGTTACACACACAGCGAACCAAACAATTTTTTTTTAAGCAATATAGGAAATATTCTCCTTTTCCTTCTGCTTTTGGAACAAATCTTATTATGCACAAGTTTTGTAGGGAAAATATTTTGACAACTGAAATGTCAGTGTGAATTCACCCCAAATTTTTTTTTTTGATGGGTGACCACCGCCTTAAAAGCGATGATTATACTTACTTTTAGGTTCACACCAGTCACTAGATGGCGCTCATCCTACATTACAGATGCTCAATTTCATGGCGACAGATTTCCGCTTTCGAATAATTCCCACTTTCGGAGAAATTTCCCTTGTCAAAGTGTTCCCTTTTTAGGAAATTTTGCCTGTCAGATTAAATTCCTTCACGGAACAGTTCCTTCATGCTCTGACAGAAAACATCCCGAATTTGTACCTGTTGAAATTATCTCTTCGGCTTTTATGTCCGATAGGACAGTTGCACCACTAATGACAGAGAGTTCCAAAACTGGAATCCGATTTGGCTCTATGTATTAGTGTCAGTATGCTATTCACCAGACCGACTTGGTGGTGAAATTAGTTTGTATAATTTTTATACCACACTGAAGAGAAACAGGAATTCTGAGACATTTTATTTTTTTTTTTGATGACGTACTTGTCTAGTTGAGATTTCCCCATGGCGAGGTCAGTTCTGAGTTATAAAAGTATTTTTGGTACATAGACCAACCAATACATACATCAGACATGAGAACGAGGTGCCATATTTGTTTTGTCATAAAGTTGCATTGGTATGGTGAATTTATTTATCGCAAAATTTATTTTCCTCTAACTCATGTCCAGCATCCCACATCTGATGGAATGGTTGACACACGTCGGTTGGACAAATTGGAAGTCATAATCCAATTGTTTAGTTGGTTTATTTCAAGTTCCATGACGGTGGTGACATCTATGCGGGAGCCTAATAAACTAATAATGAAGATACTACTCTATGAACATACCCCTTAGCCATAGAGAAATTACTCTATCCTTACTGTGAATGGTTTGTAACTCTATGGCCAGCTATAAAAATATGATCGAGAGCATATTTCTTTCTATTTTTCACTCGACCATTTTACCTACCAGTCTCGTTGCAAGCAGATAGTTTTATTTTACGCAGCTGAACAAATTATTTTTCCTGTAAGGATTTCTTCGACGCAAAAAAGGTATGTAATATTGAAATAAGGTCTCAGAGGATTGAATATATTCAATTCCATGAAACCCTTATTAATTATTACCCCATTTTCTGAATTTCAGGTGAAATTCTACACATCAAATTGAGAGTCCAATAGGACGAATTTCTTTTTTTTCGAACGATTTTTTTTTAAAGCGTCGGTGGTACCACATGGTATGGATACTACGACGCTGCGCGTATCCAAGTTGTTTTTAGGACATCCAATCCTAAGATTATTAGGATATTACATAATTCCAAGGTAGGTTTTTTGTCCATTTTTTTCAAAATTTCTGTCATTTGACATGGCGTGGTTTTCCTCCTAGGAAACGCCAGAGCACATGGTTTTGGCAATCCATGTGGCCATCGACGCATCAAGGGCAGGATCATCTATAAATTTATGAATTTCCTATTACATCTTTACTTACTTATCCACACTGAGTTGTTGAGTTATCTGCAGCGATATCCGGAAGGGATTCCGAAGGATTCTAATTAAAGCTCCATACATAAAAGTGAAGTGTTGTGCTTTGTTTTTGTGTTAAAGGAATTTTTCTGCTAAGCCACGTGCGGCCGACGCAGTCCCGCACACAGATCCGTAAATTCACTGTCGTCCAGACATCAGAACCTTCGAGGAAGTGGTGTGTCGTCGCTGTTTAGTGTACCTCACCCTTCCGCCGACTTTTTTTTTGTTCGACGACCTCGAATTATCTACGCATCTTCTGAACCGTCCTGACGCCACGGTTGCAGAACACCTTTTACTATATCCACGGACATCATTGTATGATTTCTGAAGCACCACCTGCGGTGCCAAGAAAGCCCACCTGCGGGCACATACACCTTGTTTGATAACAATTACTGTGAGCAGGAGATCGCTGAGATCAATCTTTGAATATCCATCTGTTTGGACAAGTGTTCCTCAGACTGGATACCTCATCACTTACATCTGTACTTTAGACAACACGCGCGGTGTATTCACCAAGCGCACCTCAGCTCTGTTGCGGATCCGCATTGGATTTGGACGCTTTTGCTTCCGATCTTGCGAAACGTTTGCATCCCTACAACTGGAGTTACGTTTTGGTCCTCTTCGAGTCTTCAGTTTCATCAGTTCGAGTTATTTTTATCATCATTGAGGATATAAAGGAGTGCGATCATACATCCATCTCAACAAAAACAAAATTCACTTGAGTATTATTTTTCAATTTTACTTTATTATTAGTATATCCGTATGGTATATGTAGTTATTTTTAGATTTATATAAAAGTGCTCATCATTACTTTGATCCATTGAAACTATATGAGAGATAATCCTTAGACTCGATTTTGAAATTTAATTACCTTAATATTAACGCGTTTAACTTTACATTTTGCTGCCTACGTTAACTTTAAAATTTAATAGCTTGTGCTACAGAATCGTTAAAAGATTCGGTTTTTGAATATTAATAATTTATTATCGCGAGACTTTTTTTTTCTGAACTGCGAACTAATTTTGGCAAAATTTTTGAATACATTGCTAAATCTGAAATCAACCACGGATAGTCTGGTAACTATCTGACATTTGTCTTCGTCCTTTAAGTGTAGTATGTTATGTGAAATTGTGTTTTCCATACTTTGGTGTGTCCAAGTTTTCAATTGGCAACCAACTCCAGAGTCACTAAGACTCCTTACGCCAATCATCAATTATATTGCTAGGGATACAAACTCCCTACCCCGCTGTATAGCTGGGAAACTGCATCTTGTGAATACATGATATCAAGTTGCAACCATAATAAATCATTGATAAAATTTTGAAAATACAGATAAATATTTTTGAAAATACGATATTAGATAGGAGCAGTGCACTTCTTCATCTAGGTATTTAAGATTTTTAAACTATATTGATTTTTGAAACATATTTAACTATATTGCATTCATTGATATCATATACGAACTGTATATGCATTTATTTCCAACTTTTACTTTTCAGCGACCCTCCCTGATATTGGCCTGAATATTTTTCGATCCTGTAATAGTTTTTATTTCTATACGGTAAACATACTTACATTTTTACCTGGTATCTTAAGAAACTTTGTTGTTTTCTAGTACACATTACGTGTATATCCCTTCCTCACTTGTTTGTTTTTCTGAATTGTTTGCAATTCACTCCACCCATTGGATTTGCTTCCATTGAGTTTTCACTTACCTTTTTACTTCAATTAGTATGGTACTATTTGCCATCTTGTTATGGTCTTGTTTGTGTGGTATACCTACCTGATGCCAACAAACCTCCTTTTGTGATGTTAATCACTGTAAACCTATTGTTAGTAAACTATATATGACTTAATATGAGAAATCTTATCTAGTTTTGACTACAATTTCGTGCGGTTGAATATCTCTATTTGCAATTCGATATAAATTCGATAAAATCTTTTCGAAATCGGATTACTTAAATATAATTGCAATATTGACAGCATTTACAAGCCGCTGTGGCCTAATTGTTTTACTTTGTTTTGATTTAAAATTGTTTCATTGTCGTGATCTACTTTTTGTACGCGTGATTATCTTTAGTATTAATTTTACTTTACTTGAATTTTTAAAAGTTTATCGACCATTTCATTTATTGAGAATTACATACTTACCTTACCCTTCTGGTATTAATTTTCGGTATTACCAAGATTGAATCTTGGATATCAACTCCGTAATTGATAAATTTACTTTCATAAAAGTTTTGATAACGGTTGTATTTTCGGTCGAGTAAATATATTTAATTTTTTTTTGATTTAAATACATATTCTTTGATAGCTTAAGTATTTAGGAAATAATAATCCTGTTAGTGTTAAGAATTTAACAAATAAAACTTTTGTATGATTATAGTAATTGAAACTTTTTGCAGTCTTCATTTATTAAGTTGATTTTGATGCAGACCTTCTTTCAGTTTTCTATGAGTTATAAGAATTTAGACATTATGGAATAGGTTATTTAGGTCCGATGGGGGTGTTATAGAACTCTCTCTCCTTCACATTTTCATGAACGGTGGAACCTTTTTGTATAGGATGTTTGGGTTAGTTTAAGTTTAGTATAGAGATTTAGTAATGTAGGTCAGGCTTGACCTACATTCATGAAAAGGGGCTTCTTAATAATATTCCTTTTTCTGTCATAGAGAAGCCATGGTTCGAAGAGGGAGTGGATCCTCTTCGGAAATGGGCGGGTTAAGAGACAGGTCGTCTACACCTTAGACAACCCGACACCAGGTCAGACACTTCGCTCCTGCACTCTACATAACATTAGAGCATGGTAGAGACGAGGGTACAGTCAGCTCTAGATATCTTCTGACATCCAAAGATATCATAGTTAGAAACTATTTAGTGTGGTCAATGTTATTTGTGGTAAAGGAAAAATTTCTACTTGGAACTCCATAGGAAGTGCAGGACTAAATTTTCTTCTCAAGCAATCGAAATATGATTACTCCTACAGTGAGTGTCTCAGATTAAGAGAGTCTGAGATAAAGAGACACACACATCATAATGAACAAATGTATCTTGTGCCACAGGCCTTAGTCTTTTAGAAAGAAAGGGATATATTAACATCCGTATCCAGATATGCAGGGTAAAAACTTGTAGCACCGTCGCGATCCCACAGCAAGGACTCACCTCCCTTCTGCTCTTGAGTGGAGCGGGGCAATGCTGCATATCGACGCGGTGGTCGATCGGCGACAACCTCAATTTGCCTCTCGGGTCAATGCCCTCCAGTTCGTGTAGTGGACTGAAGAGTAGTACGGGGTAGGGAAATTGAGGAATAAGAAATTCGACTTACTATTTTTATTTTTCTTCTATACCAACCGAGTTCGTGAAGGTTAAGAGATTCTGCTGTCGTCATTTCCCATGACACATGGAGGCAATAGGCCTTTGTGACTGGCGAGGTCTAGGGGTTTTGGGAATCCTCTTTTCTTCCACGAACACTACAATGATTGGGTCGGCTTCGGATCTTTTGAGTGTAGTAGTGGTCTGTGCGGTGACTAAATTCTGTTTCCGCGCGGATCATCGGTATGAGTTTACTTTTTTTTGAGGTTTAAGATAATTTCTCTGGTGAGTTTGGTTTTGAGTATGTGTTGAATGAATTTTAGGTATTGCAGGTCATCGAAGCTACCAATTATAAAAATAATAATAAATTATCCACCCGCATTCTGGTTTCCTCGGGTTGTTACAAATCTAGTTCTGAGGTGATCGGCATGGTAAGATTATATGTTCTAAGGGATGTAGGTTGTGATCTGTGTTTGGTCCTATCTCTCTTACTTATTGTGTCTTTGGTATTTGGATATATTGGTATATGCTCCCATTTATTTATGGTGGAACATAGCAAAATGCGAAATCGTATGTGCATGTATACTTCTCAATACCTACGAGGTCCTGTCATACAACTATGAGAGAAGTGAAAGAACTGGAATGCTGTGGTGGATAAGTCTGTGTATGGAGAAAAAGAGGCCAAGGATTTGTGTGGTGAAGATATTCCTAGTAGAGACATGGTGCTCGATTAAGATGATAGTATGGGTACTGCACTGTACTACCACCACCAGAAATATTGTAGTTGAAGCACGGACCGGCAGTGGGGGTCCTCTAAGACCATCTGTAGGTTGGTCTTTTGCTTAATGCCCTCTACCGGGTGAACGTGTCAACAAAAATACCATCATCATCATACATATCCTAGCGAGAGGATATTCGTCCTTTCGGTAGTAGATAGAAATTACTGACGTATCAGAGTCAATGACTAGTGGGAGACATACACTTTTTGTGTATACTTCATTGGCCCCGTTTTGTGCGTATGGTGATTTGACAGGTTTCGGTTTTCTACGTTACAGAATGGCGCTTGATATCAGTGGTTTCAGTCTGGGGTTTTAATTTCTACGTTACAACTTGTTATACAAAAAGGGCTCCAAATTACAGAACAATATTCTAAAACTGATCGTACAAAAGCATTGAAAAGGGATTTAAGAGTGTAAGGGTCAGTAAACTCCTTAGAATTTCTAGATATAAATCCAAGCATAGAGTTTGCCTTAGCCACAATGTAGTCAATATGAAGGTCAAAGTTAAGTTTTTGATCAAATATGACGCCAAGATCTTTTTTTTTCATTAACTCTTGTGAGAGGCATACCCTCTAACTCGTAAGTATAAAATATTGGAGACTGGTTTCGGTAAAAAGACATAACTTGACACTTAGAAACATTTAAGAACAGAAGGTTTTTCTCACACCACTCACCTAGCCTAATGAGATCTTGTTGAAGAACTAAACAGTCAGATTGTGATTTAATTTGATAAAAAATCTTTAAATCATCAGCAAACATTAGTTTATTAGCAAACAAAAAGCGGAGGGGAATGTCATTAATAAGAACTAAGAATAAAAGGGGTCCAAGATGGCTTCCTTGGGGAACATCTGAGCAAACTTGAATTTGTTTAGAGTTAATGTTGTTGATGTGAACATATTGAATACGTTCACATAAATAGGACTGGAACCACTTCAGAAGTTTTGAATGAAAACCAATAACTTTTAACTTTTGAATCAAAGAATGGTGGTTTACTCTATCGAAAGCTTTGGAAAAATCTGTGTAGATGACGTCACACTGGGATCCACTTTCAAGACAATTTAGAACAAGGTTACTGAAGACCATAAGATTCGTCGTAGTAGATTTTCCTGTAACAAAACCATGTTGGTACGGTGAAATTAATTCTTTGAGAGAGAAAGACAACTTTGTATAAACAATTTTTTCAAAAAGCTTTGGGATAACAGATAGCTTACAGATGGGACGGTAATTTGTAACATCTTGTTTGGGTCCAGCCTTATGAATGGGAATGACGAAAGAAATTTTCCAAGCATTCAGAAATACACCACTATCTAAAGATGAATTAAATAAAAGTGTCAATGGAACGGAAAGAGCACTTGCACACTGTTTCAAAACGAAAGGAGAGATGTTATCAGGACCAGGTTGTTTATCTAAACTCAAACCAGCTAAGGCATTTAAAGTGTCAGAAGTACTTATATGCAAGAAACCAATATTAATGGGATTGTTTATACAGGTTGTTTCGTTAGAAGAAGGAATAGTGGATGACGTATAGACCGATTGAAAAAAATCAGCAAAGAAATCACAGACTGTGCGTATGTCAGAGGAAGTTTTACCAGAGTAATTCATGCAATTTGGAATACCATTGGAATTCTTTTTTCCATTTATGTAGCTCCAAAAGCCTTTGCTATTAATCTTTAAATTTTGCTCCGTACGTAACAGATAGTCTTTGTATAAGAATTTATTTAGAATATTGAATTCAGATTGGAGACGCCTATAGTTATTTAAGAGGGTAATATCGTTAACGGATTTTCGAAATAACTTGTACGCTTTGTTTTTTTTATTATTTAAATTGCATAACCTTTTATTATACCATTTAGGCTTTGAATTTTTATTGGTACAATTCTTAGGTATGAAGCGTTCTGTAGCCTGATTTAGTGTCTTTAAAAAAATATCATAACAAACAGGAAGTTCATTGTACATGAAGATTTGTTGCCAAGAGATAGAGTTAATGCAATCAGAAATAGCAGAAAAATTTCCTTTGGAATAATTAAATGAAATTAAACTGTTGCATATAGGCTTAAAATATCCAAAAAAAAGTAAATTCAACACATAATGCTAAATGATGTAAAGAATTATTGAAAATAGGGTTTATACATTTAATGATATTAGTAGAAAGTTCCTTATCTACAAAAATAAGATCCAAGATTCGATTTAAATTATTGAAAAATCCATTAATTTGAATAAGATCAAACTCACAAAAAGAATCAATTACCTCACTTTCTAATTCAGAATTAACATTATAGGGCAATAAACAAACTTCATCATGATCAAATGTCCAATTAATATTACATAAATTAAAATCTCCTAGTATAACCAAGTGTTGATTTGAAGTTAAATTAGAAGAAAGATAACGACAGTTACTGACATGTAATTTATAAAGATCTAAAGAACTACCTGGTGGTATATAGTTTAAAATACGAGTTATCAATAAGTCGAATAATAAATCCATTGAAACTCGGACAGCAATTTGATCCACATCGTATTCAGATTGAACAGAAGAAGACGGCAACTCTATTTCAACACAGGAATATTGAGAGCGAACGGCAATTAACACTCCCCCGCCTCTGGTTAAATTTGTTAACTGCTGGCATCTATCCTTTCGAAAGACATTATATAGTCTACCATCAAATAATTCAGAATTATGATGATCGTTTGAAAGCCAAGTCTCCGGAAAGTGATAACATCATAATGCGAAGAAGAAGAATGTAAAAACAATTGATTTAATTTCGTACGTAATCCACCAGTGTTCTGGTAGTACAACAAGAACTGGTTTTTTGAAGGCAGTGAGCAGCGGCGGGGGCTTGATGGATCAGTTGGTAGTCACTGGCGTGGAGGTGGTTGTGATTGTTCGGTTTGTTGAGATGAGAGCGGCTGTGTCTGTGATGGTAAATTTTCGGTTTGCGAGGGTGTTATTGTATTAGTTGGAGATGGGTTCTCTTTTTTTTCACGTGAGATGAATAGTTTAATTTGAACATAGGAACCCCATACAGATGAGTTCATTACAACAGATAGCTTATTATATGGAACACTGAGTTTAAAATTGACAAATTCAAGTGTGGATATATCAGTACCTTTCTTCACTAACATGAAACATTTAAACTGATCTGATGGAATATTAGTTTTAAGACTGATGTGATTGATAATATCCTCAGATTTAGTGCTCTTATGGAACCTTGACAAGTGGAGCCGTTTGTGGTCTGGAAGAGCACAGAGAGTTGAGTTAGTGTCGGAACCAATAATTTTAAGAGATTTATGGATATTTTTGTTTTTATTATGAACTGTCAATTCGGAATTGTTATTAGTGATTTTGTCTGCGGTGTTATTATCGATGGTGGTTATTGAAGTAAGGATTGATGCTGAAGTTAAAGTTGGTGATGAAAGTAAAGATGATGATGAAGGTAGTGAACGATGGGAATTTAATGAAGGAGGGTAAATTTGCTGGGAGTGATTAACGTTTTCAGAAGGTTTAGAAGAGAGCTCCTCATTTTCTCTTATAGCACTTTTTTCATTAGATTTTGCCGTTTTTTTAGAAGGAGAACAACTAATCAGGAGCAATTTAAGAGATAAAAGCTCATTTTTCATTTCCTTGACACTATCGGAGAGTTCATAGAAATTTTTTAAGAAAAACGAGAAGTTTAGATTAGCACACGAGTTGCATTTCCAATACAAATTTTGGTTGGATAATGATTTATAATCACAATCAGTTAAATTAACACATTCTTTATGAAAAAGTCGCCCGCAGTAAAAACCACACTCAACGAATTCAATGTTTTTAGAACGTTTTATTATTAGATTACAATTAGCACAAATCTTAGACATTTTGAACGAAATAAGTTACAATGTGACTACGATAATAATCAAGTAAATTATTCAATTAATCTAACCGAAGATAAACCAATTACACAGACAAAATAGGGATCTGTTAAGGGTATTCTACCCACACCAACAAAAAGGTCAAAATGTTAATTAAAGTACCATATATATGAGAGTGCAATTCGCCTCCCCCACATATATTCGATTGAATGAATATTGTCAGCAATATAGTTTAAAATATACATGCAAATATAATGAATTTAATACAGCACTGCCAATGCTGCAGTGGGGATAAATGTCCATTTAGCGATGTTTCGGAAGTGCACTTCTGGAACTTGCTGAAAAAGAATGGTTATGATTTCTACTTAACTACTGTATTACCAACACTATTCAACGGATCTATAGTTTTCGGAAGACCGTTGCAATCTTCTTTATGGTATCTGATAATAATCAAAATATTGCAGATGCCTCGTCTTGGTGAGTTGGAATCTCTTTAGGAATCTTGTTTTTATAATCAGCGATATGACGGATATAATCAATAAAGTATAATCGGAAAGTAGTTGGATAGTGTCTGATACTAATTGACACTTTGAGTATACAAAGATCGTATGAATTAATTTGCAAAAGCGCGAGTGAATATAAAATAAAACATAGCTTTAAGCTGAAGGAGTGATTAACCAAGTGAGAGCGGCGTTTAAACGCTGACGTGGTTGGTCGCTACCGACACGAACGATGAAGTCTTGACGACTGAGTGAAAACGAAAATAAAATTTAGTGAGAAACAAAATTTAAGCATTAAAAAGTCTGTCTTGAAAAGCGAACGGAATGAATTTCGGAAATGGTAATCACTTTGCTAAACTTCACTACAAACCGGGAGCAAGGGCTCCAAAGGAATCTTTACGAAAAGAAACCGATCTTAACACGATATCGTACGATGGTTTACAGTACCGGACTTCCACACACAAATGACCTACATATGAGCTTAATTCACATACTATGTTTAAAAAAAAAACTATAGGTTGGTTTTGAAATTATCATTATCAATCCTAAAAGTAAGTAATAATAATAACTAGGTATAAAGTAGCGAGGTGCATATAAACAAATAGTGTTCATGCAATACCACCGTCCGTGGTCACTGACGTCATGAACGCAGCGTCTATGGCGTTAATGCACTCGCTTGAATATAATTTGGGGAGCGCCTGAGCTTTACTGTTCCCAGGCGAAATCGCAATACACAATAAAAATACAAAATAAAGGCTTTACCTGCTCATACGATGCACAATTGTGATATTATTAATACAAAGAAATATAAACCAGGATCTGTTGCTTATAGATGAGGTGTGTAATGTGTTGATTGATTTATTCCCGCGGTGCTTAGTATGTTGTTCTGTAAACTGGTGTATGTTTAAAGGACCGGCATCTGTGCATTGCACACGCCAGACGTCCTGCCGGATTCCTTCGACGAATATTATGCTCCTTAATCCCACTCTGTGATCTTCAGCCTGTCGTGACTGGGTATTGTACACGTGCTGAACTTGTATGGAAGAAGATATTCCTCGCTGAAGACAGCTTAGGACGTCGCTAATCGTCCTCTTCGATGCGCCGATAGGGCGTTATAAATTGTAGTGGAGAGTAAGGTTTCCACAAAAGATTGAAGCAACTGGCTTCAAGGTGTGGTCGTGATAGCCGACGAGCCGACGAACGGATCAACGTCCGGCTACCACACGTGGATGTATCAGCTCACAAATGGCAGGTGTGGGCGTAAACGTGTGCTTTTTTTGTAGCTATACTACGAGCACACTCAAATTGCTCCTATGCCCACTTATATTAAATATGATGTAGACTTGGAATTGCTACTATGCATAGGTGGCACCGCCACATATATTTGTATATATATATGTAGTTTTTTTGTTATTCTTTTCCGTCCGTCCGTATAAATAAAAAGACAAATTTTAATCCAAATTAAAAGAAAATTCAGTTTTAATTAATTTTAATAAAATATAAAAATATAAAATAACGAGATAATTATTTAATAAAGAAAAACAGATTTTAGAGAAACTTAACGAGCTTTACGGCTTAACAAGAACTTTTCTTTCTGAAGGTTACTTTTCGATTGATCTATAAAAATCTGCTAAGGTTTCTATCATAACAATATAGAGGTAAAAAAGCTTCAGTGAGCTTTTTTTTTCCAACTAAAATATATTTAAAGGCATAAACTTCTCGGCTATACTTGGTTAGGATATAGAATATTATCCCACACGGTCATCCTGAATTTCGTCTGCCTCAGACGATTCGTCTTCACTGTCATCATAGATTTTCCATAACTTCATGTAGTCCACAGCTGTTGATGTTAGGTTTGGACCTTCGTGATTACCAACTTTTTTAACTTCGTATCGATCGTTGCGCTTTACTTTCGTCACCTCATATGAACCCAGATACTTTGGATATAATTTCAGCCCAGTTCCAAACTGCGTGCGTAAGATAGCGAACATGTCTTCCAGTTTATATTTTACTGCTTCTTTTCTGTTTCTGTCGTAACCTCTTTTTGCTTCTTCTTGGACATTGCTGATTTGAATTTTGGCACACTCTCGTATTTCTTTCCTCTCGTCTTCGAATTGTGAAATTATTTCTTGTTGAAAAAGGCTTTTAAGTTCTAAGTCTTCTGGTGAAAATATAGGAACACCGAATAATAATTGAAACGGTGTCCTATTAGTGCTCCTGGATACCGTAGAGTTAATAGCACCCTGAACACGGCTTACAAATGTGTACCACTTCATCGGCTCCTCCAAACTTAACTTCGCAAGAATTTCAATAATGATTTTGTTCAGACGTTCTACCTGGCCGTTTCCTCTAGGTACTCCAGTTGTGACCATGTGATGAGAAATATTCTTCTTTTCACAGTAGTCCTTAAAATCGTTTGACGAAAAGCTGCTCCCTTGTCTGTGATCACTCGTCGTGGAAAACCAAAGGTATCACTCTGAAAATCAATGCGTTTGATAACGTCCTCCGTGGTACATGCCTTCACTGGATATATCCAAGTGAACTTGAAGAAAGCATCCACAATAACTAACATATACTTGTATGACTTAGCTGTCGATGGAAGTGGTCCCAGGTGATCCAGATGGTATGTGTGCAATGGAACATCCGGCTTTGAAATAGGATTCAGTAGGCCATCTAATTTCCCTTGCTTTTTTGACACCAGAATACACGCGATACAATTTTGAACTACTCCTTCGATGTGCTTCCTTAGATTAGGGATAAAATAGTCTTGACGAATAATGGCTTCAACTTTCTGCACACACACGTGACCTTTTTCATGAGCATTTGTTATTATTTGCTTTCGTAGGTTCTTTAGAACTACTAACAAATGAAGACCGCCTGCAAACTTATAAAGTACATTGTTACGAACTTCGAAGTCTTGATATGGCTGAATCTCTAACAACTTGATAGTAACGGCGCAAAAATCGTCCGATGCTTGTGCTTTTCGTACCGCGTTAAAAATTCCATCTTCCACTTTCAATACAGCAGGAAATCTACTAAGGGCGTCGACATGCCGCATTGCACTTCCCGATCGGTGGTGGACTTGGCACTGGAACTCCTCAATCTGCATTGCCCAGTTAGCTACCTTCCTATTAAGAGTCTTCTTTCCCATCGTAAGTTTGAACGCATTGCAGTCGGTGTAGATCTCAAAATCAAGCCCTAGCAAATAAACTCTCAATCTCTTCAATGCTTTTATAATAGCCAAGACCTCCAAATCATAGCTATGATATCTTTTCTGGGTACTGTTGGTTTTATAACTGAGAAAGAAAACTGGGTGAAAATGACCATCATCATGTTTCTGCAACAAAACGGCACCGAAACCTTTCTTGCTTGCATCCGTATGTAGTTGGGTAGGTAGAGACGGATTGAAAAGTTTTAAAATAGGTTCTTTGCATAACCGGTCTTTCAACTGCCTAAATCCTATTTCTTGACTTTCACTCCATACGAACTTTTCTCCTTTCTTGGTAAGATCTGACAGTGGCTTTGCCAGGATAGAGTATCCTTCAACAAACTTCCGGAAAAATCCCGTTAGCCCTAAGAAGCTCTTAACATGTTGCACAGTTTTCGGCTTTGGAAAGTTCTTCACAGCAATTACTTTCTCTTCTGAAGGTTTTATTGCTCCATATTCAACGACGTGTCCCAAAAACACCACATTCCTGTGCAAAAACTTGCACTTCTTCCAATTTATTATCAAACCATTCGCCTGACAGATATGTAAGACCTTCGCAAACTTCTCTATACAGTCCTTGACATCCTTTCCAGAAATTATAATGCCATCGACATAAATTCGTAATAAACCCTCACGTATGGCTTCTCGGAAGATTGAGTAAATAAGCCTTTGAAAGGCAGCCGGATAATTGCAAAACCCAAATGGCGCCTTTAAAAACTCCCACTGACCGTCTTGTGTAATAAATGCCGTAAACTTAGTCGAAGACTCCTCAATGTCCACATGAAAAAACCCATTGGTGAGATCCAGGGTAATAAAAACATTTGCATCAAAGAGACCTTCCAGAATGTCCTCGATGTTTGATAAAGGGAATAGATCTCGTATGGTTTTTGAGTTGAGTTTCCTAAAGTCAATGCATAGTCGATAACTACCATCTTTTTTATGTGCCAAAACAACAGGGCTTGCATAACAGGAGCTACTCTTTTTGATTATCCCTTCCTTCAACCACGTTTCGATCTGCTGATGCACAAAATCCCTCTCTTTTGGTGCTAACCGCCTCGGCTTTTCATAAACGGGTACGTCATCCGCTACAATAATTCTCATTTTGACACTCGACTCGATCCGCTTAATTGGGGTGTACGCATCTATAATTTCTGTAAGTGTTTTTCCATTCTCCTCATTCTTCACATGCTTTAAATTTTCCTTGGCTTCATCCTTCCCTGCACGATGTACTAAATTTACACGCGCCAGAAAAAGTTTTTCGTTGTCGGGTTCTAGCTTATAGGTTATAATTCTACCTTTGTCTATAAAAATGGCTGCAATTTCTAGAAAATCCTTCCCCAGTAGTATGCTTTCTCTCATAAAACTATCAGGTACTATGTGAAAATTCAGCTGATAAGACTCGAATTCAATGACCGCTTCTAACTTCGCATATCCCATCGTACTCTTTTCATCATTGCCAAAATTCGATACACTGATACCAGGGCCATCAAAGCAATACACTCCGATTTCATCGCTCACAGACTTTTTCATTATTGTTATATCACTTCCTGTGTCTAGATGGGCAATGACCTTTTTTCCTTTTAATCCCACCTCCATAGTTAGGTCAGAGACTTTCACTAAGTTAACCTGTGCCTTACTATCTCTTGAGCCACCGGCACCACTCTGATGCTTAGACGTAGATGTACAATTAGGGGAGATATGTCCAAACTCATTACACCTAAAGCAACGTGCTCCTTTTGATTTATTTGGGCACTGTCCAGTTGCATGAGACAAGGAGCCACAATTAATACAGCGTTTCGAGTTATGTCTGTCCTTGACCTGTTCTTTACTTTTTACTGCTGAACTATAGTCTACTGTTGGTCTTCTTTTCTCTCTAGCCTGGTCTAGTTTTAACTTTTCGTACGCCTTAAATTTTTCTTTAAGCTTTTTTAAGTCCTTTGATTGGTACAGAACTGCCTTATTAATTGTTTCATCAGGTATACCAGCAATGACATATCCTATCAAGTGTTGTACCTCAACGACTCCACTTAACGATATTTTCTTCATTCTATACAAATATTCAAGTAGAGATTCGTTTGACAGCTTCTTACTGTTCTCTAACAACCGGTGCACATTAACAACCTCTTTTGTTTCAAACTCGGTTTGAAGAACCTTTTTAAATTTCAAGGAGGTTTTTTGTATGAAATTTTATACTCGCAGTTAAGGCAGCTGCTTGCCGAATTTACAATTGAAAATTTAGAATGAAACAACAACAACTTGTGTGTGCTACCACCAAGTTCAAAGGCTGGAGTTATAGCTATTTCACGGGGACCAACCCGATCATCAGACTCCTTTAGTTGTTGTTTCATTCTAAATTTTCAATTGTAAATTCGGCAAGCAGCTGCCTTAACTGCGAGTATAAAATTTCATACAAAAAACCTCCTTAAAATTGTAAAAATTAAATCTTGACCAGTGTCAACTCTTTCGCCTCATCTCCCTCCTCATACGAATCCAATCGAAATCGTTGGCTTATGAAAAAGAGAGCAGATAATAGAAAGAACCTGAATAAAACAACAACAATTACTTGTGTGTGCTTAGAAAAATGCTAATCGGTTCAGTATAGTTCGATAGAACGAAAAAACCTGTAATTGGCTTACAACTTTCATGTGGGTGCGGTGGCGTAGTGCGTAGTGCACTAGCTCCTCACACGCTAGGTCGCTTGTTCAAGCCCAGCTCGGGCAAAAGTTCTTCAAAAAATTAAATTGAACATAAAAGCGTTTAAGCACCACTAAAGGAGTCTGATGATCGGGTTGGTCCCCGTGAAATAGCTATAACTCCAGCCTTTGAACTTGGTGGTAGCACACACAAGTTGTTGTTGTTTCATTCTAAATTTTCAATTCTTTTTAAATTTCGCCCAACTAACAACTCCAGTTTCCGCTTCAATCGCCAGCTTAGCAGCACCAGACAACAACCTCCTCGCATACAAAAATTTTTGAACCTCGTTCCATTTACATACTTCCGAAATTTGTTCAAAATCTGTCAACCATTCCTCAACTCCTTTACCAGATTCACCTGTAAACTTCTCGAGGGATTCCTCAACATCTTTTAATTGAATATTGTTTTGGACTGGTTTGTTATCTTCCCCTTCAGGCATTTTTGACACTGTGAGCTTTTCCTTACCTTCCGTTAAGTCTGACTGACTAACTTTCGTTGAGTCTTTCTGGCTATTTTTTGTTAAGTCTGTCTGACTACCCTCCCTTTTTTCTTTTCCCTCACTAATTTCTCCGTCCCCTTCACTTTCTACTGATTCAACTTCTTTCCTAACAGCTTCTGTTGCAGAAAACAACTGTCTTGACGTTATATCTATATGATAATCCCTGATCTCGCAATATTTTTCGTAATTGCTTGACAGTAAGCTCGGATAAATTTTCAGACAGGTTCATTAACACGAATATCGATCAACCGATGGACGACAAACAATTTATTGTTTAATTGCTTCTCAATAGAAGTTTTTTTTTTTTTTTATCTTACGTAACGTATGCAAAATATTAACATTATATTAGACCTTATGGGAATGATCACTGATCGCAGAGCTTTAGCTATATGGTTTGTGTCTTACGCTAAATTTTGTGTCATGCAAGTGCAGCCGAAAGTTTAAATTTGTATGATATTAGGTATATACATAAGTGTCATGCAATATATTTTCAATTTTCAATTTTCAATTTTATTAGTAAGTACAGTAAGACTGAGTCTTTTATAGTACTATTTAAAGAATGGTTTAAAAATTGCATATAAAGAAATAATAACATGAAAAAGAGAAAATTATAAAAAATATACAATAAAAAGGAAGTGATATAAACCTTAACATTGGATATAATTATAACATACAAGTAAATTATAAATTTAAAAAAAAGAAAAATATTATATGTATATATAAATAGATTGTTTTTTTTTTTTTTTTTTTTATTCAAATGAATTTATTATACTATAACTAAAAACAATATAGAACAAATTTACAAAATTTAAGAGAAAAAAAAATATATATATATAAAAAGATTTTAAAGAGACAAGAAGAGACACAAAATATATTCCCTTTTTCCTAACCCCTCTTTTCCCGTGAATACATTTTAGTTTCAGGGAAGCGAGTTCGAGAAGTGTTTAAAAACTTCACGTTTGAAATTAGCAAAATCTTTCAATTGCTTTATTCTATTTGGCAAGGAATTCCAAAGACGAATGCCATATACAAAGAGACACCGAGAAGAGTTTAAATAATTATGCGAAGGTGCTATTAGATTTCCTGTTCTAGACGATTGACAGTGGCATATTTCTTCATAAAGATACTGAGGTGTTTTTGTGTGAATGATTTTATGTAAAATGGAATGATCTCACCAGCTTATGTACTTAATCCATATTATATAAAGAACATGCTTTTCTTCTTTAATGTTCTTTTCTCCTCTGCAAAAGGGTTTTTTACTGATTAATCTTTACAAAAACTCAGACTGATTTTTTTTTGTAGTTTTTAAGGAATTTAAATTTGTAATTTGTTCACTGTCACTATTAAACTTGGCTTCTTTTTGTGTGTTGAACTAAACTCATTCTTTTGCACTGACACTCAACATTATTTTAACTTTTATATTTAGGCGCTTATAACTTTTTTTTTCACAAACCATAGGATATTCCCCTTTTTTTTACAAATTATTATCTCTTTATTATATATTCACTTCGCGCACGGGTTTTGGCTTAGTACAGTTTTAACCGTTATCCCACTTCTGACACCATGTAGTTTTTTTGTTATTCTTTTCCATCCGTCCGTATAAATAAAAAGACAAATTTTAATCCAAATTAAAAGAAAATTCAGTTTTAATTAATTTTAATAAAATATAAAAATATAAAATAACGAGATAATTATTTAATAAAGAAAAAACAGATTTAAGAGAAACTTAACGAGTTTTACGGCTTAACAAGAACTTTTCTTTCTGAAGGTTACTTTTCGATTGATCTATAAAAATCTGCTTAGGTTTCTATCATAACTATATAGAGGTAAAAAAAGCTTTAGTGAGTTGTATATTTTCAAACTAAAATATATTTAAAGGCATAAACTTCTCGGCTATACTTGGTTAGGATATAGAATATTATCCCACACATATATATAAGATGAATATAAATTGCATTGGGCGTTGGCCCGTATACTCGGTGGAAGAAAACTCGCAATTGAGTGAATTCCTCGACTGATGATTAAAAATCCTGCAGCCTGGTCTGCTTGTCCTGGTAGGTGTGGAATTGTTGTGCCCTCAAATCGGGCCTGACCGATAATCCTAAGAAAAAAAGAGACGCCATGGCTTTAGTGCATCTGTTAAATGACGCTGCCAAAAAAAGAAATGCTCGTCGACATATTGCATTTTATGCAATTTCGAATTGATGAGCAATAAAGTAAAACACTCACCTTAATCCTGGTATTAATTCGACCTTTCAAGAATAATTACTCCAATTTCAAACTTGCATTTGGATGATTTCTCACCAGAGAAACCAAAAAAAATCCAGACAAAATGGGCGCGGTCGGCTGCTTTAAAAAAAATACGTTCTGCAGTGAAGATGCTGCTTGGTCGATGTCTGGCTTCCAAATGAAATCCACATTCAATAGTCTGGCACAACTATCTGTTTTCCAAGTAGCCGGTCACCATGACACTTATCTCACTTCCTCCTTTCCAGTCATCGTTCCATTTCATGTGACGATTCGGATTGGAAGAAGCAGCGAAACTTCCTGTCAGTGTGTATGTCAGGTGACATAAAAAGGGTGTAAATTCTTGTTTTAAGGTACTGTTTATAACAGTTGACGTTAGTCGTAAGGTATATTGAATACGAATTAAAAAAATTTCAGCTGCCGATAATACGTAAGTATAGCAGGTTTGCGAATTTTGTTTGCAAAAAAAAAGATCTGAAAAGATGTTCAGATTGAGTATATTTCACTACTATGGATTTTAGGCTTAGCTCTATTGTCAAATAGCTTTTTATTCTGACACTGTCTTAATAAACGTGTCGGGAAAAGGCAAACGTCAGGTTTGGAATAAATGAAAGGAATTATCTGGGGTAAGGTTCTGATCATACTAGGTGACGTAAGCATGCTTACTTACTTACTTAAGGTGGCGCAGACAGTACATTGTGGACCACGGCCTCAACCAACATTCCTCGCCAGCTAGGCCGGTCCCTAGCCAGTGGCCTCCAGTTGCGCACACCAAGTTGGTTGAGGTCGTTTACCACTTGATCGCGCCACCTTAGATGGGGTCTTCCAGAACTGCGTCGGCCCTCCGGGTTGGAATTGAAGACTCGTCGGGCAGGAGCGTTTTCGTCCATACGCTCCACATGACCCAGCCATCTAAGCCGCTGAATTTTCAGCTTCTTAACCAAGTCAATGTCGCTGTATAGCCCGTACAGTTCGTCATTGAATCTTCTCCTCCATACTCCATTGATACATACAGGCCCGAATATCACCCGAAGAATCTTTCTCTCAAAGCACCCCAGCCTGTATTCATCCGATTGTGTCAGTGTCCACGCTTCTGCCCCATACAGCAGGACTGGGATGATAAGGGTCTTGTATAGTGTCTCCTTGGTCCTTTGAGAGAGGGCTTTACTATAAGATGCCTTCTTAGCCCGAAGAAACAGCGATTGGCAAGAGTGATTCTTCGACTGATCTCTTCACTGATGTTGTTCTGAGAGGTTATAGTGGAACCCAAATAGACAAAGTCCTTGACAACCTCAAAGTTATATCTGTCCATTGTGACGTTTTGTCCGAGCCTACGGTGATGATCTACTTCACCCGAGGACAGCATATACTTTGTTTTATCTTTATTTACAGCCAGACCCATTCGAGCCGCTTCCACTTCAATACTTGCGAATGCTCCACTGACAGCGCGCTTCGTTCTTCCAATAATGTCAATATCATCAGCATAGCCAAGTAATTGAACGGATCTAAAAAAAATCGTACCGCTGGTGTTGACATGCGAGTTGCGTACGATTGCCTCAAGAATGATGTTGAAGAGGTTACATGACAGCGCGTCACCCTGTCGTAAGCCTTTCTCGACATTAAATGAGTCGGTGGTGTTCTTACCAACCTTGACGGAGCAGCGCGAGTTCTCCATAGTCATCCTGCACAATCGAACGAGTTTTGCAGGGATGCCAAGAAGCGACATGGCTCTGTATAGCTCGTTCCTGTTTACGCTGTCATAGGCGACTTTAAAATCGATAAAGAGGTGGTGAGTATCGATCTGGAATTCTTGGGTCTTTTCCAAAATCTGCCGAAGTGTGAAAATTTGGTCGACGGTTGACTTACCGGGTCTGAAACCACACTGATAGGGGCCAATCAGTTCACGTGCGAAAGGGTTCAGACGTTCACACAGAATGGCCGACAAGATTTTATAGGCGACATATAGGAGACTTATACCTCTGTAGTTGGCGCAGCTTAGAGTATCTCCTTTCTTGTGGATAGGGCACACAATGCTGAGGTTCCATTCGTCAGGCATACTTTCATCCGACCAGATTGTACAGATGAGTTGGTGTATGCTCCTCACCAAGTCATCTCCCGCTGCTTTGAAGAGTTCAGCCGTAAGGCCATCAGCTCCAGCAGCCTTGTTGGACTTTAGTTTAGATATTGCTATCCGAACTTCTTCTTGGTCGGGAGGACGGAAATTTTGTTCATCATCATCCAAATCGAATGGATCATTCTGCCTGACAGCGATTAGTTGGTTGTCTTCGCCGTTTAACAGTCTGCAGAAGTGTTCTTTCCAAATTCTCAGCACCGACTGTGTATCTACAACGACATTCCCACCCTCGTCTCTACATGCTTCCGCTCGGGCTTTGTAACCCTTGGACGAATGCTTTACCCTTTGGTAGAACTTTCGAACATTGCTTCTGCCGTAGCACCCCTCAATAGATTCAACCATTCGTTTTTCCAGTTCTCTTTTTTTTCTTCTGAAAAGCCGATGTTCCTCTTTCCTCTTTTGCTGGTATACCGCACGGAAAGCGCTCTTGGCAGCTCTAGTTCTGGCATTCAGAACTGCATGATAGGCTTCGTCTTTGGCCAAGTGTGCGAGCCTGCACTCATCATCGAACCAGGTGTTTCGTTGTGGTCGCCTAATGAAACCCAGAACATCCGTGGCAGCGGTTTTGATGGCCATTTTGCAATGTTGCCACTGGGCCTCTGGGTTTGGTGCAGGCGCCGGGCTTGTCAAGAGATAAGAGGAGACATGATTGGCAAAGGTTGTGGCGGTCTCTTGCGATTGTAACTTAGCAACATCTAACTTTCTCACAGTGGATGTTCGGTTCTGCGGTCTGGTGGAGATCCGCATTCGCACTTTAGCTACAACAAGGTAGTGGTCCGAGTCTATGTTGGCCCCTCGGAAAGTGCGGACATCCATGACACTGGACGCATGTCTGCTATCAATCGCAATGTGATCAATTTGGTTGACGGTATTTTGATCAGGAGACCGCCAGGTCCCCTTGTGAATATTGAGGTGTGGGAAGTATGTGCTAGCTAAGATGACACTTCGCCCCGCAGCAAAGTCGATTAGCCTGTGTCCGTTACCGGAAGTGTTGTCGTGCAGGCTATGCTTTCCGACTGTCGAGCCAAAGTTACCCTCCTTTCCGATTTTGGCGTTGAAGTCACCAAGAATAAACTTAGTGTCGTACTTCGGGCATTCATCATACGTCTTCTCGAGAAGATCGTAGAATTCTTCTTTGGTCGTGTCATCTTTTTCCTCCGTGGGGGCGTGGACGCAGATCAGCGAGATGTTGCTGAATTTGGATTTAATGCGGATTGTGACAATGCGTTCGCTTATGCCACGAAACCCCAAGACTTCTTGCCTAAGCCTTCCTCTGATCACAAATCCGCATCCAAATAGCCGCTGGTTTCTTGTCCTGTAGCACTTGCCGTAGTAGATGTCACAGTTTTTCATCCTCCTTGTGCCTTCACCATCCCATCGCACTTCTTGGATGGCTGTGATGTCGGCTTTGACACCATCTAGGGCTTCCACTAATTGTTCGGCTGCACGTGGTCTGTTAAGGGTCCGGACATTCCACGTGCAGAACCGAAATTCGTTGTCCTTGTTTCGTTTGCTAGGGTCGTCATCAGTAGGGTCATCCATATCCGAGGCAATTGGTTGTTTCGGAACTATGAATTTTTTTTACGTGGTAGGGAAGTTACCCCGACGCACAACCCCCAACCTGGGGGACCAGGCCCTATGCTGTTCTCCTTGGACAAAAGGAGCTGGAGAAAATCCAGAGTCAGTAACCCACTACGGGGATGTGAGAGCTACCGTTGGTCCTATATGGGCTCATCCGCCACCTTCTCTATTTCACTACCCTGACTAATAGTAGTGAAAGGACCCAAAGACCTGAGCTCCGAATATGTCGGAGTAGCTCAATGGGGTGCCTACCATATTGTCTGTAAGCGTCGCCGTTGGTTCACTTAATTGGAAGCTCATCCGCCGCTCGCTTGCTTTCTGAGGGGTTCGTACAGAATAAACTGCTACCCAACAAGAGAAACAGAGGAGTTTTATGGCAGGGCAATTATAGTGTTGCTATTTTTCTGTGATCAACACTCGCGCTTATAAGTTCAGCAAGTCAAGTCCGGGTGGACAAGACCAGTACCCGATGGCTACCACTTGGAGGTAAAATAAGCACAATTGATGCGTATGAGACAGTTGCAACGCTGGGCATCGCCATGTTGATACCAATCAGGGCCTACCCTATTCATACAGCACCCAGCCCAGACGTAAGCATGCATCCCACTGAATATTGTGCATAAAAAGGAAATTCCGATAGACGTCTTTCGACATAAGATTTCTCGTGTGGTACAGGATTAATGTTTCCTTCATGTTTGACGTCAGTCAGGTTCAGGGTGATGAGAATGTCATGTTGGTACACGTAGGATCACGAAAAACTTTACGTTTATATCAGTCGTGATAAGTATTTATTATTATCTCGCTTTTCGATTCACTTGCATGACATTTCCGCATGGCTAGTAGATTACTAGACTTTGTTCCTATGAGATGGTGACACATGTGACAAAGACTTAAACTTTTACTTTTAGGGACAACACTTGGTCTATTAAGTCTTGGTTCACACTTGTGTGGATTTTTAACTAATTTGACAATGACAATATCAAACCGTGAATAACCGAGTAAGATTATTGAATGCTAGTTCAATGTGACAGGTGGAGGAAAATAATCGGCCGCATCGACTATTTTGCTCGATATTTTGCCTGACAGCTATCTGTCACTTTTCTATGATTCGTCATTAGTCATGTCTGACTTGTTTTCATTCTCGACTCTCACGCTCGTATAATCATCACACATAGTTCTAGTGTGAACTGGGTATCATTCAAAATTATATGTAACCCGATTTTCGTTGCCTTAAGTCTTTCCACTGAAATCATGGAAACGAGAACTTTCTGGAATAATTGTCTGGCTGGAAATATTGTGGAACTCTTTTTGGAGGTGGCGTCCATTTTGAAATTTGGATTCCAATTTGTGGAACCTTCTTTTGGGTGGAACTCATTGGGTGCGTTCAGCACACTGCGAGTAATACAGAAGTTCCGCAAATAGATGGCACCAGTGGCGTTTACTATTTGCCAGTGACTGGCGAGAAAGTTTTCCCTACAAAGCTTGGAATTTCGACTAAGTCTACTTAGTCTAATTTACAAGAAGGAGAACCTCTCGCAAAAAAAATGAATCTCGTGCTTAAAGACTTCTCATTCGTCGTATCGTAAAGAAACTGCGACTCTTTTACGTCTAGTCGGTCGAAGACAAAAAAAAATTACAAGATATGTATCTTTATAATGTTGGTATTCCCTATAGGTTGCTTGATTATCAGGAAACAAAGTTGACGTTCAGTCAAGAGTCTCATGCACAGCTGAGAGCCGGGCATAAGTAACAAAAAAAATTTTTACAGAAAATTTCATACCTCTTTGAGTGCTATCATATACTCAAACATAAAATTGTAAATAAGTTTACGAACTTATTGATCGAAAATTTGTGAAAGTCAGGTTATATGTGAATAAGCTCAGGTTGTAGACGTGCATTTAATGATCTACCTCTTCAGGTCTTTAGTATGACACGTCGACTTGTGTCCTCGCCTATCTTCTACCTCGTACAAATTATTACCGATTATTCGATTAACACGGACTTTAATGAACTTAGGACACAATTTCGCACTTAGATGCTTAGTTGCATCACTCAATACATGATTCCTTTTGTAAATCTCATCACCTATTTTGTATGTCACCTTCCTGCTCCTGAGGTTGTAACTCTTCTCATATGCTTCATGAGTTTTTATTAATGCTTGTTTCAGATATGAGTGAATGATGTTCATCTTGGCGACCTTGGGAAGCCAATCTATCTCCGAACAGTTCAGCCCACCCAACTCTCTTAAAAGACGATAATCCGCCCCATGTTCTATCATACGTTGCCCGAATAAGGCTTCATATGGGGACATCGAGAGGGTTGAATGCACTGTAGTGCGTAAGGCGCTACTGATCGAATGGCCGCCAATATTGAACGATTCACTCACTCACTAGCATTCGACTTGGGAGCATACACTGCCGTCCGGTAGTGTTTGACCCCGAAAACATCAATGAGTTTTTGGAACTCCTTCCCAACAAATTGTGTACCGTTGTCAGAGAGAATACTCTCTGGCATTCCATATACCAAGAAAACTTCGTCCTTCAGGAATTTGACCACGCTCGCGGCTGTTGCCTTGCTCAGTGGTTTGATGAAGACAAATTTCGTTAGCTGGTCTATCACGATGACGATGTAAACATTTTCGGATCTTGACCTGGGATACGGCCCGAGAAAATCAACGTATAAATGCTGAAACGGCCTATCCACCTCGAAACTGTTTCCCATCTCTGCTCTTAATGTCATGTTGGCTGCTTTACTGGTCTTGCACGTTTCGCACCGGTCTACGTACAGTTTGACCTGCGTGTACATACCGGGCCAGTAGAATCTATCTTTCAACCTGTAAACTGTCTTCACGACCCCACCATGCGAAGTACGCGGCGGATTGTGAGCCAATGAGATTAACGACTCCGTCATCTCTGAGGGAACCCACAACATGCAGGTTAGATCGTCGGCCAAGGGACTACCAACCGCATGTTTAGTGCGTTTGAATACATACCCTTCCGACACTTTGAGGTCAGGTAACCTTTCTTGTTCCTTCCTGATATGGTTGATGATATCTAGGTAACCTTTAGATTTAAAGGACGGATCCTCCAGATCGATGTGGACTACCTCCGAGGCACCGATCTGTGGTAGACATGAAAGGAAAGCTGACACTGTCAACTCATCGTCTTCATATGCTCTTGATAGCGCATCTGGTACGACATTCAATGTACCCTTTCTATGCTCCACCACAAAATCGAAACCTTGGAGTCGCATACTCCACCTCGCTAATCTTCCGGTTGGATCCTTCATGGTCATCAGCCATTTCAGGCTGGAATGGTCCGTAATCACACGAAAATGGTATCCCTCAACGTAAGACCTGAACTTCTGGATACCTTCAAAAGCTGCTAAGCACTCGCACTCTGTCACCGAATAGTTTCTCTGTGCAGCATTCAGTTTCCGGGAGAAGTAGTATATAGGCTGCTCCACCCGGATTCGTCCCGTTGACAGAGTACACATCCGATGCCAGTCGTGGATGCGTCGCAGAGATTGATGAATTCCTTGGAGAAGTCCGGATTGACTAACACAGGCGCTGAAGTCAAAGCTTGCTTGATTTGCAGGAATGCTTCAATAGCTTCTGGGCCTAGCTTGAAGACTTTTCCCTTTTTCAACGTCTCGGTCAAGGGTGCGGCTAGGGTGCTTAAATCCTTAACAAATCGCCAATACCAACCTGCCATACCGAGAAATCGGTGAACTTGGCAAGTTGTGGTTGGTAAAGGGAAGTTAGTGATAGCTGTGATCTTATCTGGATCAGCTTTCAAGCAACCCTGACCGACCTTATAACCGAGATAGTGAAGCTCATCAAAACAGAACTTCGACTTCTCGACGTTTATCGTCAGTCCTGCATTCGTCAAGCACTTTCCGACTATCTCCAGAGTCTCCAGGTGTTCGTCGAAATCCTTCGACACAACCAATAGATCGTCCAAGTAAACAAAAACTTGATCTCGTAATCCCGATGGGATTACACGACTCATTAAGTAGCTTAGACTTTGTGCCGCATTACATAGACCGAAGGGCATGACCTTAAATTGGTACAGAGGTCGGCCAGGTACTGTAAAAGCGGTCTTTTCCCTCGAACTTTGCTCCAGCGGTATCTGCCAAAACGCATCCTTCAGATCCACGCTAGAAATGTAGCGCGTCTCTGTCAGACGTGCTAGCAGCCCCTCTATATGCGCAATAGGACGAGCATCTTTCTTTGTTACGGAGTTCACCTTCCGAAAGTCCAGACACAATCGGTTCTTACCAGGTTTGCGAACAAGCACCACTGGGGAACTCCATGCGCTGGAACTTTCCTCGATGACTCCTAACGAAAGCATGCGGTCCAACTCCGCATACATGAGAGTTTGTATCGCCGGAGATACAGGATAGTACCTCTGCTTTATTGGTACGGCATCACCCGTATCTATGTAATGCTGCACTAGGTTCGTTTTCCCGAGTCCATTGACTGCGAAAGAAGGAAATCTACGAACAACAGCTTCTAGTCGTTTAGACTCTTCATCATTCAACTTTATTTGGTTGGTGGGTCTCTCATCTGGCCCACCGGTCGTAATTCCTGAAAGACTAGCAATTATATGAGGTGCGATCTGAAATTTCTGCCAAAAGTCGACGCCTAAATATAGACGTTGGCTTAACGATGGCACAATATAAAGATCAATATCTTTTGACTCCCTTGTATTGGATCGCCGTAGTGATCACTCCTTCTATGGATTGCTTGTGTCCATCGGCCGTGGACACGGTAGTCTCTACCTTCCTTACCGCAGCTTTTTTTTCCTTCAAATAGGGAAGTATATCGGTGCCTAAGCAACTGATACTCGCCCCTAAATCGAGGAGACCTAGGAAGTTGTCTCCGAATAGACCAACCGTCACATAAGAACGTGGATCGTTCGATTCTCGGCCTATGGTGGCTGAAGCTATGCTTTGGTAAGTAGTCCGCTTCCGATGGAAGCGCGCCCTTGTTCGTCGTATCCGTTTGGATAATTCTGGAAAAGTGACAATTTTTCTACGCACTTCATTATAATTGCGTAACCCTTCATGGAATGGTTTACGGTATAATGGTTCTGAAAAATTATTCTTAAAATTCAATTTTGTATCTGGATTGGCTTCATTATCCAAAGTAGGGATTGTTCTACAATCATTTTTACTATCGTTTGGTAATTCAATGTTATCTTTAATCGGTTTTAAAATTGTTATTTTTGGAAGTTCAAGAGGCGTTGTCGGCTTAGACACTTGAACTCCGGGTAAGTCTAATCGGGAGCGAACCCCCCCGGTTGTTGGGTTGTTCCTCCTCTCGTTTCCCGCTGCGCACTTAGGGCACGTCGGACTATAAGCGTCCGCCAGTCCACAACGGTAACAAAAAACATTGTTGGTCTTGCTGCTGCAATCGCGGAAATGGTGACCAACTACATGGCATTTCCAGCATTTGTGAAGTTTCGGATCCTTAGATATAGCATCTATGCTACAAGATTCGACAGCAATTGATTCAGAATGAGGCTCTTCCTTTAGCTCGCTGACATGACGTTTAAATGGCTGACGTTGTGCCGAAGGCACGAAATTTGGACGTGTCGTCTCGTATTGGGCTTGAGACTTCTCAATGGCGCGGCAAAAGTATGCCAGTTCCCTGAGACTTGAAGTGTTGTACGTGATGAGCAACTCGCTCATCCTTCTCCTAACATTAGTTTTAATAATTTCAATCAATTCTCTTTCTGGACGTGGAGTCCGCATCTTCGAGTTAATACTAAGGATTGAGTCGTAGAAGTCATTAAATGACTCGCCATTTTGCATCTTTCTGTCCGAAAGCTTACGGAAGAGTTCCGTGTTGGTTTCAAGACTGCGGTATTGTTCTACCAAAGCAGACTTCAGTGAAACCCATAAAGAATGTTTATTGCTTTTGAGGTACATCCAGAACCATGCTTCAACTGACCCGGAAACGAAGTGATGAAAGTTCGTTACTATCTCGTCCCATGGCACGTTGTTGCTATACCGGATGCACTCCAGACGGAACAAGAAATCGTCCACAGACATGTACTTTCCGTCGAAATTCAGTCCCCACTTGTGGTACTGAGGCGTTCTATTAGAAGTTGTCGAATTAGAGGGTGGTCGCCTATGAGGAGACGAACTCGGTGGAGAATCGTCCAAGTTGAACGCATTCGTCCACATTCGCACCGCGAGACATCTGAGCTGGGTTTATACCGAGCGAAACTCGATTGACTGCAGGTGGATATGTTGGTGTCAGCATTGCTGCTAAATCATCGACTGTTGGAAGTGGATCAGTCAAGTTCCTCCTCGCTCCTGTTTGAGCCTTAGGAACATTTACAGTGACTGCGCGTGTAGCGTCTGCACTAGTGGAAGGTTCATTATTAACGACATTACGCGTTGTTGTGGCTTGAGGTTGATTTGAGGGTTGAGCCGCAGGGGGAGGAATTGGATTTGAAGGATTACTTCGAATCAGGTTGGCGACTTGTTCCAAAAGATAGTTCTGGCTTCGAGCTAATTGCTCTTGAATGAACCTTCTTTCGTCGCAGTGATGTGCTTCTATAGAAGCAGAAACAATGTCTTGGATATATGCCGAGTGACCGGCAGCATCCTTACGACGTTGTGCTTCCTCTGCGCTCACATCATCATTGTCAGCAGGGAGGACCCCTGTGTCATTTCCCGTCCTATCAAAACCATTTTCAGATTGTACATCTTCCTCTTCATCATCTGGGTCTGGCCCTCCGCCATAATTAGGCTTTAACGGCATAATTATTACGTCTCGTAAATTTGGGTTATTAGAACTCTGAGTTACAATTTTCTGATTAGCGTTGCTCATTAATCTGAGATAACAATTGGTTAAAACTGAGTTTTGAAAACCCGTTAAAAAAAAATTTTTGTAGCCCGTGAGAAATTCCTCGAACGGATACTACTCAATGATAATTCCAAAAATGTCAAATCAAAAAGTGAAAATTCAAATACACCGTTAGCAATTGCCTCTAACGGGTATATTAGAGTAAAGTAATTCAAAGATAAAAAGATGATAAATCTAAAAAAAAGGTGCTTCATCCTAAAAGTACGTAGGTATGTATCGTCTATCAAAGACGCTACTTCAAAATTCTAAAAAAACAAGATATTCGATTGGATATCTAAATATATCCTTCAGATATATACTTAAATCTAGCAATAGAATTCAAAATTGGATGTCAATACTTAAGTAGTAAGTAAGTAAGTAAGTAAGTTATTCATTTATTTACTTTAATTTATAACAATTTTATACATCATTTTGAATTTCAAAGCTATGGCTATGCCGTCAGCCAGGTTGACAAAAAGGTTTTGGGTATATTTTTGACAATGTAGAAAACAAATAAAACAATTGTATGTATGTACTTAAGTAATATTTAATAGTTAATTCAATACTCAATAATGTCAATTTCTGAAATCCAATCAATAGTTCCTAAATGCGGGCTCTTTCCCAAAACTTACACGACAATCAAGCCGTTACGTCCCAACTTGACTGACGGAATACTCAAAAAAAATTATAGAACTAAACTATATTTATATCTCAAAAATATCTAAATACATATAAGTTTGTTTTTCATAAAAGATTCGGGAGAGGGTAACCCTCCCTCCTTCGGAACAAAGTGTGTGTGTAGGTTTCGGTTCTTCAACAAAAACCAATTCAAATGAAAGATTAATAAAAAAAACTAGTGTATGTAGACTTTAATAAACTTTACGGCGTTCTGGTTGTAATAGAAAAGACAATTCCGTGTAAACGAAGGGTTGATCAAGTATGTGATGATGACATTACGCTACTGCTGATGTACATCGGGTATAAAACTCCAACTACCGGTTAGCGCTTCATGTCCCATCGCATACCGTCACTTCCCAATGAATATCAAAACTGACTGAAACTTTCTAAAACAAAAATCTGGGTAGTATAATAATTAAAAGCAGTAAGTTGATTTGTAGTTAAAACAAATTGGGTCGTACTTAGAGCGAGTGACCAGCTTCTGCAGCAGACGTGCGTCGGCCAATAAGCTCCAACCACCGGCCGGAAGACCTGCTCACTCTACTCTCGTTCAACCGGATTCTCTTAACCGCATTCAGACCTATATCGACACCTCAGCTACTGACGATCAAGCAAAACTACAGCTCAATCCGGACAGAGATCGATGACATACCTAAGCGAGAAGAGGTTGAGGATAAGTAGGTAGACCTAATGCAACAGCTGACTCAGGATAAACTTCACTAAATCACTGGACAAAATAGTGCCTACTCTGATGGTGTTCCTCCATCTAAGTAACCTAGTCAATAAACAAACAACTTAAACTCAAAACTGGAAAAATTTCGAAAAATTCTCAAAAATTCTTAACTTCCATCTACGTCAATCTGAATCGACCTAACTTTAATCAATTCTAATCCAAACTTCTCAAGCCAATTCGGGCCCCACGTTGGGCCCCATCTGTAACGTGAAATAAGAAATTAAAGAAATTAAAATATTAAATTGTAATTGCCAACAGCCATCAAGCCCCTTCACCCAAATATCCTATGGCTACCCAAGTTCCAAACCAATGCCCATCAACAACACAAACCGTAGAGGAAGGAGGAAGAGACAAGTACCCCTATACATCCATGACTCCTATACCAAAGCACTGCATCTCCATCATCAACCGTCCGTGTATCGGTGTATCTAGCACCCCTATATAAGGCATACTTACACTTCGCAAACACGGTTTCCTGCCCTCCCTACTCCTCTACCCTCCTTCAAATTCTCTAAATTTCCTATCCATCCCCATCACAGAAGCGAGAACCATCCACCAGCCTACCATAGGTACTGACTACAAAGTCCCGTAGAAAAGCCCTAATTAACCCCCACAAACGTACCTAGACCAGTAATGCTATCTCTGAAAACCTCATACATCTTTCCGGAGAGTCCACTCCAGTTTGCACCCACATGTCTAGCTACTGTTATCTGTTCCGCGTGAATGGGATGGAAGCAACCCTATGCCGGCAACGCCCCCTTTCTTGCCTACCATTCGAAGAGAATAGTCGATAAGAACGGCATGCGACAACGCAGGGTCGTGGTTGAGATCGACCGTTGCGGTGGCCGGCAGTACCCTATCCACAGTTAGCTCAGCCAGGCCGTGGGCACTTGCTCCGTGATCTACAAACCGGTGTTACCTCTTATTTGTCCCTGCCGACCGTTGAACTCTGGTATTCGAGTTGGAATATTAATATTATAGTGCTTAAGGGCCCTCATAGCCTTCGAGGAATAGATTGATGCGAATTGATAGAAAGTAAATGTGATTCGTCGATGCACCTCTTGATGTACGGTAAGTGAAAATAGACCGGAAGAGAAAAAACCCTGAACTAATAACTACACTACTCAAAGAACACGACCATAAGTATTAAAAAACGAAGCTAACCATAGGTCTTCGTCTTCGTGTCTAACCTTGAGGGGAGGGAGGATCTAAGCTGGTAGCTGATCCCCCTGGTCTCGCAACCTACCCAATTCGATGCCAAAAACCAACTCTTTTGGTATCGACCTTGGCTGCCCATTAGACCTGTGAGTCCCCTTGACTCTCTGAATTTCATTTGGCAGCCCCTTATATCGAAAAGCAAGCAAAAACTTGCCTGCTTACTTTCTTACGCTATTAAACATATAGTATCTAATAAGATACTACACTCTAAACTCTATCGTTGCAACCTAAAAAAAAAGGAAAAATCCCTACACACACACCAACATGTTCCTTCCGAAGAAGTGAGAGGGAATACCACCCTCCCTTTGAAAAGCTTACTCCATCATTCTGGAATACCTGTAATTCCTTCAAGAAAATCTAAACTATCAAAGTATGAAATAGATAACTCCAAATTGTTCTTATATCGTTATAAAACGGATTGTTAAAAGTTTATTGAAAATGTATCTTAAAATATAGTTAATACTATCTTAAATAACAAATCTTATCTAGCTTGAAATCATAATCTATAGGATCTTTTTCTTTCTAGATCTTTATATTATCTTTTACTACATGTATAGTCAAATAATGTTTAATTCAAATATCTATGAATCTCTTTCAATATTAGGTTTCACGTACTAACTATTCTTTATTTAGGCTGAGAAACCAAAAATTACAATCTCTTGTGTTGAGAGCTTTGAAAATATAACTTTAAGTTATTAGAGATATGTTAATATTCTTAGAAAAGCTCAAGTGAAAATCAACAATAATACAAAAAAATAACTGTTGAATGGAATCTTAAGGAATTTATTCAATATAAAATGCGGTGACAAATATAAACGAAGACGTGAACCGAAAGCATTGACGCTATGAACGAAATTTGAAAATAAATTTCAACGCGGCGGTGAAAATCTACCGTCGACTGTATCTAGCTACGTCGGATCGTATTAAACAACAAAACTAAACTCCAGAAATTTTTAGCCAGAATATAGAACAAAAGGTTCGATAAATATTATGACCTATTACGCAACATGAAACTTTTCGATAATAATCAAGTAAATTATTCAATTAATCTAACCGGGTATTCTACCACACAACAACAAAAAGGTCAAAATGTTAATTAACGTACCATATAATGAGAGTGCAATTCGCCTCCCCCACATAAATTCGATTGAATGAATATTGTCAGCAATATAGTTTAAAATATACATGCAAATATAATGAATTTAATACAGCACTGCCAATGGGGCAGTGGGGATAAATGTCAATTTAGCGATGTTTCGGAAGTGCACTTCTGGAACTTGCTGAAAAAGAATGGTTATGATTTCTACTTAACTACTGTATTACCAACACTATTCAACGGATCTATAGTTTTCGGAAGACCGTTGCCATCTTCTTTATGGTATCTGATAATAATCAAAATATTGCAGATGCCTTGTCTTGGTGAGTTGGAATCTCTTTAGGAATCTTGTTTTTATAATCAGCGATATGACGGATTTAATCAATAAAAAGTCTCTGACGGAAAGTAGTTGGATAGTGTCTGATACTAATTCACACTTTGAGTATACAAAGATCGTATGAATTAATTTAATTTGCAAAAGCGCGAGTGAATATAAAATAAAACATAGCTTTAAGCTGAAGGAGTGATTAACCAAGTGAGAGCTGCGCGGCGTTTAAACGCTGACGCGGTTGGTCGCTATCGACACGAACGATGAAGTCTTGACGACTGAGTGAAAACGAAAATAAAATTTAGTGAGAAAAAAAAATTTAATCATTAAAAAGTCTGTCTTGAAAAGCGAACGGAATGAATTTCGGAAATGGTAATCACTTTGCTAAACTTCACAACAAACCGGGAGCAAGGGCTCCAAAGGAATCTTTACGAAAAGAAACCGATCTTAACACGATATCGTACGATGGTTTACAGTACCGGACTTCCACACACAAATGACCTACATATGAGTTTAATTCACATACTATGTTTAAAAAAAAAACTATAGGTTGGTTTTGAAATTATCATTATCAATCCTCAAAGTAAGTAATAATAATAACTAGGTTTAAAGTAGCGAGGTGCATATAAACAAATAGTGTTCATGCAATACCACCGTCCGTGGTCACTGACGTCATAAACGCAGCGTCTGTGGCGTTAATGCACTCGCTTGAATATAATTTGGGGAGCGCCTGAGCTTTACTGTTCCCAGGCGAAATCGCAATACACAATACAAATACAAAATAAAGGCTTTACCTGGTCATATGATGCACTATTATGATATTATTAATACAAAGAAATATAAACCAGGGGTGGAATCGGCTAAGGTGATTTGTTATAAGTGATAGTCACAATCAACAAATTTTGTCTGGCTAATGTGATGTCACATGTGACAATCACATTTTTGTGACTTTTTCTTGTGACAGCTATTTAGGTGTCACAAGAAAAAGTCACAAAAATGTGATTGTCACATGTGACATCACATTAGCCAGACAAAATTTGTTGATTGTGACTATCACTTATCACAAATCACCTTAGCCGATCCCACCCCAGGATCTGTTGCTTATAGATGAGATGTGTAATGTGTTGATTGATTTATTGCCGCGGTGCTTAGTATGTTGTTCTGTAAACTGGTGTATGTTTGTAGGACCAGCATCTGTGCATTGCACACGCCAGACGTCCTGCCGGATTCCCTCGACGAATATTATGCTCCTTAATCCCACGGTGTGGTCTTCAGCCTGTCGTGACTGGGTATTGTACACGTGCTGAATTTGTATGGAGGAAGATATTCCTCGCTGAAGATAGCTTAGGACGTCGCTAATCGTCCTCTTTGATGCGCCGATAGGGCGTTATAAATTGTAGTGGAATGAACAGCCATTTTCTTGAGTTGGATTGAGCAGATGCATTTTTAGATTGACTGGCCGACGCGTCTACTTTTTGTGTGCTACTAAAATTAAATAAATTTACATTATTCATTTGTAAAATAACAAAGTTATTTGTTCTTATTTATTGAAAGATCATAACAATTTTGGCGACGAGGATACTGGTAGCGTGAAGGGAAATTACAATTTTTAATTTGTTTTTACTACCAACACTTATTGCACTCCTCGAGTAAAAAAAGAAAATCAAAATGGCGACAGAAAATGAAAGAAAATTCTCGAACTACTGGATGTTCAGTCCAAATTGCTACAAGCAGTCACGAGCAATAATTCTCAATCTGCCAGACCCGAATTGTTTATGGATTCTTTGGGGAATAGCATATGCGAATTTGTATACGATTCAGAGCATACAATCACGTTCGGGGCATGGTATTCTCTCCATGAGGATATCTTCGAAGTCGATGGAAAAGAGACGATTCATCCAAAGTGCGATTGCTAGTGCGGAAGCTAAATCCGATAGCACATAAAAAGTACGCATCCTACATTTTTCCAAACAACACGCCAGATGTAAAATTGAAAGACACAGTCGCAAATCTAAAAGCAATGTTTGGTTCAGCTGAGAGTCTATTCAATTCCTGGTTTAGATGTTTGCAGACAGTTAAGAGTCCAACGGAGGCTTTCACCACCTACGCAGCAACAAGAGTTGTGAAGATTTTAAGCTCAGCGCCCTCTCTTCGGACCAATTTAAATGTCTAGTGTTTGTGGCAGGACTACAATCATCATCTGACGCAGATATCCGAACAAAACTGTTGTCTAAACTCAGGGAAGTTTGTGGAGGTCAGCATCCCCACCAGCGAACAGAGTTCAAGTCAGCCTATCCGTTTTCAAGTGCAAGTCAAAAGTGCATTATTGAACTCTATCAAAATAATCGCTGAATTTCCTTGTGAAATTCAGCTTAATGGGGAAGTAAAATCCTGCAATTTATTTGTTTCTAAAATCAATGCATTGAAGATTCTAGAAACGGATTTGTGCGTAATCATTAATTTATTTGATAAGCCTATTAACGAAGTTTACATTAGTCGGATCATTTAACCGACAACCGCCGATCGATATGCAGCCATAGCTAGTATTAAATAGCGGTATGCTAAGCTTTTCCAGTCAGACAACTCATGGGTGTGCTCCAAAATTCAGGTTGAGCTCCATCTTAAGCCAGACGCTGTTCCAGTTTTTCGGGCTACACGAGATGTGGAATACGCTGTTCACCCTCAAATAGAACGTGAACTTCAACGTCTACGGGACCGGGGCTGGATCACTCCAGTCGATTTTTTGGACTGGGTAGCACCGATAGTGGTAGTCAGGAGTTCTTCAGGTGAGGTACGTCTTTGTGGAAACTGCTCATCTGGTCTCATTGATCAAATGGAATCGCATGAATACCCCATTCCAAGTCCAGAGGCCATTTTCACAAATGTTGGTGACAGTGAAATCTTTACTCCTATAGATTTAGCTGACACATTTTTCAAAGTTCAAGTCACACCCGAATCTGCCAATCTGCTAACCATCAATACCCACAAAGGTTTATTTAGGTCGAATAGGCTAGCCTCCCCCACATATATTCGATTGAATGAATATTGTCAGCAATATAGTTTAAAATATACATGCAAATATAATGAATTTAATACAGCACTGCCAATGGGGCAGTGGGGATAAATGTCCATTTAGCGATGTTTCGGAAGTGCACTTCTGGAACTTGCTGAAAAAGAATGGTTATGATTTCTACTTAACTACTGTATTACCAACACTATTCAACGGATCTATAGTTTTCGGAAGACCGTTGCCATCTTCTTTATGGTATCTGATAATAATCAAAATATTGCAGATGCCTTGTCTTGGTGAGTTGGAATCTCTTTAGGAATCTTGTTTTTATAATCAGCGATATGACGGATTTAATCAATAAAAAGTCTCTGACGGAAAGTAGTTGGATAGTGTCTGATACTAATTCACACTTTGAGTATACAAAGATCGTATGAATTAATTTGCAAAAGCGCGAGTGAATATAAAATAAAACATAGCTTTAAGCTGAAGGAGTGATTAACCAAGTGAGAGCGGCGCGGCGTTTAAACGCTGACGCGGTTGGTCGCTACCGACACGAACGATGAAGTCTTGACGACTGAGTGAAAACGAAAATAAAATTTAGTGAGAAAAAAAAATTTAATCATTAAAAAGTCTGTCTTGAAAAGCGAACGGAATGAATTTCGGAAATGGTAATCACTTTGCTAAACTTCACAACAAACCGGGAGCAAGGGCTCCAAAGGAATCTTTACGAAAAGAAACCGATCTTAACACGATATCGTACGATGGTTTACAGTACCGGACTTCCACACACAAATGACCTACATATGAGTTTAATTCACATACTATGTTTAAAAAAAAAACTATAGGTTGGTTTTGAAATTATCATTATCAATCCTCAAAGTAAGTAATAATAATAACTAGGTTTAAAGTAGCGAGGTGCATATATAAACAAATAGTGTTCATGCAATACCACCGTCCGTGGTCACTGACGTCATAAACGCAGCGTCTGTGGCGTTAATGCACTCGCTTGAATATAATTTGGGGAGCGCCTGAGCTTTACTGTTCCCAGGCGAAATCGCAATACACAATACAAATACAAAATAAAGGCTTTACCTGGTCATATGATGCACTATTATGATATTATTAATACAAAGAAATATAAACCAGGGGTGGAATCGGCTAAGGTGATTTGTTATAAGTGATAGTCACAATCAACAAATTTTGTCTGGCTAATGTGATGTCACATGTGACAATCACATTTTTGTGACTTTTTCTTGTGACAGCTATTTAGGTGTCACAAGAAAAAGTCACAAAAATGTGATTGTCACATGTGACATCACATTAGCCAGACAAAATTTGTTGATTGTGACTATCACTTATCACAAATCACCTTAGCCGATCCCACCCCAGGATCTGTTGCTTATAGATGAGATGTGTAATGTGTTGATTGATTTATTGCCGCGGTGCTTAGTATGTTGTTCTGTAAACTGGTGTATGTTTGTAGGACCAGCATCTGTGCATTGCACACGCCAGACGTCCTGCCGGATTCCCTCGACGAATATTATGCTCCTTAATCCCACGGTGTGGTCTTCAGCCTGTCGTGACTGGGTATTGTACACGTGCTGAATTTGTATGGAGGAAGATATTCCTCGCTGAAGATAGCTTAGGACGTCGCTAATCGTCCTCTTTGATGCGCCGATAGGGCGTTATAAATTGTAGTGGAATGAACAGCCATTTTCTTGAGTTGGATTGAGCAGATGCATTTTTAGATTGACTGGCCGACGCGTCTACTTTTTGTGTGCTACTAAAATTAAATAAATTTACATTATTCATTTGTAAAATAACAAAGTTATTTGTTCTTATTTATTGAAAGATCATAACAATTTTGGCGACGAGGATACTGGTAGCGTGAAGGGAAATTACAATTTTTAATTTGTTTTTACTACCAACACTTATTGCACTCCTCGAGTAAAAAAAGAAAATCAAAATGGCGACAGAAAATGAAAGAAAATTCTCGAACTACTGGATGTTCAGTCCAAATTGCTACAAGCAGTCACGAGCAATAATTCTCAATCTGCCAGACCCGAATTGTTTATGGATTCTTTGGGGAATAGCATATGCGAATTTGTATACGATTCAGAGCATACAATCACGTTCGGGGCATGGTATTCTCTCCATGAGGATATCTTCGAAGTCGATGGAAAAGAGACGATTCATCCAAAGTGCGATTGCTAGTGCGGAAGCTAAATCCGATAGCACATAAAAAGTACGCATCCTACATTTTTCCAAACAACACGCCAGATGTAAAATTGAAAGACACAGTCGCAAATCTAAAAGCAATGTTTGGTTCAGCTGAGAGTCTATTCAATTCCTGGTTTAGATGTTTGCAGACAGTTAAGAGTCCAACGGAGGCTTTCACCACCTACGCAGCAACAAGAGTTGTGAAGATTTTAAGCTCAGCGCCCTCTCTTCGGACCAATTTAAATGTCTAGTGTTTGTGGCAGGACTACAATCATCATCTGACGCAGATATCCGAACAAAACTGTTGTCTAAACTCAGGGAAGTTTGTGGAGGTCAGCATCCCCACCAGCGAACAGAGTTCAAGTCAGCCTATCCGTTTTCAAGTGCAAGTCAAAAGTGCATTATTGAACTCTATCAAAATAATCGCTGAATTTCCTTGTGAAATTCAGCTTAATGGGGAAGTAAAATCCTGCAATTTATTTGTTTCTAAAATCAATGCATTGAAGATTCTAGAAACGGATTTGTGCGTAATCATTAATTTATTTGATAAGCCTATTAACGAAGTTTACATTAGTCGGATCATTTAACCGACAACCGCCGATCGATATGCAGCCATAGCTAGTATTAAATAGCGGTATGCTAAGCTTTTCCAGTCAGACAACTCATGGGTGTGCTCCAAAATTCAGGTTGAGCTCCATCTTAAGCCAGACGCTGTTCCAGTTTTTCGGGCTACACGAGATGTGGAATACGCTGTTCACCCTCAAATAGAACGTGAACTTCAACGTCTACGGGACCGGGGCTGGATGACTCCAGTCGATTTTTTGGACTGGGTAGCACCGATAGTTGTAGTCAGGAGTTCTTCAGGTGAGGTACGTCTTTGTGGAAACTGCTCATCTGGTCTCATTGATCAAATGGAATCGCATGAATACCCCATTCCAAGTCCAGAGGCCATTTTCACAAATGTTGGTGACAGTGAAATCTTTACTCCTATAGATTTAGCTGACACATTTTTCAAAGTTCAAGTCACACCCGAATCTGCCAATCTGCTAACCATCAATAAACACAAAGGTTTATTTAGGTCGAATAGGCTAGCCTCCCCCACATAAATTCGATTGAATGAATATTGTCAGCAATATAGTTTAAAATATACATGCAAATATAATGAATTTAATACAGCACTGCCAATGGGGCAGTGGGGATAAATGTCCATTTAGCGATGTTTCGGAAGTGCACTTCTGGAACTTGCTGAAAAAGAATGGTTATGATTTCTACTTAACTACTGTATTACCAACACTATTCAACGGATCTATAGTTTTCGGAAGACCGTTGCCATCTTCTTTATGGTATCTGATAATAATCAAAATATTGCAGATGCCTTGTCTTGGTGAGTTGGAATCTCTTTAGGAATCTTGTTTTTATAATCAGCGATATGACGGATTTAATCAATAAAAAGTCTCTGACGGAAAGTAGTTGGATAGTGTCTGATACTAATTCACACTTTGAGTATACAAAGATCGTATGAATTAATTTGCAAAAGCGCGAGTGAATATAAAATAAAACATAGCTTTAAGCTGAAGGAGTGATTAACCAAGTGAGAGCGGCGCGGCGTTTAAACGCTGACGCGGTTGGTCGCTACCGACACGAACGATGAAGTCTTGACGACTGAGTGAAAACGAAAATAAAATTTAGTGAGAAAAAAAAATTTAATCATTAAAAAGTCTGTCTTGAAAAGCGAACGGAATGAATTTCGGAAATGGTAATCACTTTGCTAAACTTCACAACAAACCGGGAGCAAGGGCTCCAAAGGAATCTTTACGAAAAGAAACCGATCTTAACACGATATCGTACGATGGTTTACAGTACCGGACTTCCACACACAAATGACCTACATATGAGTTTAATTCACATACTATGTTTAAAAAAAAACTATAGGTTGGTTTTGAAATTATCATTATCAATCCTCAAAGTAAGTAATAATAATAACTAGGTTTAAAGTAGCGAGGTGCATATAAACAAATAGTGTTCATGCAATACCACCGTCCGTGGTCACTGACGTCATAAACGCAGCGTCTGTGGCGTTAATGCACTCGCTTGAATATAATTTGGGGAGCGCCTGAGCTTTACTGTTCCCAGGCGAAATCGCAATACACAATACAAATACAAAATAAAGGCTTTACCTGGTCATATGATGCACTATTATGATATTATTAATACAACAAAAATGTGATTGTCACATGTGACATCACATTAGCCAGACAAAATTTGTTGATTGTGACTATCACTTATCACAAATCACCTTAGCCGATCCCACCCCAGGATCTGTTGCTTATAGATGAGATGTGTAATGTGTTGATTGATTTATTCCCGCGGTGCTTAGTATGTTGTTCTGTAAACTGGTGTATGTTTGTAGGACCAGCATCTGTGCATTGCACACGCCAGACGTCCTGCCGGATTCCCTCGACGAATATTATGCTCCTTAATTCCACGGTGTGGTCTTCAGCCTGTCGTGACTGGGTATTGTACACGTGCTGAATTTGTATGGAGGAAGATATTCCTCGCTGAAGATAGCTTAGGACGTCGCTAATCGTCCTCTTTGATGCGCCGATAGGGCGTTATAAATTGTAGTGGAATGAACAGCCATTTTCTTGAGTTGGATTGAGCAGATGCATTTTTAGATTGACTGGCCGACGCGTCTACTTTTTGTGTGCTACTAAAATTAAATAAATTTACATTATTCATTTGTAAAATAACAAAGTTATTTGTTCTTATTTATTGAAAGATCATTACAATTTTGGCGACGAGGATACTGGTAGCGTGAAGGGAAATTACAATTTTTAATTTGTTTTTACTACCAACACTTATTGCACTCCTCGAGTAAAAAAAGAAAATCAAAATGGCGACAGAAAATGAAAGAAAATTCTCGAACTACTGGATGTTCAGTCCAAATTGCTACAAGCAGTCACGAGCAATAATTCTCAATCTGCCAGACCCGAATTGTTTATGGATTCTTTGGGGAATAGCATATGCGAATTTGTATACGATTCAGAGCATACAATCACGTTCGGGGCATGGTATTCTCTCCATGAGGATATCTTCGAAGTCGATGGAAAAGAGACGATTCATCCAAAGTGCGATTGCTAGTGCGGAAGCTAAATCCGATAGCACATAAAAAGTACGCATCCTACATTTTTCCAAACAACACGCCAGATGTAAAATTGAAAGACACAGTCGCAAATCTAAAAGCAATGTTTGGTTCAGCTGAGAGTCTATTCAATTCCTGGTTTAGATGTTTGCAGACAGTTAAGAGTCCAACGGAGGCTTTCACCACCTACGCAGCAACAAGAGTTGTGAAGATTTTAAGCTCAGCGCCCTCTCTTCGGACCAATTTAAATGTCTAGTGTTTGTGGCAGGACTACAATCATCATCTGACGCAGATATCCGAACAAAACTGTTGTCTAAACTCAGGGAAGTTTGTGGAGGTCAGCATCCCCACCAGCGAACAGAGTTCAAGTCAGCCTATCCGTTTTCAAGTGCAAGTCAAAAGTGCATTATTGAACTCTATCAAAATAATCGCTGAATTTCCTTGTGAAATTCAGCTTAATGGGGAAGTAAAATCCTGCAATTTATTTGTTTCTAAAATCAATGCATTGAAGATTCTAGAAACGGATTTGTGCGTAATCATTAATTTATTTGATAAGCCTATTAACGAAGTTTACATTAGTCGGATCATTTAACCGACAACCGCCGATCGATATGCAGCCATAGCTAGTATTAAATAGCGGTATGCTAAGCTTTTCCAGTCAGACAACTCATGGGTGTGCTCCAAAATTCAGGTTGAGCTCCATCTTAAGCCAGACGCTGTTCCAGTTTTTCGGGCTACACGAGATGTGGAATACGCTGTTCACCCTCAAATAGAACGTGAACTTCAACGTCTACGGGACCGGGGCTGGATCACTCCAGTCGATTTTTTGGACTGGGTAGCACCGATAGTGGTAGTCAGGAGTTCTTCAGGTGAGGTACGTCTTTGTGGAAACTGCTCATCTGGTCTCATTGATCAAATGGAATCGCATGAATACCCCATTCCAAGTCCAGAGGCCATTTTCACAAATGTTGGTGACAGTGAAATCTTTACTCCTATAGATTTAGCTGACACATTTTTCAAAGTTCAAGTCACACCCGAATCTGCCAATCTGCTAACCATCAATACCCACAAAGGTTTATTTAGGTCGAATAGGCTAGCCTCCCCCACATATATTCGATTGAATGGATATTGTCAGCAATATAGTTTAAAATATACATGCAAATATAATGAATTTAATACAGCACTGCCAATGGGGCAGTGGGGATAAATGTCCATTTAGCGATGTTTCGGAAGTGCACTTCTGGAACTTGCTGAAAAAGAATGGTTATGATTTCTACTTAACTACTGTATTACCAACACTATTCAACGGATCTATAGTTTTCGGAAGACCGTTGCCATCTTCTTTATGGTATCTGATAATAATCAAAATATTGCAGATGCCTTGTCTTGGTGAGTTGGAATCTCTTTAGGAATCTTGTTTTTATAATCAGCGATATGACGGATTTAATCAATAAAAAGTCTCTGACGGAAAGTAGTTGGATAGTGTCTGATACTAATTCACACTTTGAGTATACAAAGATCGTATGAATTAATTTGCAAAAGCGCGAGTGAATATAAAATAAAACATAGCTTTAAGCTGAAGGAGTGATTAACCAAGTGAGAGCGGCGCGGCGTTTAAACGCTGACGCGGTTGGTCGCTACCGACACGAACGATGAAGTCTTGACGACTGAGTGAAAACGAAAATAAAATTTAGTGAGAAAAAAAAATTTAATCATTAAAAAGTCTGTCTTGAAAAGCGAACGGAATGAATTTCGGAAATGGTAATCACTTTGCTAAACTTCACAACAAACCGGGAGCAAGGGCTCCAAAGGAATCTTTACGAAAAGAAACCGATCTTAACACGATATCGTACGATGGTTTACAGTACCGGACTTCCACACACAAATGACCTACATATGAGTTTAATTCACATACTATGTTTAAAAAAAAAACTATAGGTTGGTTTTGAAATTATCATTATCAATCCTCAAAGTAAGTAATAATAATAACTAGGTTTAAAGTAGCGAGGTGCATATAAACAAATAGTGTTCATGCAATACCACCGTCCGTGGTCACTGACGTCATAAACGCAGCGTCTGTGGCGTTAATGCACTCGCTTGAATATAATTTGGGGAGCGCCTGAGCTTTACTGTTCCCAGGCGAAATCGCAATACACAATACAAATACAAAATAAAGGCTTTACCTGGTCATATGATGCACTATTATGATATTATTAATACAAAGAAATATAAACCAGGGGTGGAATCGGCTAAGGTGATTTGTTATAAGTGATAGTCACAATCAACAAATTTTGTCTGGCTAATGTGATGTCACATGTGACAATCACATTTTTGTGACTTTTTCTTGTGACAGCTATTTAGGTGTCACAAGAAAAAGTCACAAAAATGTGATTGTCACATGTGACAATCTGGGTGCTGTATGAATAGGGTAGGCCCTGATTGGTATCAACATGGCGATGCCCAGCGTTGCAACTGTCTCATACGCATCAATTGTGCTTATTTTACCTCCAAGTGGTAGCCATCGGGTACTGGTCTTGTCCACCCGGACTTGACTTGCTGAACTTATAAGCGCGAGTGTTGATCACAGAAAAATAGCAACACTATAATTGCCCTGCCATAAAACTCCTCTGTTTCTCTTGTTGGGTAGCAGTTTATTCTGTACGAACCCCTCAGAAAGCAAGCGAGCGGCGGATGAGCTTCCAATTAAGTGAACCAACGGCGACGCTTACAGACAATATGGTAGGCACCCCATTGAGCTACTTCGACATATTCGGAGCTCAGGTCTTTGGGTCCTTTCACTACTATTAGTCAGGGTAGTGAAATAGAGAAGGTGGCGGATGAGCCCATATAGGACCAACGGTAGCTCTCACATCCCCGTAGTGGGTTACTGACTCTGGATTTTCTCCAGCTCCTTTTGTCCAAGGAGAGCAGCATAGGGCCTGGTCCCCCAGGTTGGGGGTTGTGCGTCGGGGTAACTTCCCTACCACGTAAAAAAATTCATAGTTCCGAAACAACCAACTGCCTCGGATATGGATGACCCTACTGATGACGACCCTAGCAAACGAAACAAGGACAACGAATTTCGGTTCTGCACGTGGAATGTCCGGACCCTTAACAGACCACGTGCAGCCGAACAATTAGTGGAAGCCCTAGATGGTGTCAAAGCCGACATCACAGCCATCCAAGAAGTGCGATGGGATGGTGAAGGCACAAGGAGGATGAAAAACTGTGACATCTACTACGGCAAGTGCTACAGGACAAGAAACCAGCGGCTATTTGGATGCGGATTTGTGATCAGAGGAAGGCTTAGGCAAGAAGTCTTGGGGTTTCGTGGCATAAGCGAACGCATTGTCACAATCCGCATTAAATCCAAATTCAGCAACATCTCGCTGATCTGCGTCCACGCCCCCACGGAGGAAAAAGATGACACGACCAAAGAAGAATTCTACGATCTTCTCGAGAAGACGTATGATGAATGCCCGAAGTACGACACTAAGTTTATTCTTGGTGACTTCAACGCCAAAATCGGAAAGGAGGGTAACTTTGGCTCGACAGTCGGAAAGCATAGCCTGCACGACAACACTTCCAGTAACGGACACAGGCTAATCGACTTTGCTGCGGGGCGAAGTGTCATCTTAGCAAGCACATACTTCCCACACCTCAATATACACAAGGGGACCTGGCGGTCTCCTGATCAAAATACCGTCAACCAAATTGATCACATTGCGATTGATAGCAGACATGCCTCCAATGTCATGGATGTCCGCACTTTCCGAGGGGCCAACATAGACTCGGACCACCACCTTGTTGTAGCTAAAGTGCGAATGCGGATCTCCACCAGACCGCAGAATCGAACATCCACTGTGAGAAAGTTTGATGTTGCGAAGTTACAATCGCAAGAGACCGCCACAACCTTTGCCAATCATGTCTCCTCTTATCTCTTGACAAGCCCGGCGCCTGCGCCAAACCCAGAGGCCCAGTGGCAACATTGCAAAATGGCCATCAAAACCGCTGCCACGGACGTTTTGGGTTTCATTAGGCGACCACAACGAAACACCTGGTTTGATGATGAGTGCAGGCTCGCACACTTGGCCAAAGACGAAGCCTATCATGCAGTTCTGAATGCCAGAACTAGAGCTGCCAAGAGCGCTTTCCGTGCGGTGTACCAGCAAAAGAGGAAAGAGGAACATCGGCTTTTCAGAAGAAAAAAAAGAGAACTGGAAAAACGAATGGTTGAATCTATTGAGGGGTGCTACGGCAGAAGCAATGTTCGAAAGTTCTACCAAAGGGTAAAGCATTCGTCCAAGGGTTACAAAGCCCGAGCGGAAGCATGTAGAGACGAGGGTGGGAATGTCGTTGTAGATACACAGTCGGTGCTGAGAATTTGGAAAGAACACTTCTGCAGACTGTTAAACGGCGAAGACAACCAACTAATCGCTGTCAGGCAGAATGATCCATTCGATTTGGATGATGATGAACAAAATTTCCGTCCTCCCGACCAAGAAGAAGTTCGGATAGCAATATCTAAACTAAAGTCCAACAAGGCTGCTGGAGCTGATGGCCTTACGGCTGAACTCTTCAAAGCAGCGGGAGATGACTTGGTGAGGAGCATACACCAACTCATCTGTACAATCTGGTCGGATGAAAGTATGCCTGACGAATGGAACCTCAGCATTGTGTGCCCTATCCACAAGAAAGGAGATACTCTAAGCTGCGCCAACTACAGAGGTATAAGTCTCCTAAATGTCGCCTATAAAATCTTGTCGGCCATTCTGTGTGAACGTCTGAACCCTTTCGCACGTGAACTGATTGGCCCCTATCAGTGTGGTTTCAGACCCGGTAAGTCAACCGTCGACCAAATTTTCACACTTCGGCAGATTTTGGAAAAGACCCAAGAATTCCAGATCGATACTCACCACCTCTTTATCGATTTTAAAGTCGCCTATGACAGCGTAAACAGGAACGAGCTATACAGAGCCATGTCGCTTCTTGGCATCCCTGCAAAACTCGTTCGATTGTGCAGGATGACTATGGAGAACTCGCGCTGCTCCGTCAAGGTTGGTAAGAACACCACCGACTCATTTAATGTCGAGAAAGGCTTACGACAGGGTGACGCGCTGTCATGTAACCTCTTCAACATCATTCTTGAGGCAATCGTACGCAACTCGCATGTCAACACCAGCGGTACGATTTTTTTTAGATCCGTTCAATTACTTGGCTATGCTGATGATATTGACATTATTGGAAGAACGAAGCGCGCTGTCAGTGGAGCATTCGCAAGTATTGAAGTGGAAGCGGCTCGAAAGGGTCTGGCTGTAAATGAAGATAAAACAAAGTATATGCTGTCCTCGGGTGAAGTAGATCATCACCGTAGGCTCGGACAAAACGTCACAATGGACAGATATAACTTTGAGGTTGTCAAGGACTTTGTCTATTTGGGTTCCACTATAACCTCTCAGAACAACATCAGTGAAGAGATCAGTCGAAGAATCACTCTTGCCAATCGCTGTTTCTTCGGGCTAAGAAGGCATCTTAGTAGTAAAGCCCTCTCTCAAAGGACCAAGGAGACACTATACAAGACCCTTATCATCCCAGTCCTGCTGTATGGGGCAGAAGCGTGGACACTGACACAATCGGATGAATACAGGCTGGGGTGCTTTGAGAGAAAGATTCTTCGGGTGATATTCGGGCCTGTATGTATCAATGGAGTATGGAGGAGAAGATTCAATGACGAACTGTACGGGCTATACAGCGACATTGACTTGGTTAAGAAGCTGAAAATTCAGCGGCTTAGATGGCTGGGTCATGTGGAGCGTATGGACGAAAACGCTCCTGCCCGACGAGTCTTCAATTCCAACCCGGAGGGCCGACGCAGTTCTGGAAGACCCCATCTAAGGTGGCGCGATCAAGTGGTAAACGACCTCAACCAACTTGGTGTGCGCAACTGGAGGCCACTGGCTAGGGACCGGCCTAGCTGGCGAGGAATGTTGGTTGAGGCCGTGGTCCACAATGGACTGTCTGCGCCACCTTAAGTAAGTAAGTAATTCAGCTTAATGGGGAAGTAAAATCCTGCAATTTATTTGTTTCTAAAATCAATGCATTGAAGATTCTAGAAACGGATTTGTGCGTAATCATTAATTTATTTGATAAGCCTATTAACGAAGTTTACATTAGTCGGATCATTTAACCGACAACCGCCGATCGATATGCAGCCATAGCTAGTATTAAATAGCGGTATGCTAAGCTTTTCCAGTCAGACAACTCATGGGTGTGCTCCAAAATTCAGGTTGAGCTCCATCTTAAGCCAGACGCTGTTCCAGTTTTTCGGGCTACACGAGATGTGGAATACGCTGTTCACCCTCAAATAGAACGTGAACTTCAACGTCTACGGGACCGGGGCTGGATCACTCCAGTCGATTTTTTGGACTGGGTAGCACCGATAGTGGTAGTCAGGAGTTCTTCAGGTGAGGTACGTCTTTGTGGAAACTGCTCATCTGGTCTCATTGATCAAATGGAATCGCATGAATACCCCATTCCAAGTCCAGAGGCCATTTTCACAAATGTTGGTGACAGTGAAATCTTTACTCCTATAGATTTAGCTGACACATTTTTCAAAGTTCAAGTCACACCCGAATCTGCCAATCTGCTAAACATCAATACCCACAAAGGTTTATTTAGGTCGAATAGGCTAGCCTCCCCCACATATATTCGATTGAATGAATATTGTCAGCAATATAGTTTAAAATATACATGCAAATATAATGAATTTAATACAGCACTGCCAATGGGGCAGTGGGGATAAATGTCCATTTAGCGATGTTTCGGAAGTGCACTTCTGGAACTTGCTGAAAAAGAATGGTTATGATTTCTACTTAACTACTGTATTACCAACACTATTCAACGGATCTATAGTTTTCGGAAGACCGTTGCCATCTTCTTTATGGTATCTGATAATAATCAAAATATTGCAGATGCCTTGTCTTGGTGAGTTGGAATCTCTTTAGGAATCTTGTTTTTATAATCAGCGATATGACGGATTTAATCAATAAAAAGTCTCTGACGGAAAGTAGTTGGATAGTGTCTGATACTAATTCACACTTTGAGTATACAAAGATCGTATGAATTAATTTGCAAAAGCGCGAGTGAATATAAAATAAAACATAGCTTTAAGCTGAAGGAGTGATTAACCAAGTGAGAGCGGCGCGGCGTTTAAACGCTGACGCGGTTGGTCGCTACCGACACGAACGATGAAGTCTTGACGACTGAGTGAAAACGAAAATAAAATTTAGTGAGAAAAAAAAATTTAATCATTAAAAAGTCTGTCTTGAAAAGCGAACGGAATGAATTTCGGAAATGGTAATCACTTTGCTAAACTTCACAACAAACCGGGAGCAAGGGCTCCAAAGGAATCTTTACGAAAAGAAACCGATCTTAACACGATATCGTACGATGGTTTACAGTACCGGACTTCCACACACAAATGACCTACATATGAGTTTAATTCACATACTATGTTTAAAAAAAAAACTATAGGTTGGTTTTGAAATTATCATTATCAATCCTCAAAGTAAGTAATAATAATAACTAGGTTTAAAGTAGCGAGGTGCATATAAACAAATAGTGTTCATGCAATACCACCGTCCGTGGTCACTGACGTCATAAACGCAGCGTCTGTGGCGTTAATGCACTCGCTTGAATATAATTTGGGGAGCGCCTGAGCTTTACTGTTCCCAGGCGAAATCGCAATACACAATACAAATACAAAATAAAGGCTTTACCTGGTCATATGATGCACTATTATGATATTATTAATACAAAGAAATATAAACCAGGGGTGGAATCGGCTAAGGTGATTTGTTATAAGTGATAGTCACAATCAACAAATTTTGTCTGGCTAATGTGATGTCACATGTGACAATCACATTTTTGTGACTTTTTCTTGTGACAGCTATTTAGGTGTCACAAGAAAAAGTCACAAAAATGTGATTGTCACATGTGACATCACATTAGCCAGACAAAATTTGTTGATTGTGACTATCACTTATCACAAATCACCTTAGCCGATCCCACCCCAGGATCTGTTGCTTATAGATGAGATGTGTAATGTGTTGATTGATTTATTCCCGCGGTGCTTAGTATGTTGTTCTGTAAACTGGTGTATGTTTGTAGGACCAGCATCTGTGCATTGCACACGCCAGACGTCCTGCCGGATTCCCTCGACGAATATTATGCTCCTTAATCCCACGGTGTGGTCTTCAGCCTGTCGTGACTGGGTATTGTACACGTGCTGAATTTGTATGGAGGAAGATACTCCTCGCTGAAGATAGCTTAGGACGTCGCTAATCGTCCTCTTTGATGCGCCGATAGGGCGTTATAAATTGTAGTGGAATGAACAGCCATTTTCTTGAGTTGGATTGAGCAGATGCATTTTTAGATTGACTGGCCGACGCGTCTACTTTTTGTGTGCTACTAAAATTAAATAAATTTACATTATTCATTTGTAAAATAACAAAGTTATTTGTTCTTATTTATTGAAAGATCATAACAATATTGGCGACGAGGATACTGGTAGCGTGAAGGGAAATTACAATTTTTAATTTGTTTTTACTACCAACACTTATTGCACTCCTCGAGTAAAAAAAGAAAATCAAAATGGCGACAGAAAATGAAAGAAAATTCTCGAACTACTGGATGTTCAGTCCAAATTGCTACAAGCAGTCACGAGCAATAATTCTCAATCTGCCAGACCCGAATTGTTTATGGATTCTTTGGGGAATAGCATATGCGAATTTGTATACGATTCAGAGCATACAATCACGTTCGGGGCATGGTATTCTCTCCATGAGGATATCTTCGAAGTCGATGGAAAAGAGACGATTCATCCAAAGTGCGATTGCTAGTGCGGAAGCTAAATCCGATAGCACATAAAAAGTACGCATCCTACATTTTTCCAAACAACACGCCAGATGTAAAATTGAAAGACACAGTCGCAAATCTAAAAGCAATGTTTGGTTCAGCTGAGAGTCTATTCAATTCCTGGTTTAGATGTTTGCAGACAGTTAAGAGTCCAACGGAGGCTTTCACCACCTACGCAGCAACAAGAGTTGTGAAGATTTTAAGCTCAGCGCCCTCTCTTCGGACCAATTTAAATGTCTAGTGTTTGTGGCAGGACTACAATCATCATCTGACGCAGATATCCGAACAAAACTGTTGTCTAAACTCAGGGAAGTTTGTGGAGGTCAGCATCCCCACCAGCGAACAGAGTTCAAGTCAGCCTATCCGTTTTCAAGTGCAAGTCAAAAGTGCATTATTGAACTCTATCAAAATAATCGCTGAATTTCCTTGTGAAATTCAGCTTAATGGGGAAGTAAAATCCTGCAATTTATTTGTTTCTAAAATCAATGCATTGAAGATTCTAGAAACGGATTTGTGCGTAATCATTAATTTATTTGATAAGCCTATTAACGAAGTTTACATTAGTCGGATCATTTAACCGACAACCGCCGATCGATATGCAGCCATAGCTAGTATTAAATAGCGGTATGCTAAGCTTTTCCAGTCAGACAACTCATGGGTGTGCTCCAAAATTCAGGTTGAGCTCCATCTTAAGCCAGACGCTGTTCCAGTTTTTCGGGCTACACGAGATGTGGAATACGCTGTTCACCCTCAAATAGAACGTGAACTTCAACGTCTACGGGACCGGGGCTGGATCACTCCAGTCGATTTTTTGGACTGGGTAGCACCGATAGTGGTAGTCAGGAGTTCTTCAGGTGAGGTACGTCTTTGTGGAAACTGCTCATCTGGTCTCATTGATCAAATGGAATCGCATGAATACCCCATTCCAAGTCCAGAGGCCATTTTCACAAATGTTGGTGACAGTGAAATCTTTACTCCTATAGATTTAGCTGACACATTTTTCAAAGTTCAAGTCACACCCGAATCTGCCAATCTGCTAACCATCAATACCCACAAAGGTTTATTTAGGTCGAACAGGCTAGCACCTGGTACAAAACCTGCTCCTGGAGCTTTTCAGCAGATAGCAGATGCTGTCCTTGCAAGTATTGAAGGCGCTGCAGCTTAAATTGACGATTTCATCATCGGAGGAAAGGATTTTGTAGATCATTTGAGGATTTTACACCAAGTTATTCAACGCCTTTTGGAATTTAATTTTCTAGTCAAAATCGAAAAATATTCATTTTTCGTTCATCAACTCAAATACCTTGGCCATATCTTGAATAAAAACGGTTAAGGCCAGATCCGGACAAAATAGAGCGTGTCAAGAACATGCCAGCGCCATCGAACATCACTGAGCTGAGATCATTTCTAGGAGCTGTAAACTATTATGGCCTAAAAATTTTTATAATGCACGCGGCAAGGTCTCTCGCCCCATCCGAGACAAGGTACAGTCAAATTGAGAAGGAGTCAGCGGCACTCATATTTGATGTAAAAAAAAAACTTCACCGAATGATTTTTGTTCGTAGATTCACGCTACTAACTGACCATAAGCCATTAAAAGCTATCTTTGGAAATAAAAAAGGAATAATAACTGATACTGCAAATCGACTTCAAAGGTGGCACTCATACTACGGATTTGTTGTTGTACTCTCTCGCTTGATGGACACCAAAGAAGAATTGGATGAAGAAGTCGAGAAAGGTTTCGTTTTCAAAATAGTTTGATGTTTTCAGGATTTCGAGCATAACGTCTTCAGTTATCATCAGCAAGCTGAATGAGTTTTTTCGCATTATGGAGATTGTGAGCAGTTGGTTTCAGACAACGGAACCCAATTCACGAGTTCTCATATCCAAAGTTTTATGCAGTCTCGCGGCATCCAGCATCTTCAGACAACACCTTTACACCCACAGTGCAACGGACAAGCTGAGCGGTTCGTAGACACTCAAGCGAACGCTAAAAAAATAAAATGCACGACTGGGTCGCACGAACTTGCTCAAATTTGTGACAGTGGTCTGGCGCTTAAGATTTTGATAAAAATAAATTTTTCAAAATTCTTAAAAAAATACTTAAACTAATTTGAGCTGAAAACAAAGTACACCATTTTTTTCTTGAATAAATTTGAATTTATGAGAATACATTTATAAAAATCTGTGGAGCAGTTTTTGAGAAAAAAAAGTTTTTTTTGAAAAACTTTAATTTTTTTTTTTATTCAAAAACGCCAATTCGTAGGTATTAAGAAAATACATTTATTTATAATTTAATAAAAAAATTAATAAGCAGTTTTCAAAATATTAATTTAAATTTTTTTTAAAAAATGCTTTTAAAAATACAAAAAAATACTTTTTTAAAATATTGGTATGCAGTTTAAATTGAGCTACTTACACCTATATACATATGTGTGAAATTTCGAAATTATCCGTTGAGTCGTTTTGGAGATAGTCGAAAGCAAAAAAAAAAAACGGTCCTTTAGAAGGTTCCGTTCTTGTACATTTTTTAAAACTTTTTTTTCAGCCATATGATTGGTCGTACCTAAAAAGCTACACTGATTTTTGTAAATCAAAATCGTTAGAGCCGTTTTCGAGAAAAATAAGCTTTAAAGTAATGGTTATATGGCAGGTACCTTTATTTTTTGAGCTAAAAAAAATCAATTTCCCCTCTGTATAATACCTAAAACACTTTATATACCAAGTTTGAAGCAATTCGGCCCACCCGTTTGGGCTGTAGGTGTCTATACATACAGACAGACAGACAGATATACATACATCTTTTTTCGTCTTCGCTATCATCGTAATATCATGTTTGATTGTCATCTCAAAACTTTTTTTTTCGACGAATGCATATCTTGCCTTATAGTACCTATGTATGTATGTATAATCGCAAGTAAAAACTTAAAAACGAAGGAGAAACAAGTCTAGATAACCTGGAAAAATTTTTTGCAAACTTACCGTGTTCCACTCCAAATCGAAATGTGAAATGCACCGTAAGCTACAACGTCTTGGTCACCGATGGAGACAAAACACGACTTATTCGTTCGCATTCAAACCAAATTAAATCCAGATACTCTGATATTTCACAAAACCGACAGTCATCAAATTTGTTTGGAGATCAACTTGATTTATTTTCAAAAAAGAAGCCCGAAGTTGAAGTATCTGATGAAATTCCAAATCCAGTGATGATATTAACGAAGAAACCCTTTATGAATCAATTTCAGAAGATTCAGATTTCCACGGATTTTCATCAAGCACCACTCCGGAACCAGTAAGGACAAGGTCATCAGTAGTACGTTCGTTTAATGGATGTATGTAACAATTGTCAACAATGTTTTACTTTTGACGTTCGTAAATTCCGACATTCCGATATAGTGTAACATTCGCGTCGTTCTTTTATGCACCATAAAGTTACATTCTGTAACAATATCCAACTCATCTCCAAGAGATGAGTTGAGAATGTTGATCTGTCAAAAGCGAGAAAAAGAAGAAAAAAGAGAAAGTGAAAATGTGTTTACAAAGTGAAATTGTTTTTTTAGTTGCGAGAGATTTTAATTTTTTATTGCTTATTTAATAAAACAAACGAAATAAGTTTTATCTCTACAATTTTTATCTTTACACAGCATTGGTAAAAAGGCGCGCTAAATTATGAAGTTGGAGATAAAACAGCTGTTTTACAAATCTGTGAACTGTGATAGTTTGTAAAATGTACTTTATAAATAATTCTGATAATTTTAATTCTATTTATGCAATTTTTTCTCGAACCATACGCGATAATTTAAGTTTTTAAAACGTTGATTCATTAGATAATCCATGACATTTTCAGAATCAGTCAAGTCGCCTCGGTACACACTCTTTTGCAGATTTGTGGTCTATTAAATAATTTCAGTGAGCTTTTCCTCACCTCATATAACGAAAAAAAAACATTCGCCTAACTTACGACTTTTTATGTACAGAGTTCTCATAAAGACGAAAGCATTCGGAGTGCTCGGCATTCCTCAGATCCTCAGAATCTCCTACACCCAGTAGTAAAGATCACAATACATCTAAGAGTCGTCATCCCTATCGTTCAAAATCGCGTTCTCCTTCTAAAGAGCGAAAATCAAATGCATCAACTATACCTGCTGGTGGCAGACATCAAAATTTTGAAAAATCAGAAGAACCAACCTCAGCTTCGGCATCGGTATCTCAAAACAAGATCGCAAATAATTTGCAAGCAGTTGTCAACCTATCGCTTAGTGATCAAGCTCCCAAAACGCCAGTTGTCAAAGCAAAACTGATGGTACTTCAATTGCCCTCCCAGCTTATTATAATCCTCATATCATCAATCCAACAAAATACGCAGAGCAAGTTCAAAAAAGAAAATTAATATGGGGCGGAAAAAATGCAGAGGATACATCAGCTAAATGGGGACATGCAACATTCTCCGAGAATTCCGATGGTAATGTTGCCTCGAAGTTTATGCGCTTAATGGGCATTAAATCCGGACCTTAACCCAGCGATAGTCCAGCCGCTGCTCCTGCGGCAGAAAAGGAGGGTCCCAACCCAACGTCAAATCAAGGCTGGCAATGTTTTCTAAAATGGAGCAGGAATATGAAGTAGCCCGACAAGTTACATACACTATGCGGGGGGTTGGACTGGGCTCCCAATTGAGGCAGTATTAGATTATAAGTTGTTACAAATCAATAATGTAAAGAATAAACCTAGAATAGTGTTAAATTAAATAAAAAATTACTTCGTTTGTGTGGTCTTTAACTCACAAATACAAAGTATTGTTTTTTTTTATTCGTACGGATTTATATTTATTCTATGTATTAACGGATGTGTATGGAGTTTTTATGTTTTTGATCACAGTTCCTATCAGGCCAGTGTAGTCTGCAAACCAAAGTATGTAATTGAATTATTAAATAATGTCCGATATACTGGCCTGGGTGTTGCGTTCTACCTTTTCAAGCAGAAAAAATGCGCAATGCCAGCTTCTTGTAACTATCCGGCGAGTTCGAAAGTTTTAGTAAAACCCCTACCAATTTCAACGAAACAGGGAGCATTCAACAACGTAATCCTGATGAGATGTATAATCTTAACAGGAAATCTAAAGCTAGCCATAGTACTGTTCATATTTTGTTTGGCGATGTTTTCTTCTTTCTGATTTTGGTCAGATGCCTGCAATCCTTGGTTGTCATCCAGATTGACTAGAATTGGTTATTCATTGACTGTATCTTGGTTGTCATCAATAACTAGCAAATGGGTGAAGTAGCCTCTTGCGATAGGAGTGCATGTTAGTGTTTGAGTTGAATGTTTTATTACAATAAGGATATGTGTACAGAATTTCTCTAGTAAGCGTTGTCATGTGCTCCTGATGTACCTACACAAAACTTATGAAAAAGGGCTTTAAAATGTTTTGTGTTCTAAGCTTCAGCTACTTACCTTCAATGTGCCTTTTCATACATCGGACACTTATGAATCCACTCACACTTGTGCACGAAATAGTAATGTCTTTGGAGCGCAGGCTCATTTAGCGCTGTTTTGCCACAAACAATGCAAAATTGAGGAACATCTGCGTGCTTTGCTCTACTCTAATGTGCCCTTTCAGGCAATATTTATTTTTCAATTTGGTTCCACATTTATCACATTGTTCACCAGGTATTGGAACACTGGCGTGTTCCAGCAAATGTCTTTCGAATGCTTCCCGCCCACGTATTGACTTACCGCACTGTTCGCAGATTTTTCTTTAAGTATGCTGATGCACGTTGTTCATGTGTACTTTCAAAGTAAAACTCGACGAGAAGCTGCAAGTTAGAAATTTGATAAGTTTTGAAATTTAAATATACTATGTATCGTCTATGTTTGAAACTTACAGCTTATGACATTCCTCGCTAGGGAACTTTCGATCCTCTTCGGGTATGTGAATATGCATGTGACGTGATAGTAGAACCTCTTTGGAAAAACTCTTGTTGCACTGGCCACACTGAAATACACGCTGGTTCACCTCGATGTGCATATCCATGTGAACCTCCAAGCATCGCCGATCAGGTAGAACCTTGTTGCATTTATCGCATTTGAAATAATTTGGATTAAGGTGAGTATGAATGTGGTCAATGAGAATATTCTTACTATAGAATTTGTTTGCCACAACACGAAGCATATCCTCGCTCTCGATGATAAGAACCATAGTGTTTGCAAACATCTCGAAAATTCAGAAGAGTTAATACACAATTATTGCACGTGAGCTCCATGTGATTTTGAATGATGTTGTCGAACTCAAGTGAGATTTTTTGCTTTTTTTATAATTAAATTTCATTTGACAGAACAACAGAAGTCGTTCTTAAATGAAATTGTTACAATCGTAACAATCTCTAACATGACACTTCAACACTTATTTTTGACATAAGAACAATGTGGAGAAAACGAGCGCACCGCAGGCAAAAGTATTCGAGCTCCTGTTTGGACGAAGGACTATGATCTTTCCTAAGTATGGGAGGTGTTGACAACCCTGGAAATATTTAATCCTGAACGCATTCACAATTTAATGAACAGCCATTTTCTTGAGTTGGTGAGCAGATGCATTTTTAGATTGACTGGCCGACTTTTTGTGTAATACCAAAATTAAATAAATTTACATTATTCATTTATAAAATAACAAAGTTAGTTGTTCTTATTTATTGAAAGATCATAACAATTTTGGTGACGAGGATACTGGTAGCGTGAAGGGAAATTACAATTTTTAATTTGTTTTTACTACCAACACTCATTGCACTCCTCGAGTAAAAAAAGAAAATCAAAATGGCGACAGAAAATGAAAAGAAAATTCTCGAACTACTGGATGTTCAGTCCAAATTGCTACAAGCAGTCACGAGCAATAATTCTCATTCTGCCAGACCCGAATTGTTTATGGATTCTTTGGGAAATAGCATATGCGAATTTTTATACGATTCAGAGCATACAATCACGTTCGGGGCATGGTATTTTCTCCATAAGGATATCTTCGAAGTCGATGGAAAAGAGACGATTCATCCAAAGTGCGATTGCTAGTGCGGAAGCTAAATCCGATAGCACATGAAAAGTACGCATCCTACATTTTTCCAAAGAACACGCCACATGTAAAATTGAAAGACACAGTTGCAAATCTAAAAGCAATGTTCGGTTCTGCTGAGAGTCTATTCAATTCCCGGTATAGATGTTTGCAGACAGTTAAGAGTCCAACGGAGGCTTTCACCACCTACGCAGCTCGTGTCAACAAGAGTTGTGAAGATTTTAAGCTAAGTGCCCTCTCTTAGGACCAATTTAAATGTCTAGTGTTTGTGACAGGACTACAATCATCATCTGACGCAGACATCCGAACAAAACTGTTGTCTAAACTGGATGAAGACGCGGCTTCTGATTTGAGTTGTTGTTGGGAGTCCAGAAATGGTTCAGCCTTAAAAAGGATGCAGCACTCATTAAACAAGCTTCGTTATTATCAACGTCAGTCAACGCCGTCCGAACACAGCAGCAGAAATCCAAACACCAATATCAACAGCCGGCACAGCAGCAGAAACAACGAAACAGTTTATCAAAATCCCCTTGTTGGAGTTGAGTTGCGCAGATGCACTATTCACGAGATTGTCGTAATAAAAATCATAAATGCACAAAATACAACCGTGTTGGCCACAGACAGGGTTACTGTAGCTGTTTTTCATCAAAGAGCGATACACAAAATTCGTCGCAAGCAGACAAAAATAAGGGCCGTCGAGTCAAGAAAAAGAATTCTCTGCGAAACAAAGCAGTTTATGTAAATTGTATCAATCATATGAAGCGAGGGAAGTTTGTGGAGGTCAGCATCCGCACCAGCGAACAGAGTTCAAGTCAGCCTATCCGTTTTCAAGTACAAGCCAAAAGTGCATCATTGAACTCTATCAAAATAATCGCTGAACTTCCTTGTGAAATTCAGCTTAATTGGGAAGTAAAATCCTGCAATTTATTTGTTTCTAAAATCAATGCATTGTAGTGTGCACTCCAGCCCTCTACATTTTTCTCACCCTCATCTGCATTCATTCATTGCATTTTCCCATACACTTGACCATCAACAAATAGCGTAATACGTATATTCCTCCATATGATATTCCCATAAGGAAGCCTCAATATTTCTCACCATCCAATTTTCCAAAGAAAGGCATCAAATTACATACCTACAAATTTGTCGTCACCATATATGTATGTCGACTCCAAAACCGCGCCAGCCTAAGCATTCAAATTATGAGTAAGGGAAATCCAATTTCCAAAGTCCAAAGCATTGCACTGCTATTGCGGGCACTGAGGGAAATCCCAAACTAAATAAAATGCTGATAGCGCTGGTGGAGTTCAATGTTCAATCGCATAGCAGCGAGGTGACAAAATGACATTTTCTGACACTCATTTGTTTTGACTAGAATTTGTATTGCAAAAGAATTTGAATTTGTGATGACTATTGACATGGTAAAAGAATGAGGAAATTCAAGTGGAATTTCTTTGGGATTATCAATATGGAAAGGAGTGCATTTTTGGTAATTTTTAATAGTTCAAAGAATAAAACTATGTTATTGGGGAAATGTATACGAATAGATAAAACAAAAGAACCAAAAATTATATAAAAGGAATTGTACTTTTAGGTTTAAGTTAGAGAAAATATTTCATCGAAACTCGAAAGGTCGTAGCCTTGCATAGCGACAGCAGGCCTTAGAGTTTATTAATAAAATAATAAAAAAGAATTAATAATCTTAACTTATTCTTTTAATTAATAATTATTTCTCTCCCCGAATTACTCTTCTCCGCAAGGAAAGCACGGTAATTTTCGGGTTATTTCATGGTGGCAGCGGTGGGATTATTCTAAAATCCTCTACCAATTTTCATAATTTCCCTAAACCATTACAAGAGGTCTCTCTCTTGATGCGTACTGGGCTATACACCAGAAAAAATTATAAAAAAGTTATAAAAAGTGTTTAGAAGACCTACGAGCGTAAGACCTTGCTAGTTTTAGAGCTTAAGTATTTGGCAGGCAGTAGGCAGTGAAAAAAGACCAGGCCGTAATAGCCAACTATAGGGCGTAAAGCTTGCCTGGCAACGTCAGCAGACAACGCAACAACAATAACAAACAGCAACAAAAACAATAAGCGGTACATCGTGGGACACACCAAAAGAAGAAATTAAAGAAACAAAATTTTAAGGTACATTAATATCTAAACAATTTCAATTCGTATATATATCTGAAAGTATCAAAAATGTAAAACCGTTTTTTTGACAATTTTTTTTTTTAAACACTAAACATTCTTACACGACACCAAAAAACTTTGACACTACTCCAAGCCCTACCTTTTTTCGAACCAAACGTTTTGAATATAAGAAAAAGACCATCGATAAAAATGGCAACAAAACTCGATTGAAAAGGTAAAACATCTAAAGTCAACTTAAGATGATTTGCTTTTTATTAATGGATCTTGTTACGATTTTATAGGAGCATAGATCTGTCTCATCCGTATTCTTCTATCTAATTCCTTTTTCTTTTTATTAAGGAAACAATTTTATCTTATGTAGGAAAATATTGTATTCTGACACAGTGTAAAATATCTTAAGTCCAGATAAGATGTTGTGTTGAATCGAATAAAAAAAATTAAACAGACTTTAGATGATTTTACTCTTTGAGAGCTTGTTATGATTGTAAAAAGGTAAAACATATTTAGTTGACTTAAGATACTTTCCCACATGCAAACCAACAAAAAATTCAAAAAAGTTTTTTGGAAAACATCTTTATACAGTTTTTTTGCTTTCCTGAAAAACGTTAAGAATAGACTTAAGATGATTTACCTTTCTTGTCCAGTATCAGTCTAAGCGATATAAATAATATCGTGGCGGTGTTCGATGGTAACCCGGATGCTTTAAACCGCTTTATCTCTTGCGGGAACACACTGTTTTCTTTCATCACGGATGAAACACAGCACTCACTATTCTTGTCAGTGGTCCAAACAAGACTACAAGGTGCTGCATTTGACTATATCCAATATAAGACCATTCCCAAATGGAAGGATCTTATAGCGGAACTAGAGTCACAATTCAAAGAGACCAAATCTAGACCATCTGCACAAAATGAATTGGTTAGTGCGAAACAAACGCCAAAAGAATCAGTTAAGGATTTTGGAGACCGGGTGGTTCATTTACTTCTCGCCCTCGACGCAGCGTCATGTAGTTCCATAGAAGACAAATCTGTTAGAGACTACTTAATTACTGAAAACAGAACTATGGCTATTCGTTGTTCCGAGGACGGACTGAGAAATTTAAATTTAGAATTGCTTGTAAAAGCACACAATGCCACTGATCTAAAAAAGGCAATCTCATATGCGATAATTCAATCATCACGTTTGAAGAATGAACCCCAAGTACCAAATTCTAGAAACTTCAATCCCAGGCCCACTTGTTCAACATGTGGGAAAATTGGCCACACTTCCGCTTCTTGTTTCCTTCGAAATGGTCAGAACCGACCACCTATTTGCCAAACCTGTGGTAAAACAGGTCACGTCTCGTCAAGTTGTTACAGGAACAACAATCTCCCCAATTTTGCTCCCAACAAAATATTAAAAGGGAAGTACACTTCGCTAGGTGTTTGGGATTAATCACTCCCAACATAATTGTAGAACGCGGTTGTCTCATTTAAGAACGAAAAACCAACCTACACAAAACAACAATCCCTTCCGGGAAGAACCTTTTGACAGGCAACCTTTCTCGAGACATGACACCAGACATCATGTTACGAGACAAAATTACGAGGGTTACCTCAATAAAAATTATTATCAGTCGGAAAACGACATCACTCGGGAACTGGACAGCGGCAGTTCCTCCCGAGTACTAACAACTGCCGACGTACACCGTACCCAGATATAAACCTTAACATGGCCGTATCATTCTGCACTGGATACTCAGAGCCGGTGATACGAATCAAAGTCAATGGTAAAGATGTCACATTTTTAATTGACACAGGCGCAGATATAAGCCTAATAAAATCAAAAATAATTTGTTTAGATATGGAAAAAAATAATGTTGACTGTATAATATCAACAATTGCCGGTGATGCTTTCAGTACGTTAGGAAAATCTCCTGCTGTACTAGTGTTCAAAACTGATGAACACACCATTTCAATTAAAAACACTTTTCAAGTTCTCAACAATGAGATAAACCTCCCATTTGATGGAATAATAGGCAACGACTTTTTATCAAAATATAACTCAAAAATTAATTACGAAGAAAAACAATAAGAGTTAAAATTAAAAAAAGGAGATACGATTTTGCCCAAAACTGATGTTGAAGAAATAACCGAGAAGCGGAATAAAACTGCTGGTACTGGTACGAGGTGGTACCTACGGGTAATACCAGCAGAGAAGAAAACAAGGATGCCAATCAAAGGTCTAATAATAGTAAGTTCGAGCCAGCAAATTTAACATTTGGAAATGGATCTGAATCGGATTGTCCTCGGGCCGGATCAGATAACTTAATATCTAGTGACTATAGGCTAGACACCTTAAATAACTTCGATTCCAACTCTCAACAAAACTTCAATCTCAATAACAAAAATAATAAGACAAAGAACAAGAATAAAAATAACTCAGCAGACAGTAAGACTGAGATCAAAAGAATTTCAACAGACAGTGAGACTGAGGAAAATTTATTTAACCCAGCAGAAAATAAGACTGAGGAAAAATTTAAAGAAAATATAAAAAATAATAAAATTATATTAAAATCTCGGGCGCAACAAGTAATAAGTATTCCTTTTCACTCTAATTACAATAACGATATAGTCATAGAAAAACAAGAAATTTTACCTGGTTTATATATAGGCGAAACAGTTACCCAACAAAAAAAATCTAGAATAAAAGTGTTAATAATGAATATCTTAGACTCTAATTAGGAAGTTGAATTAGATAAAATAAAGGTTAAATATGATAAACTCGACAATTTCAATATTGTCGATACAAAAAGTTTTAATAACTCATTAGAAAACACGCTTACAAAATTAGAATCACTCTTAGAATTTCAGCATTGTAATCCTGATGAAAAAAAATTAATTTTAAAGATTTGTCGTGAACACAACGACCTCTTTTATTTAGAAGGCAATCACCTTACGCATACTAATACTCTGCGTCATAAAATTATAACTGAAGAGGGAAAACCACCCCTCTACAGAAGACCTTATAGACTTCCAGATAGCACAAAGCAAGAAATCCATAAGCAGGTAAAGGAAATGCTAGACGATGGAGTAGTACAACCAAGCAATAGTCCATGGAATTCACCCCTACTACTTGTTTCAAAGAAATCTGGACAAGATGGGACCAAAAGATGGAGAGTCGTAGTCGATTTCAGAAAGTTAAATGAACTTACTGTCGGTGATGCTTACCCTCTACCCAACATAACTGATAATTCAGATCAGTTGGGCAGAGCAAAGTATTTCAGTACGCTAGACCTTGCAAAAGGTTTCCATCAAATCCTCATGGATAAAAAGGACAAATCCAAAACAGCTTTTAGTACCCCGTTCGGACATTATGAATACAATCGTATGCGTTCGGTTTGACAAACGCTCCTGCTACTTTTCAAAGGCTTATGAATAACGTGCTCATGGGACTCCAAGGTATTGAATGTTTTGTGTACGTAGATAACATAGTCATTTACGGTTATGATCTTAAAGATCACAATACTCGACTCATTAAAGTTTTAAATCGCCTTCGAGAAAACAATCTTAAACTCCAACCAGATAAATGTCATTTTAATAGGAAAGAACTAACCTATCTGGGACATGTCATCTCAGAGGATGGGATTAAACCAAACCCTGAAAAAACTAAGGCTGTGAAAACTTCCCAGTACCAAAAAAACCTAAAGACATTAAATCTTTCCTAGGTTTCGTCGGATACTACAGAAAGTTTATACCGAATTTCGATGAACTTGCAAAACCTCTAACTAGATTATTAAAGAAAAGCGTTTCCTTTCAATGGGATGCCTTTTGCGATGAAGCATTTCGGGCTTTGAAAGAAAAAATCATTAATCCTCCAGTTTTGACATATCCAGATTTTAGTCAAGAATTTCTGGTAACGACTGACGCAAGTGATATTGCATTAGGAGCCGTCTTATCGCAAGGTCCTATCGGCCACGATAAGCCCATTTTCTTTGCTAGTCAAACTCTTAACGATGCAGAAACTCGTTATACTACCTCTGGAAAAGAATTACTCGCAATCATTTATGCTCTGAACCAAAAAAAAAAAACTTCACCGAATGATTTTTGTTCGTAGATTCACGCTACTAACTGACCATAAGCCATTAAAAGCTATCTTTGGAAATAAAAAAGGAATAATAACTGATACTGCAAATCGACTTCAAAGGTGGCACTCATACTACGGATTTGTTGTTGTACTCTCTCGCTTGATGGACACCAAAGAAGAATTGGATGAAGAAGTCGAGAAAGGTTTCGTTTTCAAAATAGTTTGATGTTTTCAGGATTTCGAGCATAACGTCTTCAGTTATCATCAGCAAGCTGAATGAGTTTTTTCGCATTATGGAGATTGTGAGCAGTTGGTTTCAGACAACGGAACCCAATTCACGAGTTCTCATATCCAAAGTTTTATGCAGTCTCGCGGCATCCAGCATCTTCAGACAACACCTTTACACCCACAGTGCAACAGACAAGCTGAGCGGTTCGTAGACACTCAAGCGAACGCTAAAAAAATAAAATGCACGACTGGGTCGCACGAACTTGCTCAAATTTGTGACAGTGGTCTGGCGCTTAAGATTTTGATAAAAATAAATTTTTCAAAATTCTTAAAAAAATACTTAAACTAATTTGAGCTGAAAACAAAGTACACCATTTTTTTCTTGAATAAATTTGAATTTATGAGAATACATTTATAAAAATCTGTGGAGCAGTTTTTGAGAAAAAAAAGTTTTTTTTGAAAAACTTTAATTTTTTTTTTTATTCAAAAACGCCAATTCGTAGGTATTAAGAAAATACATTTATTTATAATTTAATAAAAAAATTAATAAGCAGTTTTCAAAATATTAATTTAAATTTTTTTTAAAAAATGCTTTTAAAAATACAAAAAAATACTTTTTTAAAATATTGGTATGCAGTTTAAATTGAGCTACTTACACCTATATACATATGTGTGAAATTTCGAAATTATCCGTTGAGTCGTTTTGGAGATAGTCGAAAGCAAAAAAAAAAAACGGTCCTTTAGAAGGTTCCGTTCTTGTACATTTTTTAAAACTTTTTTTTCAGCCATATGATTGGTCGTACCTAAAAAGCTACACTGATTTTTGTAAATCAAAATCGTTAGAGCCGTTTTCGAGAAAAATAAGCTTTAAAGTAATGGTTATATGGCAGGTACCTTTATTTTTTGAGCTAAAAAAAATCAATTTCCCCTCTGTATAATACCTAAAACACTTTATATACCAAGTTTGAAGCAATTCGGCCCACCCGTTTGGGCTGTAGGTGTCTATACATACAGACAGACAGACAGATATACATACATCTTTTTTCGTCTTCGCTATCATCGTAATATCATGTTTGATTGTCATCTCAAAACTTTTTTTTTCGACGAATGCATATCTTGCCTTATAGTACCTATGTATGTATGTATAATCGCAAGTAAAAACTTAAAAACGAAGGAGAAACAAGTCTAGATAACCTGGAAAAATTTTTTGCAAACTTACCGTGTTCCACTCCAAATCGAAATGTGAAATGCACCGTAAGCTACAACGTCTTGGTCACCGATGGAGACAAAACACGACTTATTCGTTCGCATTCAAACCAAATTAAATCCAGATACTCTGATATTTCACAAAACCGACAGTCATCAAATTTGTTTGGAGATCAACTTGATTTATTTTCAAAAAAGAAGCCCGAAGTTGAAGTATCTGATGAAATTCCAAATCCAGTGATGATATTAACGAAGAAACCCTTTATGAATCAATTTCAGAAGATTCAGATTTCCACGGATTTTCATCAAGCACCACTCCGGAACCAGTAAGGACAAGGTCATCAGTAGTACGTTCGTTTAATGGATGTATGTAACAATTGTCAACAATGTTTTACTTTTGACGTTCGTAAATTCCGACATTCCGATATAGTGTAACATTCGCGTCGTTCTTTTATGCACCATAAAGTTACATTCTGTAACAATATCCAACTCATCTCCAAGAGATGAGTTGAGAATGTTGATCTGTCAAAAGCGAGAAAAAGAAGAAAAAAGAGAAAGTGAAAATGTGTTTACAAAGTGAAATTGTTTTTTTAGTTGCGAGAGATTTTAATTTTTTATTGCTTATTTAATAAAACAAACGAAATAAGTTTTATCTCTACAATTTTTATCTTTACACAGCATTGGTAAAAAGGCGCGCTAAATTATGAAGTTGGAGATAAAACAGCTGTTTTACAAATCTGTGAACTGTGATAGTTTGTAAAATGTACTTTATAAATAATTCTGATAATTTTAATTCTATTTATGCAATTTTTTCTCGAACCATACGCGATAATTTAAGTTTTTAAAACGTTGATTCATTAGATAATCCATGACATTTTCAGAATCAGTCAAGTCGCCTCGGTACACACTCTTTTGCAGATTTGTGGTCTATTAAATAATTTCAGTGAGCTTTTCCTCACCTCATATAACGAAAAAAAAACATTCGCCTAACTTACGACTTTTTATGTACAGAGTTCTCATAAAGACGAAAGCATTCGGAGTGCTCGGCATTCCTCAGATCCTCAGAATCTCCTACACCCAGTAGTAAAGATCACAATACATCTAAGAGTCGTCATCCCTATCGTTCAAAATCGCGTTCTCCTTCTAAAGAGCGAAAATCAAATGCATCAACTATACCTGCTGGTGGCAGACATCAAAATTTTGAAAAATCAGAAGAACCAACCTCAGCTTCGGCATCGGTATCTCAAAACAAGATCGCAAATAATTTGCAAGCAGTTGTCAACCTATCGCTTAGTGATCAAGCTCCCAAAACGCCAGTTGTCAAAGCAAAACTGATGGTACTTCAATTGCCCTCCCAGCTTATTATAATCCTCATATCATCAATCCAACAAAATACGCAGAGCAAGTTCAAAAAAGAAAATTAATATGGGGCGGAAAAAATGCAGAGGATACATCAGCTAAATGGGGACATGCAACATTCTCCGAGAATTCCGATGGTAATGTTGCCTCGAAGTTTATGCGCTTAATGGGCATTAAATCCGGACCTTAACCCAGCGATAGTCCAGCCGCTGCTCCTGCGGCAGAAAAGGAGGGTCCCAACCCAACGTCAAATCAAGGCTGGCAATGTTTTCTAAAATGGAGCAGGAATATGAAGTAGCCCGACAAGTTACATACACTATGCGGGGGGTTGGACTGGGCTCCCAATTGAGGCAGTATTAGATTATAAGTTGTTACAAATCAATAATGTAAAGAATAAACCTAGAATAGTGTTAAATTAAATAAAAAATTACTTCGTTTGTGTGGTCTTTAACTCACAAATACAAAGTATTGTTTTTTTTTATTCGTACGGATTTATATTTATTCTATGTATTAACGGATGTGTATGGAGTTTTTATGTTTTTGATCACAGTTCCTATCAGGCCAGTGTAGTCTGCAAACCAAAGTATGTAATTGAATTATTAAATAATGTCCGATATACTGGCCTGGGTGTTGCGTTCTACCTTTTCAAGCAGAAAAAATGCGCAATGCCAGCTTCTTGTAACTATCCGGCGAGTTCGAAAGTTTTAGTAAAACCCCTACCAATTTCAACGAAACAGGGAGCATTCAACAACGTAATCCTGATGAGATGTATAATCTTAACAGGAAATCTAAAGCTAGCCATAGTACTGTTCATATTTTGTTTGGCGATGTTTTCTTCTTTCTGATTTTGGTCAGATGCCTGCAATCCTTGGTTGTCATCCAGATTGACTAGAATTGGTTATTCATTGACTGTATCTTGGTTGTCATCAATAACTAGCAAATGGGTGAAGTAGCCTCTTGCGATAGGAGTGCATGTTAGTGTTTGAGTTGAATGTTTTATTACAATAAGGATATGTGTACAGAATTTCTCTAGTAAGCGTTGTCATGTGCTCCTGATGTACCTACACAAAACTTATGAAAAAGGGCTTTAAAATGTTTTGTGTTCTAAGCTTCAGCTACTTACCTTCAATGTGCCTTTTCATACATCGGACACTTATGAATCCACTCACACTTGTGCACGAAATAGTAATGTCTTTGGAGCGCAGGCTCATTTAGCGCTGTTTTGCCACAAACAATGCAAAATTGAGGAACATCTGCGTGCTTTGCTCTACTCTAATGTGCCCTTTCAGGCAATATTTATTTTTCAATTTGGTTCCACATTTATCACATTGTTCACCAGGTATTGGAACACTGGCGTGTTCCAGCAAATGTCTTTCGAATGCTTCCCGCCCACGTATTGACTTACCGCACTGTTCGCAGATTTTTCTTTAAGTATGCTGATGCACGTTGTTCATGTGTACTTTCAAAGTAAAACTCGACGAGAAGCTGCAAGTTAGAAATTTGATAAGTTTTGAAATTTAAATATACTATGTATCGTCTATGTTTGAAACTTACAGCTTATGACATTCCTCGCTAGGGAACTTTCGATCCTCTTCGGGTATGTGAATATGCATGTGACGTGATAGTAGAACCTCTTTGGAAAAACTCTTGTTGCACTGGCCACACTGAAATACACGCTGGTTCACCTCGATGTGCATATCCATGTGAACCTCCAAGCATCGCCGATCAGGTAGAACCTTGTTGCATTTATCGCATTTGAAATAATTTGGATTAAGGTGAGTATGAATGTGGTCAATGAGAATATTCTTACTATAGAATTTGTTTGCCACAACACGAAGCATATCCTCGCTCTCGATGATAAGAACCATAGTGTTTGCAAACATCTCGAAAATTCAGAAGAGTTAATACACAATTATTGCACGTGAGCTCCATGTGATTTTGAATGATGTTGTCGAACTCAAGTGAGATTTTTTGCTTTTTTTATAATTAAATTTCATTTGACAGAACAACAGAAGTCGTTCTTAAATGAAATTGTTACAATCGTAACAATCTCTAACATGACACTTCAACACTTATTTTTGACATAAGAACAATGTGGAGAAAACGAGCGCACCGCAGGCAAAAGTATTCGAGCTCCTGTTTGGACGAAGGACTATGATCTTTCCTAAGTATGGGAGGTGTTGACAACCCTGGAAATATTTAATCCTGAACGCATTCACAATTTAATGAACAGCCATTTTCTTGAGTTGGTGAGCAGATGCATTTTTAGATTGACTGGCCGACTTTTTGTGTAATACCAAAATTAAATAAATTTACATTATTCATTTATAAAATAACAAAGTTAGTTGTTCTTATTTATTGAAAGATCATAACAATTTTGGTGACGAGGATACTGGTAGCGTGAAGGGAAATTACAATTTTTAATTTGTTTTTACTACCAACACTCATTGCACTCCTCGAGTAAAAAAAGAAAATCAAAATGGCGACAGAAAATGAAAAGAAAATTCTCGAACTACTGGATGTTCAGTCCAAATTGCTACAAGCAGTCACGAGCAATAATTCTCATTCTGCCAGACCCGAATTGTTTATGGATTCTTTGGGAAATAGCATATGCGAATTTTTATACGATTCAGAGCATACAATCACGTTCGGGGCATGGTATTTTCTCCATAAGGATATCTTCGAAGTCGATGGAAAAGAGACGATTCATCCAAAGTGCGATTGCTAGTGCGGAAGCTAAATCCGATAGCACATGAAAAGTACGCATCCTACATTTTTCCAAAGAACACGCCACATGTAAAATTGAAAGACACAGTTGCAAATCTAAAAGCAATGTTCGGTTCTGCTGAGAGTCTATTCAATTCCCGGTATAGATGTTTGCAGACAGTTAAGAGTCCAACGGAGGCTTTCACCACCTACGCAGCTCGTGTCAACAAGAGTTGTGAAGATTTTAAGCTAAGTGCCCTCTCTTAGGACCAATTTAAATGTCTAGTGTTTGTGACAGGACTACAATCATCATCTGACGCAGACATCCGAACAAAACTGTTGTCTAAACTGGATGAAGACGCGGCTTCTGATTTGAGTTGTTGTTGGGAGTCCAGAAATGGTTCAGCCTTAAAAAGGATGCAGCACTCATTAAACAAGCTTCGTTATTATCAACGTCAGTCAACGCCGTCCGAACACAGCAGCAGAAATCCAAACACCAATATCAACAGCCGGCACAGCAGCAGAAACAACGAAACAGTTTATCAAAATCCCCTTGTTGGAGTTGAGTTGCGCAGATGCACTATTCACGAGATTGTCGTAATAAAAATCATAAATGCACAAAATACAACCGTGTTGGCCACAGACAGGGTTACTGTAGCTGTTTTTCATCAAAGAGCGATACACAAAATTCGTCGCAAGCAGACAAAAATAAGGGCCGTCGAGTCAAGAAAAAGAATTCTCTGCGAAACAAAGCAGTTTATGTAAATTGTATCAATCATATGAAGCGAGGGAAGTTTGTGGAGGTCAGCATCCGCACCAGCGAACAGAGTTCAAGTCAGCCTATCCGTTTTCAAGTACAAGCCAAAAGTGCATCATTGAACTCTATCAAAATAATCGCTGAACTTCCTTGTGAAATTCAGCTTAATTGGGAAGTAAAATCCTGCAATTTATTTGTTTCTAAAATCAATGCATTGTAGTGTGCACTCCAGCCCTCTACATTTTTCTCACCCTCATCTGCATTCATTCATTGCATTTTCCCATACACTTGACCATCAACAAATAGCGTAATACGTATATTCCTCCATATGATATTCCCATAAGGAAGCCTCAATATTTCTCACCATCCAATTTTCCAAAGAAAGGCATCAAATTACATACCTACAAATTTGTCGTCACCATATATGTATGTCGACTCCAAAACCGCGCCAGCCTAAGCATTCAAATTATGAGTAAGGGAAATCCAATTTCCAAAGTCCAAAGCATTGCACTGCTATTGCGGGCACTGAGGGAAATCCCAAACTAAATAAAATGCTGATAGCGCTGGTGGAGTTCAATGTTCAATCGCATAGCAGCGAGGTGACAAAATGACATTTTCTGACACTCATTTGTTTTGACTAGAATTTGTATTGCAAAAGAATTTGAATTTGTGATGACTATTGACATGGTAAAAGAATGAGGAAATTCAAGTGGAATTTCTTTGGGATTATCAATATGGAAAGGAGTGCATTTTTGGTAATTTTTAATAGTTCAAAGAATAAAACTATGTTATTGGGGAAATGTATACGAATAGATAAAACAAAAGAACCAAAAATTATATAAAAGGAATTGTACTTTTAGGTTTAAGTTAGAGAAAATATTTCATCGAAACTCGAAAGGTCGTAGCCTTGCATAGCGACAGCAGGCCTTAGAGTTTATTAATAAAATAATAAAAAAGAATTAATAATCTTAACTTATTCTTTTAATTAATAATTATTTCTCTCCCCGAATTACTCTTCTCCGCAAGGAAAGCACGGTAATTTTCGGGTTATTTCATGGTGGCAGCGGTGGGATTATTCTAAAATCCTCTACCAATTTTCATAATTTCCCTAAACCATTACAAGAGGTCTCTCTCTTGATGCGTACTGGGCTATACACCAGAAAAAATTATAAAAAAGTTATAAAAAGTGTTTAGAAGACCTACGAGCGTAAGACCTTGCTAGTTTTAGAGCTTAAGTATTTGGCAGGCAGTAGGCAGTGAAAAAAGACCAGGCCGTAATAGCCAACTATAGGGCGTAAAGCTTGCCTGGCAACGTCAGCAGACAACGCAACAACAATAACAAACAGCAACAAAAACAATAAGCGGTACATCGTGGGACACACCAAAAGAAGAAATTAAAGAAACAAAATTTTAAGGTACATTAATATCTAAACAATTTCAATTCGTATATATATCTGAAAGTATCAAAAATGTAAAACCGTTTTTTTGACAATTTTTTTTTTTAAACACTAAACATTCTTACACGACACCAAAAAACTTTGACACTACTCCAAGCCCTACCTTTTTTCGAACCAAACGTTTTGAATATAAGAAAAAGACCATCGATAAAAATGGCAACAAAACTCGATTGAAAAGGTAAAACATCTAAAGTCAACTTAAGATGATTTGCTTTTTATTAATGGATCTTGTTACGATTTTATAGGAGCATAGATCTGTCTCATCCGTATTCTTCTATCTAATTCCTTTTTCTTTTTATTAAGGAAACAATTTTATCTTATGTAGGAAAATATTGTATTCTGACACAGTGTAAAATATCTTAAGTCCAGATAAGATGTTGTGTTGAATCGAATAAAAAAAATTAAACAGACTTTAGATGATTTTACTCTTTGAGAGCTTGTTATGATTGTAAAAAGGTAAAACATATTTAGTTGACTTAAGATACTTTCCCACATGCAAACCAACAAAAAATTCAAAAAAGTTTTTTGGAAAACATCTTTATACAGTTTTTTTGCTTTCCTGAAAAACGTTAAGAATAGACTTAAGATGATTTACCTTTCTTGTCCAGTATCAGTCTAAGCGATATAAATAATATCGTGGCGGTGTTCGATGGTAACCCGGATGCTTTAAACCGCTTTATCTCTTGCGGGAACACACTGTTTTCTTTCATCACGGATGAAACACAGCACTCACTATTCTTGTCAGTGGTCCAAACAAGACTACAAGGTGCTGCATTTGACTATATCCAATATAAGACCATTCCCAAATGGAAGGATCTTATAGCGGAACTAGAGTCACAATTCAAAGAGACCAAATCTAGACCATCTGCACAAAATGAATTGGTTAGTGCGAAACAAACGCCAAAAGAATCAGTTAAGGATTTTGGAGACCGGGTGGTTAATTTACTTCTCGCCCTCGACGCAGCGTCATGTAGTTCCATAGAAGACAAATCTGTTAGAGACTACTTAATTACTGAAAACAGAACTATGGCTATTCGTTGTTCCGAGGACGGACTGAGAAATTTAAATTTAGAATTGCTTGTAAAAGCACACAATGCCACTGATCTAAAAAAGGCAATCTCATATGCGATAATTCAATCATCACGTTTGAAGAATGAACCCCAAGTACCAAATTCTAGAAACTTCAATCCCAGGCCCACTTGTTCAACATGTGGAAAAATTGGCCACACTTCCGCTTCTTGTTTCCTTCGAAATGGTCAGAACCGACCACCTATTTGCCAAACCTGTGGTAAAACAGGTCACGTCTCGTCAAGTTGTTACAGGAACAACAATCTCCCCAATTTTGCTCCCAACAAAATATTAAAAGGGAAGTACACTTCGCTAGGTGTTTGGGATTAATCACTCCCAACATAATTGTAGAACGCGGTTGTCTCATTTAAGAACGAAAAACCAACCTACACAAAACAACAATCCCTTCCGGGAAGAACCTTTTGACAGGCAACCTTTCTCGAGACATGACACCAGACATCATGTTACGAGACAAAATTACGAGGGTTACCTCAATAAAAATTATTATCAGTCGGAAAACGACATCACTCGGGAACTGGACAGCGGCAGTTCCTCCCGAGTACTAACAACTGCCGACGTACACCGTACCCAGATATAAACCTTAACATGGCCGTATCATTCTGCACTGGATACTCAGAGCCGGTGATACGAATCAAAGTCAATGGTAAAGATGTCACATTTTTAATTGACACAGGCGCAGATATAAGCCTAATAAAATCAAAAATAATTTGTTTAGATATGGAAAAAAATAATGTTGACTGTATAATATCAACAATTGCCGGTGATGCTTTCAGTACGTTAGGAAAATCTCCTGCTGTACTAGTGTTCAAAACTGATGAACACACCATTTCAATTAAAAACACTTTTCAAGTTCTCAACAATGAGATAAACCTCCCATTTGATGGAATAATAGGCAACGACTTTTTATCAAAATATAACTCAAAAATTAATTACGAAGAAAAACAATAAGAGTTAAAATTAAAAAAAGGAGATACGATTTTGCCCAAAACTGATGTTGAAGAAATAACCGAGAAGCGGAATAAAACTGCTGGTACTGGTACGAGGTGGTACCTACGGGTAATACCAGCAGAGAAGAAAACAAGGATGCCAATCAAAGGTCTAATAATAGTAAGTTCGAGCCAGCAAATTTAACATTTGGAAATGGATCTGAATCGGATTGTCCTCGGGCCGGATCAGATAACTTAATATCTAGTGACTATAGGCTAGACACCTTAAATAACTTCGATTCCAACTCTCAACAAAACTTCAATCTCAATAACAAAAATAATAAGACAAAGAACAAGAATAAAAATAACTCAGCAGACAGTAAGACTGAGATCAAAAGAATTTCAACAGACAGTGAGACTGAGGAAAATTTATTTAACCCAGCAGAAAATAAGACTGAGGAAAAATTTAAAGAAAATATAAAAAATAATAAAATTATATTAAAATCTCGGGCGCAACAAGTAATAAGTATTCCTTTTCACTCTAATTACAATAACGATATAGTCATAGAAAAACAAGAAATTTTACCTGGTTTATATATAGGCGAAACAGTTACCCAACAAAAAAAATCTAGAATAAAAGTGTTAATAATGAATATCTTAGACTCTAATTAGGAAGTTGAATTAGATAAAATAAAGGTTAAATATGATAAACTCGACAATTTCAATATTGTCGATACAAAAAGTTTTAATAACTCATTAGAAAACACGCTTACAAAATTAGAATCACTCTTAGAATTTCAGCATTGTAATCCTGATGAAAAAAAATTAATTTTAAAGATTTGTCGTGAACACAACGACCTCTTTTATTTAGAAGGCAATCACCTTACGCATACTAATACTCTGCGTCATAAAATTATAACTGAAGAGGGAAAACCACCCCTCTACAGAAGACCTTATAGACTTCCAGATAGCACAAAGCAAGAAATCCATAAGCAGGTAAAGGAAATGCTAGACGATGGAGTAGTACAACCAAGCAATAGTCCATGGAATTCACCCCTACTACTTGTTTCAAAGAAATCTGGACAAGATGGGACCAAAAGATGGAGAGTCGTAGTCGATTTCAGAAAGTTAAATGAACTTACTGTCGGTGATGCTTACCCTCTACCCAACATAACTGATAATTCAGATCAGTTGGGCAGAGCAAAGTATTTCAGTACGCTAGACCTTGCAAAAGGTTTCCATCAAATCCTCATGGATAAAAAGGACAAATCCAAAACAGCTTTTAGTACCCCGTTCGGACATTATGAATACAATCGTATGCGTTCGGTTTGACAAACGCTCCTGCTACTTTTCAAAGGCTTATGAATAACGTGCTCATGGGACTCCAAGGTATTGAATGTTTTGTGTACGTAGATAACATAGTCATTTACGGTTATGATCTTAAAGATCACAATACTCGACTCATTAAAGTTTTAAATCGCCTTCGAGAAAACAATCTTAAACTCCAACCAGATAAATGTCATTTTAATAGGAAAGAACTAACCTATCTGGGACATGTCATCTCAGAGGATGGGATTAAACCAAACCCTGAAAAAACTAAGGCTGTGAAAACTTCCCAGTACCAAAAAAACCTAAAGACATTAAATCTTTCCTAGGTTTCGTCGGATACTACAGAAAGTTTATACCGAATTTCGATGAACTTGCAAAACCTCTAACTAGATTATTAAAGAAAAGCGTTTCCTTTCAATGGGATGCCTTTTGCGATGAAGCATTTCGGGCTTTGAAAGAAAAAATCATTAATCCTCCAGTTTTGACATATCCAGATTTTAGTCAAGAATTTCTGGTAACGACTGACGCAAGTGATATTGCATTAGGAGCCGTCTTATCGCAAGGTCCTATCGGCCACGATAAGCCCATTTTCTTTGCTAGTCAAACTCTTAACGATGCAGAAACTCGTTATACTACCTCTGGAAAAGAATTACTCGCAATCATTTATGCTCTGAACCAATTTCGACCATATATTTATGGCAGAAAATTCACCATTATAACTGACCACAGTTCGTAACAATGGTTAATTGGACGAAAAGACCCCACTTCCAGACTAATAAGATGGAGAATTGTTCTAGAAGAGTATGAGTATACTATAGTTCACAAGAAAGGAAAATATAATACCAATGCAAATGCTCTAAGTCGTATAACAAGCAATACCGAAAATAAAGTCTTGGCAACGACCAGAAATCAAAAAAGAATTCTTGAACAAAAACCCAATGAAAATAATGACATAACAGCTGAAGAAGATGAAATACAAATAGAAGAACCTCAAGTTATAAACAATTTAATATTCAAAAAAGAGTCTATATTTCTTAACAATAAAGTAAAATTTAAAGCATTTCTTCTACCCCTAGTAGAAACCCCAGAAGAAAAAATACTAAACAATCGTTTATCCAATTTCTCAAAACCCAACCTAGGTCAAGCGTCCACTTTTTATCTGAAAGAAACAAATACTACAGTTATTGTCACTATTCTACCATTACCAATACGAAGTTTGTCAGACCAAAATATCATAAAAGATAATCTGAAAAACATCATTAACAAAGTTATCCAAGAAAACATAAAATCCATTGCATTATCCTTACCAATAAATAGTCAAACTCAAGACGAATTAAAAATTTTAATAACTGAAACTCTATCACAACTTAATTTTACAACATATGTTCATACCGATCCACTAAAGTATATAGATAAAATTGATGACATAAACAGAATACTACATGAAAACCACGAATCACCTTTTGGCGGTCACCAAGGAATCAGCAGAACGGCAAAACGAATAAAACAATATTATTATTGGCCAACTATTACAACAGATGTAAGAAAACACATACAAAAATGTGCGTCATGTCAGAAAAACAAATTGTCGCGATTCAACAAGATTCCCATGAAAGTGACCATACTACCAGTAAAATCCTTTTCGAGCGTATAGCTCTTGATATAGTAGGTCCATTACCTACAAGCTACGAAAGCAACAAATACATTTTGACGTTTCAAGATGACTTAACGAAATTTTCAGAAGCAAATCCCTGTACCTAATGCAGAAGCAACAACTATAGCTCGCATGCTAGTTGAACGTTTGGTATGCAGATTCGGAATTCCAGAGTCAATTTTTACGGACCAATGAACGAACTTCTTAAGTAACTTATTTAAAGAAATTTGCAAAATTCTAAAAATAAGACAGTTACAAACAACTCCATACCATCCGCAAACAAATGGTGCGTTAGAACGAAGTCATAGAACGTTAGCGGAATACCTAAGACATTATACTGATCGAGATACATTGAACTGGGATACATGGTTGGCATACGCTATGTTCGTGTACAACACTACACCCCATAGTAGTACAACGTACACTCCGTTCGAACTATTGTATGGTTACCCAGCGCGTATTCCAAATTCTGTAACTCAAACTCCTCAAATACAGTATAATTATGATAACTATGCTAATGAACTAAAAAGTCGTATGCAGCACGGATACAAAATTGCTCGAGAAATACTATTGAAAAGAAGAAACAAAATAAAACTTATTACGACAAAAATGTTAAAATAAAAAATTTCAAAATTGGTGACAAAGTACTAATGAAAATTCAAGCTCGACAAAACAAACTTACACCATTATGGGAAGGCCCGTACATTGTAACAAACATCATTTCCGACAAAAATACCGAAATAAAAATAAACAAAAAGACAAAAATAGTAAAATCCTTCACGGAATAACGTTCACGAAAATCTTTATCATTTTCCGTATAAAATATTGTGCCCAAACTCAACGAAAATCTTTCTCGTCGCAGATGGATTCTCTAGGAGAACTTCACCACTTAACTATAATAAGCGAAATTCTCTCCCCACGAATAGAAGCCATAGATTATGAACCAGATTCACATTGGCTTCTATATAATATAGTCTCGGACTAAAAATCAATGATTGTGAGTACTCGAAAGGGACTTATATTAATGGACGAAGGATGAACCCCTGCCAAACAAGCGTCATTAAATTCGGAGAGATAATTGGATTCGGAACCCCAACAGAAAATTTCGAGCTGAGACTCTGCCCAGTTTATGTTCTCAGGCGACGTCGGGCGTACCCACATATAATTAATCCTTAGCAATATAACAACTGGCAAAACACCCGAGTTATTTTACCAAATTTTTTCACAGAAACCGATGATTAGTTAGTAAAAGTGTTAATTAAAGATATGCAACAAAAAAAAAAAGTCTTCCCCAACACTCAAAGTCTTTCTTCTCTCATCAAACACAAACACTGAGCAAAGAACAATATTCTCTTCGAATTTTGTTTTATTAGAAAAGATTTTTAAGAAGAATTCTTTTCTTTACCTTACTAGAGCAACACGAAATTCACATCTGTTCTCTTTGGACTGTGGTGTACGGTATATGGTTATATATCAATAACAGCAATCAACCAAAATGCAGGAATATATTTCGAAAACATAGGAACAACCGAACTATATGCACATGAATGGAAACTGGTCGTGTACTATGATCTTAAAGATCTTACAATAGCACTAACACACGCCGGGACCGGGACCTTCATAGCAGAGATAAACAACATATATGCAAACAATTGAAAGAGAAGGAGAAATTCAAAATATTATGCGACGGGGCAATAACGGAAATGAATCATCTATTTTTAGTCATAGAAACAAAATATGGACTAATTAATCCCACACACCGACAAAAAAGGGCCTTACTCAATGCAGTAGGAATCGTAAGTAAGTCATTATTTGGCACATAAACGAAGATGATGCCGATTTTTACAATACCGAAATACACAAGTTAAAACAAAACGAAGATCATGTACTATCCTTAGTAAAACAGCAAACACTAATTCTTGAAACTACAAAGAACGTCTTCAGCAAATCTGAAGCGGCAATTCAAAGTCAAATGACAGCAATCAACCTTAAAATAGAACAAACAAAGCAGATGATAGACAGATTAATTAACTCTACAAACGTGGTTGCTTTCATTGAATTAGAATCTCTAACTTCGTTGGTCACACTCATTATCATAAGATACCTCAATACGCTAGACGATATACTCGTTTTGATCACAGATGTAAACCACGGCAAACCTCACCCAGCCATAATATTCACAAACCAACTTGAAGAAGCCTTAAAAAGAATAAAACAAGAACTCCCTTTTAACACTAAATTACCTTACATAAAAGACAATAACATAGTATCCCTTTATAAAAGTTGCACTACAAAAGTCGCAATTAATAACGACAAAGTTATTTATGAAATCAAAATACCCTTACCTCTAACCGAAAAATTTCACTTATACAAGAGTATCCCTATACCCACAAAGCATGAAAACAACTTTGTGTTCATACGCCCAACATCCCAATACACTTTAATAGACAATAACAAAGAACATTATTATCAAATGAATTCAGCAGAATTATCTCGCTGCAAAGTACAAGATAAAACGTTCTTATGTCCTCTTACACATCCTTTATTTAGCACCAACATAGAAAACCCACAATGCGAAATCCAGTTATTAATTAAAAATACTATTAAACCAACTTCTTGCAAGATAATGCAATCAAACCACTCTACAATATGGATCCAACTCTCACAGGAAAATAAATGGATATTCTCTTCATTTCACGAATACTTTATTGACGAAATATGCAACGACAACGTCACTTCCCATACCCTACAAGGTACAGCAATCATAGAAATTTTAGGTAATTGCTACCTCAAAAACAAAGATATGACAATATTTGCATCAGCTGAAAATTCCACGACGCGACGTTTACAAATTTTTATATTCCCCGTTTGAACATTTCCAATATCCCTGGAACTCTAGCGATTTTAAAATTCTCCAATCATGATGATTTTAAATTTATTTCCCAAAAGATAAGCGAGTTAAAAGCAGACGAAGACAAACCTTTAACAAATTTAAACGAACACCACGTTCACGACTACATACTCACATATACGATCATAATTATAATTTTAATATTGGGCTGTTTCAAAAAAGTCCGAACCTACAAATTAAAAAATAAAGCAAAACGATCAAACACAATTAATGAAAAAATACAGACAATACAAACTGAACACCCAACAAAAAACGGTAACCGAACACCAGAATTACTGCTTGGTATATAAATATGTAAATTCAATTTTCTTGTTCGAAAGACGGTTTAAACTGTAACGTAATAATATTGAACTTAAAGAATTATCGAAAGAATTTTTAACTGAAAGAAGATTCAAGAAGAAATTTCGAAAGAAATTCAAAAGAATCTCGAACTCCCCTCATAATTGCCGATAGATCTTCGACTTCACCATAAATACCCTATGGGCACCTATGACTCACCCCCAAGGAATACCAACAGCCTGGACCAGAGAAGAAGCAGGAAGAAACAAGCATCCATACCTCCTTGACTCCTATACCAAGGACCAGTATCTCCATCACCCAGTGCTCGTGCATTGATGTATCTAGTATCCCTCAGATAAGACATACTTACACTTCTCTAACACGACTACTTGCTCTCCCTACTCCTCTCCCCGTTCTTCCAACTTTCCAACTCTCTAATTCCATATCCATCCCTATCACAGAAGCGCCAGCCACCTGGCAGCTCACCTCAGGTGCTGACTACAAAATCCCGTAGAACAGCCTAAAGCGTATCTGGCAGCGTGCCTGCGCCTATCCGCTACGAGTAATAGATGTTCTCCTCGTAGCCACATCTCGTCGTAGTTCACACCTACAACCAGGGATTGTACTATACCATGTACCCACAACTAGGATCGTAATGCTGTCTATCGATTGCATCAGTCTTTTTCCAGAGGTTTTGCTCCGGATTGCATTAATCGCCCTAGCTATGACTATCTACCTCTATCTCTGAAGGGATGGTATCGATCCTTTGTCGGCAACGCCCCCTTTCCTGGAAATTGTTCCTTAAAACAATCCCCAAGAACGGCATGCGACAACGCAGAACCGTGGTCGAGATCGACCGTCGCGGTGGCCGGCAGTACCTTAGCCATGACTAGGTCAGCCAGGCCGTGGGCACTTGCTCCGGCATCTGCTTGACCGGTGTTACCTCTTTTTTTTCTGCCGACCGTTGAGCTCAAGATGGGCGAGCTCGAATAAAATGTTTGAATGCTTGGTGGCCCTCATAATTCACAAAGAAAAGACTTGTTAGAAATGAACGAAAAGAAATTAAATCCAAGGTTGCACCTCAGGAAGAATGTTGTGAGTGAACGTTGAAATGAAGTAAGAAATCGCGGCTGGAATGTTATCTCAACCCGTTGAACGAAACACGTAAGTATTAATAAACTAGCAAATCATAGCTGTTCGTGTTTGCTGTGGCTTCTAGAACCTTCCATCCATTCTGCCACCACGATGCACTGCAGAAAATGGAGGGTGAGGTGTCTAACTCAGAGGGGAGGGAGGATCAAAGGTGTTAAGGTGATCCCCCAGGTCTCTCAACCCGCCCAAAACGATAACAAAAATCATCTCTCTTATTATCGACCTGTGGCTATCCACGGACCTATGAGTCCCCAGACTCAATAAAACTTTAGGTAGCCCCTAAACATGATAGCAAGCAAATTAAAATCGCTTGCGAACTATCTCCCTATATCTAAACCATGGTACCTATCAACAACTGTACCGAAACCAAATAACCTAAATTTTGCACTATGAGTATCTAAAAAGGGTACTCCATGTCCACACAACCTTGTTCCATCCGAAGTGGGTCGAGGGTTACCACCCTCCCTATAAATAATCTATACCACCATAATGAATATCTGTAAATGTCTTCAAACAAAACCCAAATTCAAGAAATGAAAAGAAAATATCTTTTTTTTTTTTTCTTAAATCGTTATAAAATTACCGAGTGTTTATTTCCATATAATTCTTACATCTAACAATATGATATCTAATTAGAAAATCCCTAAAGTCTTCTCTTAAAAATAACTATATCAAGCAAAAATATATGTCAAAATTTTTGTTTAACTTCATACGTGAAACTAACACTTTAATTATTTTCAAAGATAGCTAAAAATTAAACTAGCTGGCAGTATTTTTTTATTAAGAAAGAATGAATGAAATCTTTATACTTAACATTTATTATTAGACCAATGTCGATTCAAAGCATAACGAAACTATCTTATTACTTATTTTTATTGATAGGAATGTTGATGAGAAACTCATCAAGTGAATTTTTAAAAATTATTCTCTTCCCAAAATCTTTAAATAATCTATTAAAGTGAAGTGCATATAAAAATCTAAAATAATATGAGAATATTGTCGAGGCTTTGTTGACGCGACTATAGGCCTCACAGCGTCCTCTCAAACATAAGCGTAATTTAAAATAAAGTTTTATTGATGTCGCGGAATAACGAATTCTCTAATAGCTAAAACTAAACACGAAGACGAAACGATTCTTTTCTCAGATTACTAAACCAAAAAAGGAAAAGATTCCTCACCCCAGCAAAAAGGTAGTCAAATTTCAATATAAACCATATATGGTGGACCACAGTTTGTGTCCAACATATACTCGATAGTCAAAATTTATATTAATATGGTTTAAATATATGTAAAAGTAAATACATATCAAAATATAAATAAAGTTAATCGATACTAAGAGATGTTGTATCTCAGTATCTTTCTTACGATGGAGGTCCGGGAGTGCACTTCTGGATACCTTCCTGTAAAAAATGTTTATGGATTAAGGTGATATTTAAAGCTACGCTATATTTGACTCAAACTGTGTGTTGTCTCAAGATGCTTCGATTCATATCGCTTTATATCAGTTATATTAGCGGTATCTTTATTGAGTATAGGGTTCTGAGTTACAAATAGGACGACAGGGAAAGAAAAAAGAAACCAAATCGCGTTTTCTTCAAGACGATATTTTGCCACCGGTATCACCAACTCACTATGTGAAGGTGTCTGAGTATTATTCTTCCAAAACAAAAGATTCACTCATCAAAACATTTCTGTATGGAATCTAAATCGCGGTTCTAAGATACTCGCTTGATGACTGTGTAAGTCCAAAAATGAATTAGGTACTGGATTGTAAATATTCACACATGAAAGTGTTGGGTACAAATCCTAAAAAAAACTATGCTGCCGCAGCGTTAAAATGCGGGGTTTGTGTGGTCGCTACCGACGCCGAACGTTGATGTCTTTCAGACTGAGTGATAAAAAAAAATTAAACGAAAGAAAAAAAAGTAGCAAAGGAAAATGACTTATCTGAAGAAGTCCGTGAAGGAATAGTAGTGTAAAAGAAGAAAATGACGAGTGAATAAGTACATTGTCACCATTAATAACGCGACGGATTGGTAATAATGTGGAAATCGATATTGCTCACGTCAATAGACTTGATCCCGGATCATTGATATATATTTTTATACTTTACAGTACGCGAATATCGTATAACACTATTTCACGACCGGAAGAGGATTATCTACGTTATTTACCAACTATGAATACGCTTTGCGTCGAGCAAAAACTATCTAGTGTTGTTAAGAAGCACCATAGAAAGATATACACACACTGCACTTTTTCTGATATATACACTTAGATACCTAATAATACAAATATAGATGTATCTGGAGTTTCTCTTATCGGTGCGGAGGAGGAGGCGTTAAGTCCTGCCTTCCGCACACTAGACAACAAAAAATATATCTCAATCACCGTCCGTGATTGTCGACGCTGTTCGCTAGCGTACACCGCTCGCTACAGCTCTGCGCTTGAGCGTGTTGGTACCTCTGGGTACGTGGTTCGAGCAAGTATGCTCCCACGAACATTCACAGAATAATATAACAAAAATACAAAAATATGTTACCTGGTGGAACTGTAGACAGTGGTGCACCCCTTATGGGTGATATATTTTATACAATTTACACAAATAATAACCGGAGCTGGTGTGTCTCAAGGTGAGTATATGTCAGGAACTGGTGTCTATTACAGATGAATATGTTAATATATCAGTAACTGATGTCTTTTAAAGATGAATAAATGTATAGCTGGAACTGGTGTCTTTTAAAGATGAGTAGCTCCTGCGTTGCGTATGTGGTAACTCAAGTTGACAAATGGATCGGCATCTATGCTTGTGCATACGCCAGACATCCTGATGATCTCAAGAAAATGTTGTTCTCAATCCGATTGATGAGGATCTTAGCCTACCAGGGGCTGGGTGTATGATGAATTTATTTCCACCTAGGATTCTTCCTCACGTATCCTGGTAAGTAGGAGCATCAATGGGATGCCACGTGTAGGTAATGCTGATGCAGCGTGGATCGGCCACAACCGATGAAAACGTGGTGGCGACGAAATGGCCACAAAAAAAATAGGAATTAGGGTGCCGTCTATTGCCACGAGTGAAAATAAAATGTGGTAGCGTATGTTGGCTACGAGTACACGTCCTTAGTGGCGTATATTGGCCACGAACAAAGATTTTTGGTGGTGTCTGATGGCCACGAGTATGCGCGTATGCGATGCAGGATGCTGCTGCTAGGCGATGTAGTCGTCGACGAGCCAACTGGATCAACGTCGATCGACTATGATCCTGGAATATCCTCTGCGTATTTGGGTGCTCCAAATAAAAAGGAAGGACGTATAAATAATTCAGAAGAACTGCGCAGCCGGCGCACGTAATTTTATTTGGTAAATATATATTGATCTATGCGATTCCCGTCCAAATGTATGTGCGTGGACCATAGGAGAAAATAATTTTCAGCACTGGCAGAGCTGGCTGACGATTCCGTCAGGAGGACGATGTCGGGTTCTGCCCGCTACGATGGATGCTCCTTATTGAGATACCTTCAGGCTGCTATTCCTAATTGGATAGAAGAAAACCACTTAATTACCTCCTCCGACATGTGACGCGACACGACAAGAATTATTTATGCCTTAGAGCAAATGCAATTCAATGCACTCTAGAGAATATTTAATTCTATCATACTTACCTTTATCCATGATATTAGAGTTTGGTAATTCTAATCCCTCTAATTTGCTTAGGCAATTAAGGGAATTTCTCTTGCAGAAATAAAAAAAAATGATGAGGCGCGGCTCGGCTGCTTAAACAAATTTTTTACGTTCTGCGTATGGTGGTGTGGCTTCGTCTGGATCTTTCTTCTAAATGACATCCACATCCGATTTTATGGCAGACATTGCTACTTTCCAAGTAGCCAACGCCCTACTTCCAGTGTGGCTTCCAGTTTCCCCTGTTAGCTACACGGCATTAAGGTGCCATACTCACTGTGTCAATTTTGTTATTCAGAGATCATGTCGTTTCAGACATGTAATAGAACTGAATAATTTGACACAATTCAATGAGTTAAGACTCTGGTGACACTGATTATTGAGAAATAACTATTATACCGTATGTGGTAAAAAGGAATGGGCTCTGATTGCCGTGGAGGTCTAGTATGATCGTCATGGATATTTTGGTGAAAGAAATGATGGGACGCATAAAAATAGTGTGGTGACGTAAGTATTGGTAAAACTTGTAACTTAATGCATTATATTGTTATTATTGTACTCTTTGTACTAGAATGTCAGCTTATTAGACCTGACCATTCTTTATTCTGTCAATTGAATTTTTTTTTGAACAACAACAACATTATTAGCATTATAATTCACAGATTCTTGAACCATGGCTGGATTTATGTCTCACTCGGCCTATGACATCTGTCAAGTATAACTTCTGGTGAAGTCTAGTGGACATACCAAAATCAGTCGGTGTTTTGCTAATCAGCGGAACTATATAATCTGTCATCAATTTCGCTGGTAAAATCGAGTGGACACAATTTTTACGACAACAATAATGGTTACGAACGATTCGATCCGAACAGCATTATGGGTGACATTGAACTTTGTTCTCGCTGCTGTCATTTGACTTGTCAGATTTCCTGACTTTGACAGCTGTCTGAGAGTTCTTGGGAGGTGGCACAACAAATCATAGAGTTGCGAATTAAATTCACGACATGTAAGGCAGGTCAGCACTAAGAGGAAATTATTCGGCCGCATCGAGCAATCTCTCTCAGATGCGACCTGACGTCTGCTTGTTCCTCTATTTTCACATCTGGCATTCTTCAAGTCAGATTTCTTAATACTCTACATTTGCACTTCAGACGATGTGATCACCACGCTTGTCATGCTCGGTGCGTACGGAGTGTTATTTCGAATGGTGCGTATTAGGTCTTTCGTTCCAACATATTCTTCCAACGAAAATGCATGGGAACGGACACATACTGGAAATTAGATAGGGTGGGGAAATTCTGAGATTCAAAATGGTAGATGGAATCTATTTCCGGGTGTGGATTCCAATTCGTGTGGAACCTTCTTTGGGTGGAATCTATCGAGTGCGTTCAGCACGTCGCGAGTAAAGTGGAAGTCTCGCATGTAGATGGCACCTCTGGAGTACACTAATTTGTGTACTGGCGAGAAAGTTCACCCTACAAAGCTTGGAATTTCGACTAAGTCCACTTAGTCTAATTTCCAAGAAAAAGGAGAACTGCTCGCGAAGTAACTTCATTTAATGAAGTTTTCTCACTCATCGTGTCGCAATGACACTGCGACTCTTTTACGTCTAGTCGGTCGAAGATAAAAAAAAATTGAATTTATACCATCTAATGGCAACTGAGAACTCTCTCTAGGTCACCTGAAAATAAAAAAAAATTTAAACCAAGAGTCTCATGCACAGCTGAGAGCCGGGTATACGTCATACTCTTAAGTAAGATATACGATGCTAATTGTTTTCGTATCTAAGGTCTGAAGAAAATGGTTGCGATCTCTATGGTGAAATTTAAACAAACAAAAAAAGTACATCTGGGATTTAGTTAAAATTTCAAAGCGGGGTAATAAGTACTGAAGTACTTGTATTTTCATGGCTGGTGATTCATTTCTGATCTCAAAGTTTGAAATGGAAAATGTTTCAGTCTAGGATAAGGTTGTGGTTCAAGAGTCTTATCTCTTTAAGTTTTTTGTGTGGCAAGTCGACTTATGACCTCGCCTATCTTCAACTTCATAAAGATTATTTCCAATTTCTCGAACTACACGAACTTTGACGAACTTTGGACATAACTTTGCGCTCAGATGTTTTGACGCGTCGCTCAGGACATGGTTTCTTGCGTAGATTTCATCTCCTACCCTATACATCACTTTCCTACTCCGAAGGTTGTAATTTTTTTCGTAGGCTTCATGAGTCCGGATGAGTGCTTGTTTGAGGTATGAGTGAACGATATTCATCTCGGCGACTTTGGGGAGCCAATCTATCTCCGAACAGTTCAGTCCACCCAACTCTCTCAACAAGCGATAGTCTGCCCCATGCTCTATCATGCGCTGCCCGAATAAGGCTTCGTATGGGGACATCGAGAGGGTTGAATGCACTGTCGTGCGTAAAGCACTACTGATCGAAGACAGATGGGCATCCCAATCCGTCTGCCGGGGGTTGACGTACGAACGAATAGCCGCAAGGATCGAACGATTGACACGCTCGCTCGCATTGGACTGGGGTGCATACACTGCCGTTCGGTAGTGTTTGAATCCGAAAACATCCAAAAGTTTTTGGAACTCCTTCCCAACAAATTGTGTACCATTGTCAGAGAGTACGCTCTCTGGTACTCCGTAAATCAGAAAAACTTCGTCTTTCAGAAATTTTACCACGTTCGCTGCCGTTGCTTTGCTTAGTGGCTTGATGAAGACAAATTTGGTTAGTTGATCTAACACGATGATGATGTAAACATTTCCGGATCTTGACCTGGGATACGGCCCGAGAAAGTCAACATATAAATGTTGAAACGGCCTATCCACCTCGAAACTGTTTCCCATCTCTGCCCTTAACGTCATGTAAGCAGCCTTACTGGTCTTGCATGTCTCACACCTGTCTACGTATAGTTTGACTTGTGTGTACATACCTGGCCAGTAGAATCTATCCTTCAACCTGTAAACCGTCTTCACCACACCACCATGCGAAGCACGCGGCGGATTGTGAGCCAGCGAGATCAACGACTCCGTCATCTCTGTGGGGACCCACAGCTTCCAAGTTCAATCGTCGGCCAAGGGATTACCAACCGCATGTTTGGTGCGCTTGTATATGTACCCTTCCGACACTTTGAGGTCAGGTAGACGCTCCTGTTCCTTCCTGATATGACTGATGATATCAAGGTAACTTTCGGATTTAAAGGACGGGTCCTCAAGATCGATGTGGAGTACCTCCGAGGCATCGATCCGTGGTAGACAAGAAAGGAAAGCTGACACTGCCAACTCATCGTCTTCATATGCTCTCGACAGAGCATCTTGCACGACATTCAATGTACCCTTTGTATGCTCTTCCACAAAATCGAAACCTTGTAGTCGCATACTCCACCTCGCTAATCTTCCAGTTGGATCCTTTATAGTCATCAGCCATTTCAGGCTGGAATGGTCTGTAATGACGCGAAAATGGTATCCCTCAACGTAAGATCTAAATTTCTGGATACCTTCAAAAGCTGCTAAGCATTCGCGCTCTGTCACCGAATAGTTTCTCTGTACAGCATTCAGTTTCCGGGAGAAGTAGTATATAGGCTGCTCCGCCCCGGATTCGTCCCGCTGACAGAGTACACATCCGATGCCAGTCGCGGATGCGTCACAAAGAATGATGAATTCTTTGGAGAAGTCTGGATTGACTAGTACAGGCGCCGAAGTCAAAGCTTGTTTGATTTGCAGGAATGCTGCAATAGCTTCTGGACTGAGCTTGAAGACTTTTCCTTTTTTCAGTGTCTCGGTCAAGGGTGCGGCTAGTGTGCTGAAATCTTTAACAAATCGCCGATACCAACCTGCCATACCGAGAAATCGGCGAACTTGGCGAGCTGTGGTTGGTAAGGGAAAGCTAGTAATAGCTGCGATCTTATCTGGATCCGCTTTCAAGCAACCCTGACCGACCTTATAACCGAGGTAGTGAAGCTCATCAAAACAAAACTTCGACTTCTCGACGTTAATCGTCAGTCCTGCCTTAGTCAAGCACTTTCCGACTATCTCCAGAGTCTCTAGATGTTCGTCGAAATCCTTCGACACAACCAATAGATCATCCAAGTACACGAATACTTAATCTCGTAATCCTGATGGGATTACGCGACTCATCAGGTAACTCAAACTTTGGTCCGCATTACATAGACCAAAGGGCATGACCTTAAATTGGTACAGTGGTCGGCCAGGTACCGTAAAAGCGGTCTTCTCCCTCGAACTTTGCTCCAGCGGTATCTGCCAAAACGCATCCTTCAGATCCACGCTAGAAATATAACGTGTCTCTGTCAGACGTGCTAGCAGCCCCTCTATATGTGCAATCGGACGAGCATCTTTCTTTGTTACGGAGTTCACCTTCCGAAAGTCCAGACACAATCGGTTCTTACCAGGTTTGCGTACAAGCACAACTGGGGAACTCCATGCGCTGGAACTTTCCTCGATGACTCCCAACGAAAGCATGCGGTCCAACTCCGCATACATAAGGGTTTGTATCGCTGGAGATACGGGATAGTACCTCTGCTTTATTGGTACGGCATCACCCGTATCTATGTAATGCTGCACTAGGTTAGTTTTCCCGAGTCCATTGACTGCGAAAGACTCTTCATCACTCAACTTAATCTGGTTTGTGGGTCTTTCCTCTGGCCCACCGGTCGTAATTCCTGAAAGACCCGCAATTACGTTTGGTGCGATCTGGAATTTTTGCCAAAAGTCAACGCCTAAATATAGACGCTGGCTTAATGATGGCACGATATACAGATCTATATCCTTTGTCACTCCTTTATATTGGATTAGGGTAGTAATTAATCCCACAATGGATTGCTTGTGTCCATCGGCCGTGGACACGGTAGTCTCTACCTTCCTTACCGTAACATTCTTATCTTTCAGATAGGGAAGTATGTCGGTGCCTAAGCAACTAATACTCGCCCCTGAATCGAGAAGGTCTAAGAAGTTGTCTTCAAACAACCTGACCGTCACGTAAGGACGTGGATCATTCGATTCTCGGCCTAAGGTTGCCGACGCTATGTTACGGTAAGTAGTCCGCTTCCGATGGAAGCGCTCCCTTGTCCGTCGTATTCGTTTGGACAATTCCGGAAATGTGACAATTCGTTTTCGCACTTCTTCATAATTGCGTAACCTTTCGTGAAAGGATTTACGATATAATGGTTCAGTCATATTATTATTTAAATTCAAATTTGTAATGGGTTTGGGTTCTACACTCAAAGTAGGGATTGTTCTACAATCATAGTTCGGTAATTCATTTTTAGTTCTATCTGGTTTTAAAATTTCAATCTTTGGAAGTTCAAGAGGCTCTTCGGATTTGGAAACTTGAACTCCGGGTAAATCTAATCGGAGCGAACCCCCCCGGTTATTGGGTTGTTCCTCCTCGCGTTTCCCGCTAGACATTTCGGACAGGACGGACTATACGCGTCTGCTAAACCGCAGCGGAAACAAAAGACTTTGTCTATAGGTTTCGCGCAATCGCGAAAACCATGGCCAAGAACTTGGCAATTCCAACATTTATGTACCTTACGATCTCTCTGGATCGCTTCAATATTAGTAGTGGGCAATGCCACAACTAGATCCTGACAAGGCTCTTCTCTTCGTTAACGAAACGCCTTGCAGGTGGACGTTGTGCATTTGGCACGAAATTCGGACGGACGTTCTCGTATTGAGATTGAGCCTTTTCTATAGCTCGACAATAATAGGCTAGGTGTCTTAAGCTAGACGGACTGTAGGTGATGAGTAGTTCACCCATGCGCCTACGGACATTAGTTTTGATGATTTCTATGAGCTCCTTCTCCGGTCTAGGAACTCTCATCCTGGAGTTTAAATACTGAATGGCGTCGAAAAGTCATTGAAAGACTCACCATTCATCATCTTACGGTCGGATAGCTTTCGGAAGAGCTCGGTATCGCTTTCCAAACTGCGGTACTGTTCTACCAAAGCAGTTTTCAACTCATCCCACGTCGCGTGTTTGTTGCTTTTCAGGTACACCCAGTACCATGATTCAACAGAACCTGACACGAAGTGGTAGAAATTGGCGGTAATCTCATACCATGATATGCCATAACTATTTCGTATATATCCCAGGCGGAACAAGAAATCGTCCACGGACATATTTTTCCCGTCGAATTTCAAACCCCATTTATGGAATGGATGAACACGGTTCGAAGAAGTGGCATTCGAGGGTGGTGGCCTGGGTGGCGAAAGAGGTGACTCGTCGTCGAAATTGAAAGCATTAACCTGAGCCATAAACTCATCTAAATTAGAGCCTAGAGGCATTTGTGCTGGATTGACATCCGACATAGGTGGCACCCTAGTACGCTCATAATGTGGTGTGAAACGGTCTGCCAAATCGATTTCATCGTTTGGTCTATACGCGGACTGGACATTTTGGTTAAAGACACGTGTTGTGTCTGGGTTGGCTAAGTTAACTTGCCGTGTAACTTGCTGCGTTGAAGTAGCGTTAGGCGGAACGAGTGGTCTTGTTGGGGGAGCAACTGGCTTAGGAGGGACGACAGGTTGAGTGGCTTTGACCGTTCGATTTTGAAGTAGCTGGGCTACTTGGTCAAGTAAGCGTTGGTGACTTTTCTCCAGCGCTTCTGCCATGAACTTCCTATCGTCGACCCTGTGTAGGTCAATAGTAGCGGAAACTACTTTCTGAATGTACGCTGAGTGGTCAGCAGCATCTTTACGCAACTGCTCTTCAGCTCTTGCTACCTCATCGTCGTCTACTGCAATACTTTTATCGACAGTGTTATCTCTCGGTAGACTCTCGGCTACGCTGTCTTCGTCCTCGGGGTGATCCTCCACGACGTCATTTTGCATGTGGCCGGGTTTCGGTTTCGATCCTCCAGGGGCCATTATGTCGAAATCTTTGTACTTTGTAAGGTAAGTACTCTTGACGGCTCGTCTCGGTCTTGAGCTGCTCATTCAATTGCAGCGAGTAGGGAATCGGTTAAACCACGCCAAACGCGTAAATTAATGGTTCAAGCTAATTAAAAAAAAAATTCTATATTGTAGCCCGTGAGAAACTCCTCAAACGGATACTACTCAAGCAGTATAGCAAAGTAAAAAAAAAAGAAGATCAAAGGTAAGTGTTTGAAAAATTTCAAATATACCGTGAGCAGAACCTCGAACGGTTATTTGTGAATACAATTCAATGTGAGTTGTAAACCTGGTAAGTATAAAACAAATTTTCAAGTAGTCCGAATGAGTTCTTCAGCCAGATACTACTTGAAATAGCAACTGCTGCTTTGATTAAATCAAAGAGTGAAAATTCAACAATATTCCGTGAGCAACTGCTTCCAACGAATATTCGTCAATCAAGTAATTAAAAAAAAAATTAAAGGGGTAAAAAAAAGTTTTATCAATCTATAAGTGCTTAATACTAAAGGTAAATATATAGTTTATTCGTCTATCAGAAACAATACTTCAAAATGTTTTCAGAAATCCTTTATTTAACTGGATACTTAAACGTAGTCTTAAAAGATAATATAATATATGTATACTTATATCAAAAAGGAAATTCGATTTTTAGAAATTAATACCTAAATTGTATTTCAAAAACTAATTTTATACTATACGATCTAAGGTTCTAAACTGTGTTTAATTAAATGCGGGCACTACCCCAAACGGTAAACTGTAATACGGGCTCTATCCCACTAAATACTGAAAAATTCTGGAACTATAAACGGGCACTATCCCAAAAGACTAAATGGCGGGCACTATCCCAATCTACACGACAATCAAGAAGTTACGTCAAAAAAAAAAATCAATATTTATCTGAACTATATCTCAAAAATATCTTAATGTCTAAAAAAATTTTATTTCATAAAAAGGTTCGGGAGAGGGTAACCCTCCCCTTCTTCGGAACAAGGTGTGCAAAATTTTCGGCTCTGCAACATAACCGACTCAAAAAAAAAATTATCAACAAAAAAAAGCTTAGAGTGTGTAGACTTGGAAAACTTACGGCGTTCTATTGTAAGTGATAAGGCAATCTCATCTAAACGAAAGTTGCTCAGATATGCGTAGGCGACATTACGCTACTGCTGACGTACATCGGGTATAAAAACTCCAACTACCGGTTAGCGCTTCATGTCTCAACACCTATCCTCGCTTTCTAACATCTATCAAAAGATATATCTCCACATACAAAAACTGGATCGGATAACAATCAAATGGAAATGAGTTGAATAGTAGCTGACGTAAATTGCTTCGCAATTTGAGTGAATGACCAGCTTCTGCAGCTGACGTGCGTCGGGCAAAAAGCACCAACCACCGGTCAGAAGACCTGCTCATACTGCTCTCAAACGACCTGGATCTCGGACATCACCATTTGGACATATCAACACCTCTGCTACAGACGACCGAGCAAGAATTACTACTCAATCCGGACAGAGATCGAAGATATTCACTAGTAACAAGAGGTAGAGGAAAAGAAGGTAGATCTAATGCAACAGACTGATTCGGGAATAAGTTCACCAAATCACTGGACATAATAGTGCCTATTCTACTAATCCCAATGGCATTCCTCTATCTAAGAAACATCATCTTCTACCAAGCGACCTCAAATCAAAAATTGAAAAATTACAAAAAAACTTTTTGTAAGAAAAAAAAATTTCAGAAATTTCTGACTTCTTTCATAAGCTACTCAGAATCGACCTAACTCTCGTCAATTCTAGACTTAACTTTGGGAACTAATTCAGGCCCCACGTTGGGTGCCATCTGTAACGTAATAATATTGAACTTAAAGAATTATCGAAAGAATTTTTAACTGAAAGAAGATTCAAGAAGAAATTTCGAAAGAAATTCAAAAGAATCTCGAACTCCCCTCACAATTGCCGATACACCTTCGACTTCACCATAAATACCTTATGGGCACCTATGACTCACCCGCAAGGAATACCAACAGCCTGGACCAGAGAGGAAGCAGGAAGAAACAAGCATCCATACCTCCTTGACTCCTATACCAAGGACCAGTATCTCCATCACCCATTGCTCGTGCATTGATGTATCTAGTATCCCTCAGATAAGACATACTTACACTTCTCTAACACGACTACTTGCTCTCCCTACTCCTCTCCCCGTTCTTCCAACTTTCCAACTCTCCAATTCCATATCCATCCCTATCACAGAAGCGCAAGCCACCTGGCAGCTCACCTCAGGTGCTGACTACAAAATCCCGTAGAACAGCCTAAGGCGTATCTGCCAGCGTGCCTGCGCCTATCCGCTACGAGTAATAGATGTTCTCCTCGTAGCCACATCTCGTCGTAGTTCACACCTACAACCAGGGATTCTACTATACCATGTACCCACAACTAGGATCGTAATGCTGTCTATCGATTGCATCAGTCTTTTTCCAGAGGTTTTGCTCCGGATTGCATTAATCGCCCTAGCTATGACTATCTACCTCTATCTCTGAAGGGATGGTATCGATCCTTTGTCGGCAACGCCCCCTTTCCTGGAAATTGTTCCTTAAAACAATCCCCAAGAACGGCATGCGACAACGCAGAACCGTGGTCGAGATCGACCGTCGCGGTGGCCGGCAGTACCTTAGCCATGACTAGGTCAGCCAGGCCGTGGGCACTTGCTCCGGGATCTGCTTGACCAGTGTTACCTCTTTTTTTTCTGCCGACCGTTGAGCTCAAGATGGGTGAGCTCGAATAAATTTTTTGAATGCTTGGTGGCCCTCATAATTCACAAAGAAAAGACTTGTTAGAAATGAACGAAACAAAAATTAGATCCAAGGTTGCACCTCAGGAAGAATGTTGTGAGTGAACGTTGAAATGAAGTTAGAAATCGCGGCTGGAATGTTATCTCAACCCGTTGAACGAAACACGTAAGTATTAATAAACTAGCAAATCATAGCTGTTCGTGTTTGCTGTGGCTTCTAGAACCTTCCATCCATTCTGCCACCACGATGCACTGCAGAAAATGGAGGATGAGGTGTCTAACTCAGAGGGGAGGGAGGATCAAAGGTGTTAAGGTGATCCCCCAGGTCTCTCAACCCGCCCAAAACGATAACAAAAATCATCTCTCTTATTATCGACCTGTGGCTATCCACGGACCTATGAGTCCCCAGACTCAATAAAACTTTAGGTAGCCCCTAAACATGATAGCAAGCAAATTAAAATCGCTTGCGAACTATCTCCCTATATCTAAACCATGGTACCTATCAACAACTGTACCGAAACCAAATAACCTAAATGTTGCACTATGAGTATCTAAAAAGGGTACTCCATGTCCACACAACCTTGTTCCATCCGAAGTGGGTCGAGGGTTACCACCCTCCCTATAAATAATCTATACCATCATAATGAATATCTGTAAATGTCTTCAAACAAAACCCAAATTCAAGAAATGAAAAGAAAATATCTTTTTTTTTTTTTTCTTAAATCGTTATAAAATTACCGAGTGTTTATTTCCATATAATTCTTACATCTAACAATATGATATCTAATTAGAAAATCCCTTCTCTTAAAAATAACTATATCAAGCAAAAATATATGTCAAAATTTATGTTTAACTTCATACGTGAAACTAACACTTTAATTATTTTCAAAGATAGCTAAAAATAAAACTAGCTGGCAGTATTTTTTTATTAAGAAAGAATGAATGAAATCTTTATACTTAACATTTATTATTAGACCAATGTCGATTCAAAGCATAACGAAACTATCTTATTACTTATTTTTATTGATAGGAATGTTGATGAGAAACTCATCAAGTGAATTTTTAAAAATTATTCTCTTCCCAAAATCTTTAAATAATCTATTAAAGTGAAGTGCATATAAAAATCTAAAATAATATGAGAATGTTGTCGAGGCTTTGTTGACGCGACTATAGGCCTCACAGCGTCCTCTCAAACATAAGCGTAATTTAAAATAAAGTTTTATTGATGTCGCGGAATAACGAATTCTCTAATAGCTAAAACTAAACACGAAGACGAAACGATTCTTTTCTCAGATTACTATACCAAAAATTCAAAAAGAAAGCGAGCAGGCATCAGGGATCTGAGCAAGGAAAAGATTCCTCACCCCAGCAAAAAGGTAGTCAAATTTCAATATAAACCATATATGGTGGACCACAGTTTGTGTCCAACATATACTCGATAGTCAAAATTTATATTAATATGGTTTAAATATATGTAAAAATAAATATATATCAAAATATAAATAAAGTTAATCGATACTAAGAGATGTTGTATCTCAGTATCTTTCTTACGATGGAGGTCCGGGAGTGCACTTCTGGATACCTTCCTGTAAAAAATGTTTATGGATTAAGGTGATATTTAAAGCTACGCTATATTTGACTCAAACTGTGTGTTGTCTCAAGATGCTTCGATTCATATCGCTTTATATCAGTTATATTAGCGGTATCTTTATTGAGTATAGGGTTCTGAGTTACAAATAGGACGACAGGGAAAGAAAAAAGAAACCAAATCGCGTTTTCTTCAAGACGATATTTTGCCACCGGTATCACCAACTCACTATGTGAAGGTGTCTGAGTATTATTCTTCCAAAACAAAAGATTCACTCATCAAAAAGTTTCTGTATGGAATCTAAATCGCGGTTCTAAGATACTCGCTTGATGACTGTGTAAATCCAAAAATGAATTAGGTACTGGATTGTAAATATTCACACATGAAAGTGTTGGGTACAAATCCTAAAAAAAACTATGCTGCCGCAGCGTTAAAACGCGGGGTTTGTGTGGTCGCTACCGACGCCGAACGTTGATGTCTTTCAGACTGAGTGATAAAAAAAAATTAAACGAAAGAAAAAAAAGTAGCAAAGGAAAATGACTTATCTGAAGAAGTCCGTGAAGGAATAGTAGTGTAAAAGAAGAAAATGACGAGTGAATAAGTACATTGTCACCATTAATAACGCGACGGATTGGTAATAATGTGGAAATCGATATTGCTCACGTCAATAGACTTGATCCCGGATCATTGATATATATTTTTATACTTTACAGTACGCGAATATCGTATAACACTATTTCACGACCGGAAGAGGATTATCTACGTTATTTACCAACTATGAATACGCTTTGCGTCGAGCAAAAACTATCTAGTGTTGTTAAGAAGCACCATAGAAAGATATACACACACTGCACTTTTTCTGATATATACACTTAGATACCTAATAATACAAATATAGATGTATCTGGAGTTTCTCTTATCGGTGCGGAGGAGGAGGCGTTAAGTCCTGCCTTCCGCACACTAGACAACAAAAAATATATCTCAATCACCGTCCGTGATTGTCGACGCTGTTCGCTAGCGTACACCGCTCGCTACAGCTCTGCGCTTGAGCGTGTTGGTACCTCTGGGTACGTGGTTCGAGCAAGTATGCTCCCACGAACATTCACAGAATAATATAACAAAAATACAAAAATATGTTACCTGGTGGAACTGTAGACAGTGGTGCACCCCTTATGGGTGATATATTTTATACAATTTACACAAATAATAACCGGAGCTGGTGTGTCTCAAGGTGAGTATATGTCAGGAACTGGTGTCTATTACAGATGAATATGTTAATATATCAGGAACTGATGTCTTTTAAAGATGAATAAATGTATAGCTGGAACTGGTGTCTTTTAAAGATGAGTAGCTCCCGCTCTGCGTATGTGGTAACTCAAGTTGACAAATGGATCGGCATCTATGTTGTGCATACGCCAGACATCCTGATAATCTCAAGAAAATGTTGTTCTCAATCCGATTGATGAGGATCTTAGCCTACCAGGGGCTTGGTGTATGATGAATTAATTTCCACCTATCCTGGTAAGTAGGAGCATCAATGGGATGCCACGTGTAGGTAATGCTGATGCAGCGTGGATCGGCCACAACCGATGAAAACGTGGTGGCGACGAAATGGCCACAAAAAAAATAGGAATTTGGGTGGCGTCTATTGCCACGAGTGAAAATAAAATGTGGTAGCGTATGTTGGCTACGAGTAAACGTCCTTAGTGGCGTATATTGGCCACGAACAAAGATTTTTGGTGGTGTCTGATGGCCACGAGTATGCACGTACGCGATGCAGGATGCTGCTGCCAGGCGATGTAGTCATCGACGAGCCAACTGGATCAACGTCGATCGACTATGATCCTGGAATATCCTCTGCGTATTTGGGTGCTCCAAATAAAAAGAAAGGACGTATAAATAATTCAGAAAAACTGCGCAGCCGGCACACGTAATTTTATTTGGTAAATATATATTGATCTAGGCAATTCCCGTCTTAATGTATGTGCGTGGACCATAGGAGAAAATAATTTTCAGCACTGGCAGAGCTGGCTGACGATTCCGTCAGGAGGACGATGTCGGGTTCTGCCCGCTACGATGGATGCTCCTTATCGAGATACCTTCAGGCTGGTATTCCTAATTGGATAGAAGAAAACCACTTAATTACCTCCTCCGACATGTGACGCGACACGACAAGAATTATTTATGCCTTAGAGCAAATGCAATTCAATGCACTCAAGGGAATATTTAATTCTATCATACTTACCTTTATCCATGATATTAGAGTTTTGTAATTCTAATCCCTCTAATTTGCTTAGGCAATTAAGGGAATTTCTCTTGGAGAAATAAAAAAAAATGATGAGGCGCGGCTCGGCTGCTTAAACAAATTTTTTACGTTCTGCGTATGGTGGTGTGGCTTCGTCTGGATCTTTCTTCTAAATGACATCCACATCCGATTTTATGGCAGACATTGCTACTTTGCAAGTAGCCAACGCCCTACTTCCAGTGTGGCTTCCAGTTTCCCCTGTTAGCTACACTTTCTTGTTTGTATCATAGGTGGAGCGCAAAAACGGCATTAAGGTGCCATACTCACTGTGTCAATTTTGTTATTCAGAGATCATGTCGTTTCAGACATGTAATAGTGTAGTGTGTACCCACATATGCACCGCCACTGCTCTCAAACCAAACACAAAACGAGTGACAAAACATGTTAAGTACAATCGAGTGTGTCATCACACAACATTAATAATTTTGAATAGCAATACACTCGATTGCACTGAATGTCACTCAATAAAAATAAGATCCTATTTTATGTTACAACCAATAGGAGCTAAGAATAACATTGTTAGTAATTATGAAAATGTAGAAGTAAGATAGAAGATAAGTATAACAGTTATGAATTATGTATTTAAGGAACATTAAACTGAAAATAAAAACAGACTTAAATTAATACTCGAAATAGCAGCACTGCTTAGATTATTTATTTTTGTTTCAAGGAACATTACGGCGAGACATCGCCTTACCATTAAAGCGTAGTACGCTCCCAATATACTAGCGTGGTACGCTCTTATACCAAACAACTAGGACCATATAGTTACACCACATGGCGATCCTGCAAAATACCAAATGTCACAGCTAGAATTCGATAGCATTGTAGAGAAGTGGGAAAAGTATCTGGCAGAGCTGAAGAACAAGAAAATCGAAGAATACATTCCCGAAGGTTCAACCCCGCCAATAAAATATACACCAACACCAAAGAATGCTGGACCGAAGCCGATTACCATCTTTCAATATCAGGAAAGACAAAAAAAGCAAAAACAAGCTCTGAAGGAAAAAAGAGAACAACAGGAGACAGAACAATCTAAACCAAAACGAAATCGAATCCGTGGAGGAAGACTAGTGAGGACGAGGAGAGAAATTGCCGACCTACACCGTATAATAGCAATAACTACGGACCAGAAGACTAAAAAGGAGCTGATAAGAAAAATAAAAGAACAAAAAAAAGAAATATTATAAAAAAAACCCAAAGCAAGCCATCATGTTCAATTAAATAAATATACAAAAATGAGTTATGACTTTTGTAGAATTATATTTTTTTTTATAGTAAAAGTTTAAAGTTAATTCTTCACATAAAATAGGTAGATACTTTTATAAATCGAAAAGATTAAAGAAGACATTGATACCATTTTAATTAACCTTAAAAAGAGCTCAAACAGGCCACGTAAACCTGAGACACTAAAATCTAAACTAGAAACGATCGAAAAATTAAAAGGAGAATTTGAAGATTTAGTAGATAGCGAAGATGATAGTAAAAATGAAGCATTAAAGTTAGAATTCAAAACAATATACAGTACTACAAAGAAATTATTAGAAGAACAGCTAAATCTTAACTTATCTAAAAAGGACCAAAACCTAACAACCAGCAGCATGTCAGATTTCGATTTAACAATGGCTATGAAAGCCATACCCTTATTTACAGGTAATTATAAGGAATTAGATAGCTTCTTAAAAATAGTCGAAATAATAAACAAGGGATTGAAAACCACTTGTACAGCCCAACTCATTGAATTTGTTTTTCACGTCAAATTAGGATCAAATATTAAAACAGCTTTAGGTAGCATAGAACCGAGTAGTTTTGATGAATTAAAAAAACTACTTCAAGAAAGATATAAGAGTAGTTTAACAATACCCCAAGTTCAAAATACCTTATCTAATTTTAATCAAAAGAATCTTTCAGTGACTTCATTTAAGGATCAACTACTAAACAATATAACGGAGCTAAACAGGCTACAGATCAAAGAACTGGGACCCGAGGCTACAAAAGAACAAAAAGACGTGATAATAAAAATGAATGATATATATGCACTGAACATCTTCAAAAATGGTCTTAACGACAACATCAAACAAACGATATTCGCATCTCAACCAAAAACACTTACTGAAGCTCCAAATCTGGCCGCAGAACTAGAAAAAACTAATACAAATGTAATTATGCAATTTAGGCGAAACTCCCAAAGTTCAAGCATGCAAAACTTCAATCGATATCAAGAAAATGACCGCAACACATTTAAAAGAAACATGAACCAACAACATTACAACAACAATAACCGAATCCGATACAATAACCAAAATAATAATTTCAACCGACAAAACTGGAACAATAACCGAAACGAAAACTATCAAAGAAATAACAACACAGGTCATCAACAAAACTCATTCAGAGACACAAGACACCGAATACGATTAGTAAACGATGAACAAGAGGGAAACGAAAGCGGCTTGGAATACGAGAACACGAATATTCCAGACAGCCAAAATTAAAAGTATACAGAATATCGGATATAGATACAAACTTTATAGTCGCAAAATATAAACATGGAACATTGACCTTCCTTATTGACACAGGTGCCGATATTTCAATTTGCAAAAAATCAAACAAACTCACAAACAAAGAATATTTTCCCGAAGAAAGATGCAAATTAACGGGTATAACAAATGAAGAAATATACTCCTTAGGTACTATATATTTAAATCTTCAACTATGTGAATCAATATATTCTCACAAATTTCAACTAGTAGAAGAAAAATTTCCAGTTGAAACAGATGGCATTTTAGGTAGGGATTTTTTCAACAAATTCCTTTGCAAAATAGACTATGAAACGTTTACCATATCACTTTTTGATGAAGAAAAAACGATAACATTACCAATGCAATCCAAGCCTTTGAATACACTGACTATTAGAATACCTTCAAGAACAGAAATGATTCAACCTTTAAAATTGCAATTGACGGATGACACACTTATTACTAATAAAGAAATAGCGCCAGGTGTTTTTGTTAGCAACACAATAATACCAAAAAATGGCATGGCGCATATCAAATTGCTCAACACGAACGACAATGAAGTAATTTTAAACAACGTTACCTTAAACACAGAACCACTTGATAACTATGACATACTGTCATATAAAAACGAAAAAAATAATAATGAGGATCGTTTCAAACAAATGATAAAAAAACTTAAAATGGACTGCAAAGACGATCAAGCAAAAAAGGAATTAATTGACATCTTTAGAAAATATCAAGAAGTTTTTCATTTAGAAAACGAACCACTAACAACAAACAATTTTTACACTCAGAAAATAGTAACCTCTGATAGTACACCAACCTATATAAAAAATTATAGACTTCCTCACACTCATTTAGACGTTGTATCAGGACAAGTTGAACAAATGCTTAAAGACGATATAATAGAGCATTCAACAAGCCCTTACAATGCTCCACTATTACTCGTACCAAAAAAGAACGTAGCAGACAAAAAGAAATGGAGAGTCGTAGTAGACTTTAGAAAATTGAATGACAAAATTATAAATGATAAATTTCCACTCACACGATTAGAAGACGTACTTGACAAACTAGGGAGAGCAAAATGGTTTTCAACCTTAGACATGACTAGTTCTTTTCACCAAATAGGATTTCACAAAGATTCAAGACCACTTACGGCATTTTCCACCAACAACGGACACTACCAATTCAAGAGACTCCCATTTGGACTTAAAATTTCATCAAACAGTTTTCAAAGAATGCTTACCATCGCTCTAGCTGGACTTGAAACAGAAGCCTTCCTATACGTTGATGACATAATAATCTACGGTTGCAGTCTAAAACACCACAACGAAAACCTAATCCGTGTTCTTGAACGACTGAAACGCTACAATCTAAAACTTAACCCCGAAAAATGCAATTTTCTGTGCCCTGAAGTCATCTACCTTGGACATCTTATTACAAACAAAGGTGTCAAAACTGACCCTGCTAAACATAAAACGATTAAAGAGTATCCAATACCAAAAAATGCAGATGAAGTTAGACGATTCATAGCCTTTTGCAATTATTACAGAAGATTTATACCAAATTTTGCTGATATTGCACAAAACCTTAACGCTCTTTTAAAGAAAAACACGAAATTCAAATGGGATACAAACTGTCAAGTAGCTTTTGATACTTTAAAAAATAAACTAATTGAACCTCCCATATTACAGTACCCAAATTTCGACGAACCATTTATCCTAACAACTGACGCATCAAATTATGCACTAGGAGCAATCCTTTCCCAAGGCAAAATTGGCGAAGACCTTCCCATATCATACGCAAGTAAATCATTGCAAAAACATGACCTAAATAAACCCGTAATAGAAAAAGAACTACTCGCAATCCATTGGGGTATACAATTTTTTCGATCATATCTATACGGACGAAAATTTACTGTTGTCACCGACCACAGACCTTTAGTATCTCTATTCTCACACAAAAATTCATCGTCAAAAATGACCAGAATACGAATAGACTTAAGTGATTATGATTTTGACATTATATACAAATAAAATGCACGACTGGGTCGCACGTACTTGCTCTGTTGGTGCAATAGTACGATGAAAACAAACTTTTCGATCAATAAGAACAATTCATTTTTGAAAAATTTGGCTAAAACTGGACAACTCGATATACGGGAGGTAACGTTAAGAAACCTTTAATATTTAAAATTAAGACGTTATCTTTTGGGTGTTATAAATGATACAAATGTCCACTTATGGGTTATGGCCTAATTAATAATACTGTTAAAAGCAATTTCCGCTATTATCATATATAGCCAAAAACTAAAAATGCAGTTTTGTTTGAAGTATTCTATGTATGTTACATACAAAGTTTCAAAAAAAACGGGGGAGCCTTTTTTGAGTAAATTAGAAAAAATGAAAAAATTGGCCAAAATCTAGTGGCTCTTTGTATAGGAGCCACCATTTAAAAAAGAGAAACTGAAAAAAAATCAATGCCATCTGATAGGAAGCTGTAAGGAACTATACGAAACAAAGTTTGAGTGAATTCGATGCAACCGTTGACAACTTATGGCCATTTGAAAAAAAGCCGTTAAGAGCAGATCTCCGTTATTTGCATTTTTAGCCAAAAACTAAAAACGCAGTTCTCTTAAAAACACTAAAAGAATATAACACACAAAGTTTAATCAAAATCGTTAGAGCCGTTTTTGAGCAAATTAGAAGAAACCAAAAAAAGTTGGCTAAAACTCAACGGCTCGTTGTATGGAAGCCACCGTTTAGAAAGGCTTCAGTGAAAAATTTACTAAACCATCCTATAGAACACTATTAAAAACTGTGTCAAACAAAGTTTTAGTTGATTCAATCAAGCCGTTGTGAACTTATGGCTATTTGAAAAAAAGCCGTTAAAACCTGATTTTCGTTACGACCATTTGAGCCAAAAACAAAAAACGCAGTTTTGTTAAAAATGCTTAAAGTAAGCTAAATTATAAATTTAATCAAAATCGTTAGAGCCGTTTTCGAGAAAATCCAAATTGAAAAAAACCGTTACTTGAAAGGTACCAGTTTGAGCCGGGCTAAAACGAAACAAAAAAAACCTCGACAACCGTTTTTCTTCAAACTGCTATATACCAAGTTTGAAGAAAATCCGTCAAGCGGCTTAGGCTATAGCATGACGTGAAAAAGCGCACATCCGCACAGACGCACAGACGCACAGACGCACAGACGCACAGACGCACAGACAGACCGACGGACGGTATGGCGAAAACCACTTTTTTGGGCTTCTCTATCATCGTAATGTCATGTTTGATTAAAACCTCGATTTTTTTTTCTGCACGAAACCAATACTTGCCCTATAGAGCAAGTAAAAAGGAAAAATGAATACTAACGCAGATGCTCTATCTAGAATAAAAATCGACTCAGACTTATTAAAACAAATGATACCGACAGAAATCAATGAAACCGTCAAAAGAACATTAGTCATCACAAGGGGAATGTCCAACAAAATAAATGTGGACAACAACAAGGAGAAATGCAATTCTCAAGAGAAGCCTGTACAACTTCAAATCTGGGAATGCATATCCATTAATGACGTCAAAAATATAAAGAAATTAAAATTTAATATTGATAAAAATGCTAGGAATTCAAAAATAAATATTGATGAAAATTTTGTGCACGTGCGATGCAGTGATAAATCGGCGAATCCAGATTCGACCCCGAGGAAGCTTGCATCAGAAATAAACAAAGATAATAATATGTATACGTATACGGGACCTAATGATAATTCAGCGACACTAGAGTCGACTCTGAAGAAATTAGTATCCAGAATGAATAAAGAAAATATAAACGAGCTAGCCCTTATGAGCAATGATGAAATATTTAAGCATTTTGAAAAAGATAAATTCAAAGAAACATATGCAAAGATAAAAATAAATGGCCAGAATCCTAAGCTAAAAATAATAATTTATAATGCCCCAAAACAAATATTTGATGATTTAACTAAATACAAACTAATTGACGAATTCCATAACTCTGCACACGGAGGACATCTAGGTATACGGAAAACACTAATAAAATTAAAACAAAGATACGTATGGCGAAAAATGAGTCAAATGGTAAAGCAATTCATAACAAATTGTGATTCATGTGCAAGAAATAAACAAACAAAACACACAATAGAACCACAAACGATTACAGACACTCCAGGCAACAGTTTTGAAGTGGTGTCAATTGACACAGTCGGACCTTTACGAATATCAAATAATAAAAGATATATTTTAACCATGCAATGCGAACTTACCAAATTTGTCGTCGCATATCCGATGACATCAAAAGACGCAACAACAACAGCAAAGACTTTAGTAGAAGAATTTATTCTTAGATATGGACACTTTAAGATTCTAAAATCAGATAAAGGTACAGAATTCAATAACGAACTTATGAACAACGTATGTTCACTTTTAAAGATAAAACAAACATTCTCTTCTCCATACCACCATCAAACTATAGGTGCCCTTGAAAGAAACCATCGGACACTCAATGAATTCTTATTATCAAATGTCAATGATAATGAATGGGACGAATGGGTTCCATATTTTACGTTTGCATACAATACAACACCACATATAGACACTGGGTATTCACCTTACGAACTCATTTATGGCAAAGTACCCTGCTTACCGACAGATACGCTAAATAATAAAACAAAAATTTATGACAACGATAATTATGCCAATGAGTTGAAAACCAGGTTACATCATGCACTAAGTAAGGCCAGAGAAATGACAATAACAATAAAAGAAAAAAGAACAGCAACAGAAAATAAGAAATACAATAATAGGTTAGATCTAGGAGTAGGTAATTTAGTATTGCTAAAAGTAGAAAATAGAAAGAAAAGTCAAGCACCTTATATTGGTCCATTCAAAATAATAGAAAGAAAAGGAGTAAATTCAGTAATTGATAAAAATGGAATAAATAAAGAAATACATAACAATCTTCTTAAGCCCTATAAACTAAGAAATCAATAGAAAACAATACAAAACGTTAAAACAAAAAAAATTTTTCTTCATTATAATTTATTAATAAATATCAAAATTTTAGCTCATAAACTCATATTATATAAACTTTGTAAAAAAAAAAAAAAAAAAAAAAAAAAAAAAAAAAAAATATATATATATATGATATTATACTACCTATGTTAACCAACTTTATTCCCTAAAATTTTTCTTAAGGGTGAGGGTGTAGTGTGTACCCACATATGCACCGCCACTGCTCTCAAACCAAACACAAAACGAGTGACAAAACATGTTAAGTACAATCGAGTGTGTCATCACACAACATTAATAATTTTGAATAGCAATACACTCGATTGCACTGAATGTCACTCAATAGAAATAAGATCCTATTTTATGTTACAACCAATAGGAGCTAAGAATAACATTGTTAGTAATTATGAAAATGTAGAAGTAAGATAGAAGATAAGTATAACAGTTATGAATTATGTATTTAAGGAACATTAAACTGAAAATAAAAAACAGACTTAAAATAATACTCGAAATAGCAGCACTGCTTAGATTATTTATTTTTGTTTCAAGGAACATTACGGCGAGACATCGCCTTACCATTAAAGCGTAGTACGCTCCCAATATACTAGCGTGGTACGCTCTTATACCAAACAACTAGGACCATATAGTTACACCACAATAGAACTGAATAATTTGACACAATTCAATGAGTTAAGACTCTGGTGACACTGATTATTGAGAAATAACTATTATACCGTATGTGGTAAAAAGGAATGGGCTCTGATTGCCGTGGAGGTCTAGTATGATCGTCATGGATATTTTGGTGAAAGAAATGATGGGACGCATAAAAATAGTGTGGTGACGTAAGTATTGGTAAAACTTGTAACTTAATGCATTATAATTCACAGATTCTTGAACCATGGCTGGATTTATGTCTCACTCGGCCTATGACATCTGTCAAGTATAACTTCTGGTGAAGTCTAGTGGACATACCAAAATCAGTCGGTGTTTTGTTAATCAGCGGAACTATATAATCTGTCATCAATTTCGCTGGTAAAATCGAGTGGACACAATTTTTACGACAACAATAATGGTTAACGAACGATTCGATCCGAACAGCATTAAGGGTGACATTGAACTTTGTTCTGGCTGCTGTCATTTGACTTGTCAGATTTCCTGACTTTGACAGCTGTCTGAGAGTTCTTGGGAGGTGGCACAACAAATCATAGAGTTGCGAATTAAATTCACGACATGTAAGGCAGGTCAGCACTAAGAGGAAATTATTCGGTCGCATCGAGCAATCTCTCTCAGATGCGACCTGACGTCTGCTTGTTCCTCTATTTTCACATCTGGCATTCTTCAAGTCAGATTTCTTAATACTCTACATTTGCACTTCAGACGATGTGATCACCACGCTTGTCATGCCCGGTGCGTACGGGGTGTTATTTCGAATGGTGCGTATTAGGTCTTTCGTTCCAACATATTCTTATAACGAAAATGCATGGGAACGGACACATACTGGAAATTAGATAGGGTGGGGAAATTCTGAGATTCAAAATGGTAGATGGAATCTATTTCCGGGTGTGGATTCCAATTCGTGTGGAACCTTCTTTGGGTGGAATCCATCGAGTGCGTTCAGCACGTCGCGAGTAAAGTGGAAGTCTCGCATGTAGATGGCACCGCTGGAGTACACTTATTTGTGTACTGGCGAGAAAGTTCACCCTACAAAACAAAAAACATAAAAAACAAAATATATGTATATATCTATGTCATACAAAAATATATGTCAGAATTATTATTGCAACTCGAATTTCACGTAAAAAAAAAGAAGAACAATTTTTTTTAATACTTCAATTACACTTACAATGTTAACATTATTCTAATCTATATATTCTCAATTAGTTTAAAGATACTATTAATTTTATGCATATACACAGCTGGTCAAAAAAATAGGTGTGATCAAATTTTTTCGCACCACTGTTGTCTTTGATGCAAAATAACTGTTTTTTTTTTATCGCAGGCCTTACAAAAAGTTCTTGTTTTAAGAAAAAACGGTTATTCTGTTGACACTTATGCTGAGCTTACTGCATTTTGTGTGTGTTTTCAGAGCTTCAACCTACCAGGAAAGTTCCTTTACTAAGAGCAAGTAATATAAGGTCCCGAAAAGAATTTGCCTTAAACCATAGAAGTTGGAACGGACCTGAAGGAGCAAAAAATGGCGAAATATCCTCTGGAGTGACGAAACAAAAATTAATTTGTTCTCATCAGATTCGGGACGTAATGTCAGGTGACCAAAAGGAAAGGACTACCACCCTCACTATACCCGGAAAACAATCAAACACGGGGGAGGAAATATAATGGTCTGGGGCTGTTTTTCCTGGTATGGTGTGGGTCCCATATTCCGCATTAATAACGTATTGACCAAATACGGTTATAGGGATATCTTGGAAGATGTTATGCTTCCATTTGCCGAAGAAAACATGCCTCTCCGATGGAAATTTCAGCAGGATAATGATCCGAAACATACGGCGCATCTTGTGAAGGATTGGTTTCGAGAGAAAGAAGTCTCAATCGTTTCGTGGCCAAGTCAATCCCCTGATCTCAACCCGATTGAGAACTTGTGGAATCAGCTTAAGCGGAAACTAGGAGGTCAATATTTTCCAAATGGGAACCAATTGTGGGCTGCTGTCCAGAGGGAATGGTATTCTATACCCCAAGAAACATGCCAAAAGCTTATTGAGTCAATGCCACGCCGACTTCAAAAAGTTTTTGGATAACAATGTCGTATACTCGGGTTATAAGAGAATGGTAAACGAAAATTATTATCAAATACAACAAATTTTGCATTCAAACTATCATTATTCTTAATTAAGGAAGACACACCTATTTTTTTGTCCAGGCGCAAATGTCTACACCCTCCGTTTTATTGTATAAAATTTATAATTACTTAATTTAAAAGCCTTAAATATTAATATTTCATTAAGTATTGATAGTCCTATGAAAACTAATGTTAAAATAATATTTAAATAAACAAAACATATTAAAAAATTAAGTTTATATAAAAAAAAATAATTGCACCTATTTTTTTGACCAGCTGTTATATACAACCATAGATATTTCATTTCAAAGTTTATTTTCTATTTTGTAATAATATAACCTTTAAGCAGCAAAATGTAAACAAAATTGTTCAACCTATATGTAATGCATTTGTATAATTTAATTTATTACTTTTATATTGATGTACAGAAAATTGACCTTTTACAGATCAATTTTCTTTTTCGAAGGGGAGGAGGATGTAGTGTGCACTCCAGCCCTCTACATTTTTCTCACCCTCATCTGCATTCATTCATTGCATTTTCCCATACACTTGACCATCAACAAATAGCGTAATATGTATATTCCTCCATATGATATTCCCATAAGGAAGCCTCAATATTTCTCACCATCCAATTTTCCAAAGTAAGGCATCAAATTACATACCTAAAAATTTGTCGTCACCATATATGTCGACTCCAAAACCGCGCCAGCCTAAGCATTCAAATTATGAGTAAGGGAAATCCAATTTCCAAAGTCCAAAGCATTGCACTGCTATTGCGGGCACTGAGGGAAATCCCAAACTAAATAAAATGCTGATAGCGCTGGTGGAATTCAATGTTCAATCGCATAGCAGCGAGGTGACAAATGACATTTTCTGACACTCATTTGTTTGGACTAGAATTTGTATTGCAAAAGAATTGGAATTTGTGATGACTATTGACATGGTAAAAGAATGAGGAAATTCAAGTGGAATTTCTTTGGGACTATCAATATGAAAAGGAGTGCATTTTTGGTAATTTTTAATAGTTCAAAGAATAAAACTATGTTATTGGGGAAATGCATACGAATAGATAAAACAAAAGAACCAAAAATTATATAAAAGGAATTGTACTTTTAGGTTTAAGTTAGAGAAAATATTTCATCGAAACTCGAAAGGTCGTAGCCTTGCATAGCGACAGCAGGTCTTAGAGTTTATTAATAAAATAATAAAAAAGAATTAATAATCTTAACTTATTCTTTCAATTAATAGTTATTTCTCTCCCTGAATTACTCTTCTCCGCAAGGAAAGCACGGTTATTTTCGGGTTATTTCACATTGAAGATTTTAGAAACGGATTTATGCGTAGTCATTAATTTATTTGACAAGCCTATTAACGAAGTTTGCATTAGTCGGATCATTTAGCCGACAACCGCCGATCGAAATGCAGCCATAGCAAACATTAAACAGCGGTATGCTAACCTTTTCCAGTGAGACGACTCATGGGTGTGCTCCAAAATTCAGGTTGAGCTCCATCTTAAGCCAGACTGCTGTTCCAGTTTGCCGGGCTACACGAGATGTGGAATACGCTGTTCTCCCTCAAATAGAACGCGAACTTCAACGTCTAGGGGCCGGGGCTGGATCACTCCAGTCGATATTTTGGACTGGGTAGCACTGATAGTGGTAGTCAGGAGTTCTTCAGGTGAGGTACGTCTTTGTGAAAACTACTCAATTGGTCTAATTGATGAATTGGAATCGCATGAATACCCCATTCCATTTCCAGAGTCCATTTTCACAAATATTGGTGACAATGAAATCTTCACTCCTATAGATTTAGCTGACGCATTTCTTCAAGTTCAAGTCACACCCGAATCTGCCAATCTGCTAACCATCAATACCCACAAAGGTTTATTTAGGTCAAATAGGCTAGCACCTGGTACAAAACCTGCTCCTGGAGCTTTTCAGCAGATAGCAGATGCTGTCCTTGCAAGTATTGAAGGCTCTGCAGCTTATATTGACGATTTCATCATCGGAGGAAAGGATTTTGTAGATCATTTGAGGATTTTACACCAAGTTATTCAACGCCTTTTGGAATTTAATTTTCTAGTCAAAATCGAGAAATATTCATTTTTCGTTCCTCAACTCAAATACTTTGGCTCTATCTTGGATAAAAACGGTTTAAGGCCAGATCTGGAGAAAATAGAGCGTGTCAAGAACATGCCAGCGCGCCATCGAACATCACTGAGCTGAGATCATTTCTAGGAGCTGTAAGCTATTATGGAACATTTGTTAAGCAAATGCGAGTGATTCGATCACGCTTAAACAATGTGTTGCGAGACAACGTCGAATTTAAATGGTCCAAGAATTTTCAGCAATCATTCGACAAGTTCAAATCCATTCTCTCCTCGGAGCTTTTGCTCACGCATAACAACCCGAGATCGCCAATTAAAGTTGCAGCAGATGCGTCGGACGAAGGTTGGGTGCTCACACATTTCCGGATGGCTCAGAAAAGGTCATAATGCACGCGGAAAGGTCTCTCGCCCCATCCGAGACAAGGTTCAGTCAAATTGAGAAGGAGGCAGCGGCACTCATATTTGATGTAAAAAAAACTTCACCGAATGATTTTTGTTCGTAGATTCACGCTACTAACTGACTATAAGCCATTGAAAGCTATCTTTGGAAATAAAACAGGAATACCAACTCATACTGCAAATCGACTTCAAAGGTTTCACTCAAACTCATGGTGTATGATTTCGACATCCAATATATCTCTACCAAAGAGTTCGGATTTGTTGTTGTACTCTCTCGCTTGATGGACACCAAAGCAGAATTGGATGAAGAAGTCGTCATCGCAAATATGAAATTTGAGAAAGGTTTCACAACACATCTGCTCAACGTTATCAAGGTGCTTCCTTTGAATTTCGAAATGGTCAAAAGTGCAACAGAAAAGAGTGAATTGCTACAGTCAGTCATCAGTACCATGAAATTAGGTTGGAAAACCAAAAATCCGCCAAAATATTCCATTAGAGACGACTAGCAGTTATCGATGGATGTCTTATGTTCAATGACCTGATCGTCATTCCATTTTGCCTACAGAAACAAGTTCTTAAACAGTTGCATAGAGGTCATCTCGGTATTGAGAGAATGAAGACCATCGCAAGGAGTCATGTCTACTGGCTCAAGATAGACGAGGATATAACTTCCGTTGTGCGTCAGTATCACTCATGCGCCAGTGCAGCGAAATCTCCGATGGAGCGCATTCATATCGACATCGCTGGTCCAACAGATGGGTTATATTATTTCATCATTGTGGACTCGTTTCCAAAATAGTTTGATGTTTTCCAGATTTCGAGCATAACGTCTTCAGTTATCATCAGCAAGCTGAATGAGTTTTTTCGCGTTATGGAGATTGTGAGCAGTTGGTTTCAGACAACGGAACCCAACGCACGAGTTCTCATATCCAAAGTTGTATGCAGTCTCGCGGCATCCAGCATCTTCAGACAACACCTTTCCACCCACGGTCCAACGGACAAGCTGAGCGGTTCGTAGACACTCGAGCGAACGCTAATATTAAAAAATTAAGTTTATATAAAAAAATATAATTGCACCTATTTTTTTTTTCCAGCTGTTATATACAACCATAGATATTTCATTTCATAGTTTATTTTCTATTTTGTAATAATATAACCTTTAAGCAGCAAAATGTAAACAAAATTGTTCAACCTATATGTAATGCATTTGTATAATTTAATTTATTACTTTTATATTGATGTACAGAAAATTGACCTTTTACAGATCAATTTTCTTTTTCGAAAGGGAGGAGGATGTAGTGTGCACTCCAGCCCTCTACATTTTTCTCACCCTCATCTGCATTCATTCATTGCATTTTCCCATACACTTGACCATCAACAAATAGCGTAATATGTATATTCCTCCATATGATATTCCCATAAGGAAGCCTCAATATTTCTCACCATCCAATTTTCCAAAGTAAGGCATCAAATTACATACCTACAAATTTGTCGTCACCATATATGTCGACTCCAAAACCGCGCCAGCCTAAGCATTCAAATTATGAGTAAGGGAAATCCAATTTCCAAAGTCCAAAGCATTGCACTGCTATTGCGGGCACTGAGGGAAATCCCAAACTAAATAAAATGCTGATAGCGCTGGTGGAATTCAATGTTCAATCGCATAGCAGCGAGGTGACAAATGACATTTTCTGACACTCATTTGTTTGGACTAGAATTTGTATTGCAAAAGAATTGGAATTTGTGATGACTATTGACATGGTAAAAGAATGAGGAAATTCAAGTGGAAATTCTTTGGGATTATCAATATGGAAAGGAGTGCATTTTTGGTAATTTTTAATAGTTCAAAGAATAAAACTATGTTATTGGGGAAATGCATACGAATATATAAAACAAAAGAACCAAAAATTATATAAAAGGAATTGTACTTTTAGGTTTAAGTTAGAGAAAATATTTCATCGAAACTCGAAAGGTCGTAGCCTTGCATAGCGACAGCAGGTCTTAGAGTTTATTAACAAAATAATAAAAAAGAATTAATAATCTTAACTTATTCTTTCAATTAATAATTATTCCTCTCCCCGAATTACTCTTCTCCGCAAGGAAAGCATTTCGAAATGGTCAAAAGTGCAACAGAAAAGAGTGAATTGCTACAGTCAGTCATCAGTACCATGAAATTAGGTTGGGAAACCAAAAATCCGCCAAAATATTCCAGAAGAGACGACTAGCAGTTATCGATGGATGTCTTATGTTCAATGAGCTGATCGTCATTCCATTTTGCCTACAGAAACAAGTTCTTAAACAGTTGCATCAGTTCCAAAGTTTTATGCAGTCTCGCGGCATCCAGCATCTTCAGACAACACCTTTCCACCCACGGTCCAACGGACAAGCTGAGCGGTTCGTAGACACTCGAGCGAACGCTAAAAAAATAAAATGAATGACTGGGTCGCACGAACTCTAATTTGCTCTAATTTGTGACAGTTATCTGGGGCTTAAGATTTTGATAAAAATACATTTTTCAAAATTCTTAAAAAAATACTTAAACTTATTTGAGCTGAAAACAAAATACGCCATTTTGTTTCTTGAATAAATTTATAAAAATCTGTGGAGCAGTTTTTGAGAAAAAAAGTTTTTTTGAAAAACTTAAAAAAAATTTTTTTTATTCAAAAACGCCTATTCGTAGGTAATAAGAAAATATACATTTATTTATAATTTAAAAAAAAAAAAATAATAAGCAGTTTTCAAAATATTAATTTAAAATTTTTTTTTAAATGCTTTTAAAAATTCAAAAAATACTTTTTTTAAATATTGGTATGTAGTATAAATTGAGCTACTTACACCTATATGTGTGTGAAATTTCGAAATTATCCGTTGAGCCGTTTTCGAGATAGTCGAAAGCAAAAAAACGGTCCTATAGAAAGTACCGTTCTTATACATTTTTTAAAACTTTTTTTTCAGTCATATGATTGGTCGTACCTAAAAAGCTACACTGATTTTTTTAAATCAAAATCGTTAGAGCCGTTTTCGAGAAAAATAAGCTTTAACGCAACGGTTATATGGCAGGTACCGTTATTTTTTGAGCTAAAAACAAATTCAATTTCCCCTTTGTATAATATACCTAAAACACTTCATATACCAAGTTTGAAGCAATTCTGCCCACACGTTTGGGCTGTAGGTGTCTATACATACAGACAGACAGACAGATATACATACGGACAGAATTCTTAGACCATCTTTTTTCGTCTTCGCTATCATCGTAATGTCATGTTTGATTGTTAGCTCAAAAGTTTTTTTCGACGAATGCATAACTTGCCTTATAGTACCTATGTATGTATAATCGCAAGTAAAAACTTAAAATCGAAGGAGGAACAAGTCTAGATAACCTGGAAACATTTTTTGCAAACTTTTCGTACTCCAAATCGAAATGTGAAACGCACCGTAAACTACAGCGTCTTGGTCACCGATGGAGACAAAACACGACTTATTCGTTCGCATACAAACCAAATTAAATCCAGATACTCTGATATTTCACACAACCAAAAGTCATCAAATTTGATTGGAGAGCTACTTGATCTATTTTCAAAAAAGCAGCCCGAAGTTGAAGTATCTGATGAAATTCCAAATCCAGTGATGGATATTAACGAAGAAACCCTTCATGAATCAATTTCCGAAGATTCAGATTTCCACGGATTTTCATGAAGCACACCTCCGGAACCAGTAAGGACAAGGTCATCAGGCAGAAGTGTTCGAGATCCTGTTTGGACGAATGACTATGATCTTTCCTAAGTTTGGGAGGTGTTGACTACCCTGGAAATATTTAATCCTGAACGCATTCACAATTTACTGAACAGCCATTTTCTTGCGTTGGTGAGCAGATGCATTTTAAGATTGACTGGCCGACGCGTCTACTTTTTGTGTACTACTTAAATTAAATAAATGTACATTATTCATTTGTAAAACTTACAAAGATAGTTGTTCTTATTTATTGAAAGACCATAACAATTTTGTCGACGAGGATACTGGTAGCGTGAAGGGAAATTACAATTTTTAATTTGTTTTTACTACCGACACTCATTGCACTCATCGAGTAAAAAAAAAAAATCAAAATGACGACAGAAAATAAAAAGAAAATTCTCGCACTCACGAGCAATAATTCTCATTCTGCCAGACCCGAATTGCTTATGGATTCTTTAAAAACAAAAAATTGCATTTGCGAATTTTCATACGATCCAGAGCATTCAATCACGTTCGGGCATGGTATTCTCAAGATGAGGATATTTTCGAAGTCGATTTAAAAGATCTCGACGATTCATCCAAAGTGCAATTGCTAGTGCGGGAGCTAAATCCGATAGCACATGAAAAGTACGCATCCTACATTTCACCAAAAAACACGCCAGATGTAAAATTGAAAAACACAGTCGCAAATCTAAACGCAATGTTTGGTTCTGCTGAGATTCAATTCTCGTTATAGATGTTTGCAGACAGTTAAGAGGGTTTCACCACCTACGCAGCTCGTGTCAACAAGAGTTGTGAAGATTTTAAGCTAAGCGCCCTCTCTTCGGACCAATTTAAATGTCTAGTGTTTGTGACAGGACTACAATCATCATCTGATGCAGATATCCGAACAAAACTGTTGTCTAAACTGGATGAAGACGCTGCGTCTGATTTGAGTAAGTTGTTGTCAGGAGTCCAGAAATGGTTCAGCCTTAAAAAGGATGCAGCACTCATTAAACAAGCTTCATAATCATCAACGTCAGTCAACGTCGTCCTAACACAGCAGCAGAAATCCAAACACCAATATCAACAGCCGGCACAGCAGCAGAAACAACAAAACAGTTTACTAAAACCCCTTGTTGGAGTTGCGGAGATGCACTATTAACGAGATTGTGGTTATAAAAATCATAAATGCACAAAATGCAATCGTGTTGGCCCCAAGGAGGGTTACTCTAGCTGTTTTTCATCAAAGAGCGATACACAATATCCGTCGCAAGAAGACAAAAATAAGGGCTGTCGAGTCAAGAAAAAGAATTCTCTGCGAAACAAAGCGGTTTATGTGAATTGCAGGTCAGCATCCGCACCAGCGAACAGAGTTCAAGTCAGCCTATCCGTTTTCAAGTGCAAGCCAAAAGTGCATCATTGAACTCTATCAAAATAATCGCTAAATTTCCTTGTGAAATTCAGCTTAATGGGGAAGTAAAATCCTGCAATTTATTTGTTTCTAAAATCAATGCATTGATGATTTTAGAAACAGATTTATGCGTAATCTTTCATTTATTTGACAAGCCTATTAACGAAGTTTGCATTAGTCGGATCATTTAGCGGACAACCGCCGATCGAAATGCAGCCATAGCAAGCATTAAACAGCGGTATGCTAAACTTTTAAAGTCAGACGACTCATTTGTGTGCTCCAAAATTCCAATGTAGTGGAAACATTCGGAGAATTTATCATGTTCAATGTATTGACGCCCCGTTTAGTAGCATAACGCTTTTCGAAAAAAGAAGTTTTTCTACTATTTGACAAGCGCGACCCGTTCACTCAGAATAATATTGTTCGTGATGTTCTGCAAAACATAAACTTACTTACTTACTTAAGGTGGCGCAGACAATCCATTGTGGACCACGGCCTTAACCAACAATCCTCGCCAGCTAGGCCGGTGAATCTTCTCCTCCATACTCATATATCACCCGAAGAATCTTTCTCTCAAAGCACCCCAGCCTGTATTCATCCGATTGTGTCAGTGTCCATGCTTCTGCCCCATACAGCAGAACTGGGATGATAAGGCTATTGTATAGTGTCTCCTTGGTCCTTAGGGCTTTACTACTAAGATGCCTTCTTAGCCCGAAGAAACAGCGATTGGCAAGAGTGATTCTTCGACTGATCTATTCACTGATGTTGTTCTGAGAGGTTATAGTGGAACCCAAATAGACAAAGTCCTTGACAACCTCAAAGTTATATCTGCCCATTGTGACGTTTTGTCCAAGCCTACGGTGATGATCTACTTCACCCGAGGACAGCATGTACTTTGTTTTAACTTCATTTACAGCCAGACCCATTCGAGCCGCTTCCACTTCAATACTTGCGAATGCTCCACTGACAGCGCGCTTCGTTCTTCCAACAATGTCAATATCATCAGCATAGCCAAGTAATTAAACGGATCTAAAAAAAAATCGTACCGCTGGTGTTGACATGCGAGTTGCGTACGATTGTAGTTGGCGCAGCTTAGAGTATCTCCTTTCTTGTGGATAGGGCACACAATGCTGAGGTTCCATTCGTCAGGCATACTTTCATCCGACCAGATTGTATAGATGAGTTGGTGTATGCTCCTCACCAAGTTATCTCCCGCTGCTTTGAAGAGTTCAGCGGTAAGGCCGTCAGCTTTTGCAGCCTTGTTGGACTTTAGTTTAGACATTGCTATCCGAACTTCTTCTTGGTCGGGAGGACGGAAATTTTGTTCACCATCAAGGGCTTCCACTAATTGTTCGGCTGCACGTGGTCTGTTAAGGGTCCGGACATTCCACGTGCAGAACCGAAATTCATTGTCCTTGTTTCGTTTGCTAGGGTCGTCATCAGTAGGGTCATCCATATCCGAGGCAAAACATAAAGCAATTAGAAAACTTTGAAAAAAAATTATTATTTCTCACTGACATAGTTGAAAATATAACCTCGCACAAATAACTGCAAAACGAGAACATCCTACAAGAAGGTCTAACTAACATTTCCCATTCTCAATGCAGAACTGAGTTACCATCTAAACGTAGAAATGACGAACTAGATGATGAAAATTCCGATGTAAGTCCAGTATCGAAGAAAGCTGCTACGTCTGTTTTTACTGACTACACACTACCTTGCCGAATTGCCAATTTCAACTTTAACAACAATGCTCCAACTCCTTTTCCGGGCTTTTCGGCACCTCCCGCGGCTGCCATGACAGTGCCTAATAACAAATCTTTAACATCAAGTACTTCGATTGACAACGCATCCATCTGTTTACCAACACTTTTATCTAAAAATCAGCATCCACCAAGTATCGAACCTAAATCTTCGATATCTCCCATCGGGTCTGGGCTCAGGGTTGTAGAAGGACAAAAAGTGTTGTTTCTATCTAAGTTTACGCCCTCAACAAATGCCCTAGATATCAAAAACTATTTGTCAGATAAACTGGGAACCTCATTATACTTAAATGTCGAGAAAATACTGCATCGCAACTACTCAAAATATTCTTCCTTCAAAATACGTGTTCCTGATTCAGTTTTCCATCTAATAAACTCGACATCATTTTGGCCAATCGGTGTCATAATTCATGAATTTGCGAATAGGACGTCCAACCGTGGAACAACTCAGAACCCTTTTCTTCAAGACCGGAGAACGCTGAATCAACGTCAAAGCAGCTCAATCAGATATTAATATATTATCAAAATGTAAACGGACTTCGGACAAAAACCAACACCATCTACAAAAATGTAAGCAACCTTCCTCACGACGTCATTATACTAACAGAAACTTGGCTGAACAACTCTTTTCTTGACTCGGAGCTTTTCGATAGCTCTTATCTAATACCCTTCAAGCAAATGGATCCGAATTCGATCCACGCTAGGAGTCAAATTCACATACTAGACTCCGCATACGGATCCAAAGACGGAGCCGTAAAACGACGTTTGTCGGCTCCATTAAGTATGTAAATTAGAATTCCCACGGACTCACTTGTGAGAGAGAAATAGACAGAGAGAGAGAGACAGAGCGAGCTCGTCCCGCTCAGCGAAATTGCACTCAAAACAAACTTGAAAACAAAAAAACGAGTTGGAGTATCGAAAACAACTTCTGTCGTCCAAAACAAAAGATAAATAAAATTTGTTGCCATATTCTTTTATTTTTTATTCTTTATTCCACAAAATTGATGGTCACAACTTATAAAAATAACAAAAATTAACTTATAAAAATAACAATGGGCACTAGTTTCATATAAACTATGTAGTTTCATTTATTTAATTTTCTTCAAAAACACTTTCACTGCCCGATATTATGAATGTCAGTGTGGTGACGATCACGGCTGAATACCCTTCAAGCAAAAATCACCGACTTCAGAATTCTCGGTTCATTTCTGGCTCACCTGAGTCTGTGTTTAACGAGGCCTCTCACGAAATTGCATGCATGGCATACAAAATTAAGAAAGTGATTCGAGAATGGAGTATTTTTTTCTCTTTTAATAGATTGAGAGAAAGAGTGAAAGAGAGGGAAGGATAGAGGGAGGGAGAGATCAGGAGCCTTTTATTTATATGCATAATATGTTTACTTTTTGGTTTGCATTGGAGAATGAAGACGACAGTAAAAAGAAAAATTGGAAAAAAATAATTCGGGCAGTGAAAAAGTTTTTTTTCAAGAAAATAAAATAAATAAAAATACATAGTTTAAATGAAACGAGTGCCCATTGTTATTTTTATAAGTTAATTTTTGTTATTTTTATAAGTTGTGACCATCAATTTTGTGGAATAAAAAATAAAAAATAAAAGAATATGGCAACAAATTTTATTTATATTTTGTTTTGGACGACAGAAGTTGTTTTCGATGCTCCAACTCGTTTTTTTGTTTTCAAGTTTGTTTTGGGTGCAATTTCGCTGAGCGGGACGAGCTCGCTCTGTCTCTCTCTCTCTCTCTCTCTCTCTCTCTCTCTATCTTTCTCTCTATTTCTCTCTCACAAGTGAGTCCGTGGAAATTCTGAATAACATACTAAATGGAGCCGACAAATGTCGTTTTACGGCTCCGTATTTGGATCCGTATGCGGAGTCTAGTATGTGAATTTGACTCCGCGCGTGGATCGAATTCGGATCCATTTGCTTGAAAGGAACCAGCATGGATTTGTCAAAAAAAAATCTACCGTTACTAATTTATTTAACTTTACGTCATTTTGTTTAGATGTTTTTGAAAAACGTGAACAAGTCGATTGTGTATTTACCGACTTTAGTAAGGCCTTTGACAAGTTGTGTCATCGCACTTTAATTTTAAAGTTAAGCAATCAAGGTTTTAACAGCAATTTCATAAATTGGATTTCATCGTTTTTAAAAAATAGACTTTATAGTATTGTTTTTCGTAATGAGTATTCGAACCAATTTGATGTTGATTCTGGTGTCCCACAAGGCAGCCATTCAGGTCCAATTTTATTTGTTTTATTCATAAATGACTTGGTTTCGATTATAAAAAATTCGTCCGTCCTTATTTATGCTGATGACATTAAACTTTTCAAAAGAATTAAATATACTTCTGACTGCTTGCTATTGCAAGAAGACTTGTTAATATTTAGGGAATGGTGCAATATAAATCGTCTTGTCTTAATTTTTTTTTTTTTTTATAATTTACGCGCACTCAAGGGGTTATTAATACCCTAAACATGAATTAACACAGTGCGAGCAGTTAGGAAAGAATGATAACAGATAAAAGGAGATATCGATGCACATTGGTTTTGATTGTCTGTATATTACAATGGGAGGGAAAAATTGAGCCGGGTAAAGCATTCCACATTCTTGTAGTGCGGCTAAAAAAAGAGTCTCTATACTTGACAGTACGTCCGAAGTTAGGCTCAAGGGTAAATTGATGGGCATTCCTAGCGATGCGAGTGTTACGGGGAAATTGTTTAAGGGGAGTAATGCATCTGGCTATTTTGCTGGAGCACTGTTTGTGGAAGTAGCGATAAAACAAGGTTAGACAAGAAACATTACGGCGATGTTCAAGTGAAACAAATGTTTCGGTAATGGTTCTTTCACCTATCAGTTTTAAGGCCCTTCTTTGGATCCTATCCAGGAGACGCAAGTGAGTGGCAGGAGCACCTGCCCAGATATGAGAATTATACTCAAGCTTCGGGCGAATGTATGCCTTGTAGATTGTAGCCAGATCAGAGGGGGAAAAATATTTCTTACATCGATTTAGGAAACCTAAGCATTTTGCGGCATTTTTAGCGACGTCAAATATGTGATCGTTCCACAAAAGGTGGTTTGTAATACACATATTTAGAACGCAGAGCTGTTCGGTTTCCTCGATGTAAGTGCCACACATGAATTACGGCATAGGGGCAGGTTGTGCTTTAACGACAGAAGACAACATTGAGTTTTTGAAGCATTAAATTCCACACGGTTGGTAATTCCCCATTGTACAATGTTGTCAAGATCTGAATTTAATGAGCTTATCATACACTGCCGTTGCATTTCCACGTCCGAAGAACATGGACGTGAATCTGGAAACGAATATGAGAAGCTGAGAATACTGTCGTCAGCAAAACAATTTAGTGGATTAGAAGTATTAGACAAGAGATCATTAATAAAGATTAGAAAGAGTGTTGGAGACAGAATGGAGCCTTGGGGCACACCAGCATTTATTTTATGGGTAGCAGACTGAAAACCATCCAAAACAACGCGAATTGAACGGTCCAAAAGATAATTTCTAATCCATCGAAGAAGGGGTTCATCGATGCCAAATGCACGCATTTTCGATAAGAGAGCCTGGTGCCAGACTCTATCAAATGCTTTTGAAATATCAAGCGCAATAATCTTACTTTCTCCAAAACGATGTAAAGATTGGTTCCACTGTTCGGTGAGATATACCATCATATCACCAGTGAACCTATTGCTACGAAAACCGTACTGCCGGTCATTAAGAAGTTTTCATTTCTCAAGATATTTCTTGATCTGAAAATTTATCAGGGTTTCCATGACCTTGGAAAGAAGGGACGTAAGTGCAATTGGTCGGTAGTTGGAAGGGGATGAAGATACGCCTTTTTTTGGTACGGGCTGGACAAATGCTGTTTTCCATCCACTCGGAAAGAGACCTGTAGAGTAGGAGAGATGGAAAAGCTTACGCAGTGGTTTTGCCAGCGTGGAAGCACACCTCTTTAGAACTATTGGGGAGATACTATCCGGGCCAGCGGATTTGTGTATATCGAGATCTTTAAGAACTCTTGCAACTGAACGGATGCGAAAGGAGATTTGTCCCATAAAACCATTTACGCTCTCAAGAACAGGAGGAGTCATGTCACTCTGTGGTAGTGTCGAATTGGCAGCGAACTTTGCTGCAAATAAATCAGCCTTTGCTTGAGAGCTAACCACGGGAGCGTCGTTATCAACTAGCGTCGGAACCGAGGACGAAGTGGAGTTTCGTACGTTTTTTACAAATGACCAAAAAATTCTACTACCTTTGGGACATTGTAGAATTTTTTGCCTTAATTTTTGTTCATGTAAAAACTTGCTTCTTTGAATATGGGCATTACAGGTCTTTCTTGCTTGTTCGAACTTATTCCGGTTTTCCTCAGAAGGGTTGGCTTTGTAACAACGGAAACTAACTTCTCTCACCTCGATAGCTTCTTTGCAGCTCAAGTCGAACCATGAATTCTCTTTTGGTTTGATACTTTTTGTCCTATTCGGAACAAAATTTCTCATTCCGCAGAGAATAATGTTTTTAATCATTTCAGCGCTGGAGTCTACGTCACTATCGAGGAAGCATAGTGACCAGTTAAAGTTACCGAAGAATTTATTGAGACCGTCCCAGTTGGCTTTCTCGTATTGCCATACTTTAACTGGACTGTTGGAGTACGAGAAAAAAACTGAAATGATACAATGGTCCGACGTGGCTAGAGGCGATAATACATCAATAATGTATTTATAAGGATGAGATGTTAGAAACAAGTCAAGTGTGTTTGGCGTGTGACCTGCAATGTCAGGGATTCTTGTTGGCTTGTCAATTAGCTGAGTTAAGTTGTTGACCTCAGCGAAGATCTCGGCATACCTTCCTTCGGGTGTTGTCTGGCCAGAATATCGAAGCCACGTAGAATTGTGTACATTGAAATCGCCCGTAACAACGATTTCAGTGCGAGGATAATGGGAAACAATTCTTTGGATTGAGTCCTACAGCGCATCGAATTCGTTAAAAGTCGAGACACTGTCCAGACCCGGGCTTCTATAAATAAAACATATATGGATGATGTGCTTTTGGACGGTGAATTTAAACCACATGAAATTAAAGTCAGTGTTTGAACACTGACCATATTGTGGTAGAAGCTGGTAAGCAACATCATTTCTTACGTATACAGCTAGGCCGTGATAAGCGAAGAATAATGGCACTAAGCTGTACCCGTGTAGATGAAATTCTAACGGATCAGAATTTTCACCTATTTGGGTTTTACGTAATGCAAAAACAGCTGGCCTGTTTTTTGCAGTATGAACGTATGCTGCATAAAAATTCTTCCTTAGCCCACGAATGTTACTATAATCAACACAAAACTTACCTACCATTATAAAAAACAAACATTAAAAAAAAAAAACAAAACCAACTATACGAACAAAATTCAATATTTTCTCAAATCCCCAATTTGAACTTTTCAATAACACATTTCCATCAGTGACTGCGCCTTCATGGAAATGTGTCTTGAACCGCTCCTGAATTGAAGTGTAAAATGTAGAACTTTACGTAATACGCTTACTTAGATAACATTAAATAGTGCATATACCTTGCAAACAAGTTTGACTCAGCATATGCATTGCCTAAGCTAGATTAGCTGTGAAGATGATGGGATGGGAAGAGAAGGATTTACCGCTCGTTGATGGTGAATTTTATTGTTTCGCATTTAATGTGCACTAAAGTAGTTTTGTTGTTGTTGTTTTAGATTTATATTTGATAATATTTTTATTGTGAGGGCTGGTTTGATAATTTAAATTCACTTAATGCACTATTGGGTATGGGCTTTTTATATTTTTTGGGTGTATTTTTTTTTGACTATTATTATTTTTTTTTAATTTTAAATTGGGGGTGGCGGGCACTATAAAAACGAGCGAGTATTCTTAACTTCCGACGGACGACACAAACGTTGTGTTGCCGATGGGATGCAGATCGAAACCCCAAATGTTGACAAGTGTAAGGCCATGATTTTTACACGCAAAAAATTTCCGTTTGTTTTTAACTATACGTTCGACTTATGTCCTCTTAGTAAAGTCTCCTTGTTTTCTGACTTAGGAGTTATTCTTGACCCAAAGTTAACTTTTATTAATCATTTTAATCATTTTAATGAAAACATAAAATGTATGAGAACTAAAAATTTGATATTTAACAACTTAGAACAGTTGTCTTAATTTATAAGTATTATGTAATTAGAATAAGTTTGTTCACGTTAGTATTTAACGAATTAAATAAATAAATCAATACCCACAAAGGTTTATTTAGGTCAAATAGGCTAGCACCTGGTACAAAAACTGCCCCTGGGGCCTTACAGCAGATAGCAGATGCTGTCCTTGCAAGTATTGAAGGCGCTGCAGCTTATATTGACGATTTTATCATCGGAGGAAAGGATTTTGTAGATCATTTGAGGATTTTACAAGTTGTTCAACGCCTTTTGGAATTAAATTTTCTAGTCAAAATATAGAAATATTCATTTTTCGTTCCTCAACTCAAATACCTTGGCCATATCTTGGATAAAAACGGTTTAAGGCCAGATCCGGACAAAATAGAGCGTATCAAGAACATGCCAGCGCCATCGAACATCACTGAGCTGAGATTATTTCTAGGAGCTGTAAACTATTATGGAACATTTGTTAAGCCAATGCGAGGGATTTGATTACGTTTGGACAATTTGTTGCGAGACAACGTCGAATTTAAATGGTCCAAGTATTTTCAGCAATCATTCGACAAGTTCAAATCCATTCTCTAATCGGAGCTTTTGCTCACGCATTACAACCCGAAATTGCCAATTAAGGTTGCAGCAGATGCGTCTGACGTAGGTTGGGTGCTCACACATTTCCGGATGGCTCAGAAAAGGTTATAATGCACGCGGCAAGGTCTCTCGCCCCATCCGAGACAAGGTACAGTCAAATTGAGAAGGAGGCAGCGGCACTCATATTTGATGTAAAAAAAACTTCACCGAATGATTTTTGTTCGTAGATTCACGCTACTAACTGACCATAAGCCATTGAAAGCTATCTTTGGAAATAAAAAAGGAATACCAACTCATACTGCAAATCGACTTCAAAGGTGGCACTCATACTCATGGTGTATGATTTCGACATCCAATATATCTCTACCAAAGAGTTCGGATTTGTTGTTGATGGACACCAAAGCAGAATTTAATGAAGAAGTCGTCATCGCAAATATGAAATTTAAGAAAGGTTTCACAACACATCTGCTCAACGTTATCAAGGTGCTTCCTTTGAATTTCGAAATGGTAAAAGTGCAATAGAAAAGAGTGAATTGCTACAGTCAGTCATCAGTACCATGAAATTAGGTTGGAAAACAAAAAATCCCCCAAAATATTCCAGAAGAGACGACTAGCAGTTATCGATGGATGTCTTATGTTCAATGACCGGATCGTCATTCCATTTTGCCTACAGAAACAAGTTCTTAAACAGTTGCATATAGGTCACCCCGGTATTGAGAGAATGAAGACCATCGCAAGGAGTCATGTCTATTGGTCCAAGATAGACGAGGATATAACTTCCGTTGTGCGTCAGTGTCACTCATGCGCCAGTGCAGGGAAATCTCCGATTAAAACTACCCTTCAGTCATGGCCTGTGACAACATCACAGATGGAGCGCATTCATATCGACATCGCTGGTACAACAGATGGGTTCTATTATTTCATCATTGTGGACTCGTTTTCAAAATAGTTTGATGTTTTCCAGATTTCGAGCATAACGTCTTCAGTTATCATCAGCAAGCTGAATGAGTTTTTTCGCGTTATGGAGATTGTGAGCAGTTGGTTTCAGACAACGGAACCCAACGCACGAGTTCTCATATCCAAAGTTTTATGTAGTCTCGCGGCATCCAGCATCTTCAGACAACACCTTTCCACCCACAGTGCAACGGACAAGCTGAGTGGTTTGTCGACACTCAAGCAAACGCTAAAAAATAAAATGCACGACTGGGTCGCACGAACTTGCTCTAATTTGTGACAGTGGTCTGGGGCTTAAGATTTTGTTAAAAATAAATTTTTCAAAATTCTTAAAAAAATACTTAAACTAATTTGAGCTGAGAACAAAGTACGCCATTTTGTTTCTTGAATAAATTTTAATTTATGAAAATAAATTTATAAAAATCTGTGGAGCAGTTTTTGAGAAAAAAAGATTTTTTTGAAAAACTTAAAAAAAATTTTTTTTTAAATTCAAAAACGCCAATTCGTAGATATTAAAAAAATATACATTTATTTATAATTTAAAAAAAATTTAATAAGCAGTTTTCAAAATATATATTTAAAATTTTTTTTTAAATGCTTTTAAAAATACCAAAAATTCTTTTTTTAAATACTGGTATGCAGTATAAATTGAGCAACTTACACCTATATATGTGCGAAATTTCGTAATTATCCGTTGAGCCGTTTTCGAGATAGTCAAAAGCAAAAAAACCGGTCCTATAGAAAGTACCGTTCTTATACATTTTTTAAAACTTTTTTTTCAGTCATATGATTGGTCGTACCTTAAAAGCTAAACTGCTTTTTTTAAATCAAAATAGTTAGAGCCGTTTTCGAGAAAAATAAGCCGACGCGTCTACTTTTTGTGTACTACTAAAATTAAATAAATGTACATTATTCATTTGTAAAATAACAAAGATAGTTGTTCTTATTTATTGAAAGATCATAACAATTTTGTCGACGAGGATACTGGTAGCGTGAAGGGAAATTACAATTTTTAATTTGTTTTTACTACCGCCACTCATTCCACTCATCGAGTAAAAAAAAATCAAAATGGCGACAGAAAATCAAAAGAAAATTCTTGAACTACTGGATGTTCAGTCCAAATTGCTACAAGTACTCACGAGCAATAATTCTTATGCTGGCAGACCCGAATTGCTTATGGATTCTCTAAAAAAAAATAGCATATGCGAATTTTCATACGATCTAGAGCATTCAATCACGTTCGGGGCATGGTATTCTCGAGATGAGAATATTTTCGAAGTCGATTTAAAAGATCTTGACGATTCATCCAAAGTGCATGTAGGGAAATTTTTCTCGCCAGTCACTGGCAAGAATGAACGCCACTGGTGCCATCTACTGGCAAGTAGATTATTTTCTCACAACCCACTGAACTTCCTCACAACTCACTGAACGCGTTTATCGGAATCCACCAAAAATGGAATCCACCTAAGAAGGGATCCACTTTCAAAATGGACTCTACGTCCACAATTCAGATTCCACAAATTTCCAGCCCACTGAGGCATTCCAGAATGCCGTCACTCTCAAGAATTCAATGGTAAGCCACCATGGAACGTTAAACATATTGCGCACTATAGTTTAATTTATACTTCGTGCACACCTAGAAATTATGGGCGTAGCGATTACATCGATCGGAGAAGATATATAGGAATATCCATGGCATAGAGTATATCAGATCCACGAAAAGCGACAGATGGTCATTTGGCAGCAATTCGAGCCAAGTATTCGATGCGGCCGATCACTTCGCTTGAACTGTCAAATCGATCCCATGAAATTACAGTGTCTGTATGTGTCCATAAATTTTGAAGTGACATCTCTGTACTACTTGAAACTCTGCGCTAACGCGAACCCAGGCTGACGAAGCTGAAAACAATCATTATATTTATAATGGTCATGTCACATTAGCTGTCACCTCGTAGTGAAGCACGACTAGTCCGCTTATCATTTCCACAGGAATGTCAGATTAGTTATTCAAATCAATGTGTGAGATGACAGTAAAAACTTGGTACCCCATACCGAAACGTAATGGCAGGTACTTCGCTCACACCAAAATTAATATTTCAGTACCAACTAATTTCATACTTGACACGTATCCATTCTGAGCGAATCACGAAATCCATATCATCTTCTGGAATTCGCATAACGGCACACATCAAAACATACGCGTGATGAAGTTACTAACGTCACCTTGACAGCTCTATCGTCCGAACGAGCTTGTCATCATAAGGACAGAAATAGTTTTTTTTTTGACAACAAAACATATCTGCAGTAGCGATCTAAACTCCGCTGTTTTAATACTCACCACATATATAAATTTACAGCACCCATTATATTCCATAACCTCGCAGTAATAATTCCATCCTAATTGTCCGAATTGTCATCCTGACGAACAAGTCAGAACTCACTTTCAACAAAATGAACAGTGAGCATTCACCCTTAAAGCCTATTATCTCAAGCCACCTATCGAGGTAGCAGGGAAACACATCAAACATTGGAATGGTAGAATATACTGGAAAACCGGGCGTTGGTCATTGGAAAAAGTGGTGTGGATTGTAAATGTATTATTCGACTTCGTTTTGAAGACAGCAGTTGAACAAGAAGCAACGCAACCCGCAGAACATTTTTCCTTTATATTTTTTTTCTTTTTAACCAGCAGAGCAGCGTCCATCTTGGAAACTCTGTCTGGTAATTAAATTAAGTCTTTTTATTCACTTGAGGACGTGAGTTTTGCTTCTTTTTGCTTGATAAAGCATTTGGGAATCCTCATAAAGGTAAGAATTTCAATTTACTTAAGTCTTTGGGACAATTCTTGCGAATCTGCTCCAACGATTAATATAAATTGGTGAAGCCATGCGGCCGATATATTAATTCATAGGGATTTCCCCTATCTTTCCTGATAGGAGCAGCCACCAGCATCCAATGAATTTGAAGGGACGACTCACCAGATTGAACCAGGACAGGCGACGATGCCACAGGATTTAAGTTTTTCCGGCGTCCTAGATGAGATAATGATGCTCATGAGGCGGTGAAAAAGCTCTTATTTTTTTTTGTACACCCATCCTGGAAATCGTATAAAGATAAAAATTATAAAAGAAAACCGAAAATAATAAGAAGGAAAATATATATATATATATTCGCACAGACCTTGCACATACAGTTAAGGGCTCAAATTCTTATTTCCTGTGAGCTCCATCACTTGTCTTGGCCTAGACACACACGTGCACACCTTTAAGAGGAGAAAGTTCCTCCTACACACATCTTTAAACACCTCTCAAGCAAAAGTCGAGCGTTGATCCGCTCGTCGACTCGCCGACGTTTGCAGATCCTTTTTTGTTTGGTTTGGAGACATAAGGCGCTTCCTCATTGACGTCACATCCTCGTGGCGCTATATCCGTATGGTGTTCGGCGTAAAAGCGTCGCTACAGCAGCCTTAAATATCATTTTCTTTTACTTATACACATTGGTGCTGGGCTACAAAACATTGGAGTACTACATACCACCCAACAATTAGGAAGGAATTTTCGTTGGACCGATAATCAGAACGTCTGGCGCGTGCTTGGTACACGGATGCCGGTTCGATAACCTACTCAACATATACTCACCAGTTCCTGCAGCTATACATAAGACAACTATACTCACCAGTTCCTGCAACATTATTCAGTTCCTGCAACTTTACCTAATACAACTTTATTCACCTGATCCTGATATATATATATATATATATATATGATGTATTTATTGTTCAAATATTATCTTTCTGGATATACCAGGTAACAAGTTTGATATTTAGTAGTTTTTTTCATTATAAAACGTTAAAGACGTACAATATATAATACACCCCATCAAAGCCCACAAGCGGGTTAATAATTGCCTTTAAGAATATTCATATGTGCTAGCATTGCTTAGATAGCGTATGATCACGGACGGTGGTGTACGAGGCTAAATAACTTTTTTTTTGAAGAAATTGTCTGCACATAGTGGCGGGACCTAACGCCTCCCCCACCCACTCAGCGTGGGGTTTACATCCTTTTATCATAAAGAAAAACGTTAGTTAAGTTACGCCTATCAGTGATTGGATTGATAGTTATATAACAATTGAATTTACTTAGTGTATTCTTACTACCTAGTTTCTTCTCGTGTTGCGGTTCAAAATTTTTTTTTTGTTATTTTTGTTTTGTCCGGTAACGATTCTGAGTATCACTCGCCGGGATAAGATCAATTTACTCCTTAAGCCTAGCTGGTTTTAAAGCTATTTGCCGAAGCCCGCGTTTCTGTTTTTTGGGGAACGAATTATTCACAAGCGTGTGTCTCATGTGAGGTTTTACCATAATTTTTTTTATTTATCTTCATCCGGTTAAATAAAACTAATGTTGTTTATCTTTCATAATTGGTGATATCCATTTCAGTGAATACTTTTATTTGTACACTTGTTATTTTTTTTTTAATTTCGCGTTACACTTCTTTTTCTTTTCCACTTTTGTCTTCACGACCTCATCGTTTCGCGTCGGTAGCGACCGTGTTTGACCGCGTTTTTGACGTAGTGTCCTTACACTTATTCCCACACTGCCTTTAGGCATTCGATTAATACGATCGTACCGAATAATATTTGTGTTGTTTATTCGTGTTTAAGCTTACCTTATCTTTTGTTGTACGCCAACAGACACAATACCTATGGAGATACCTCTATACGCGCGGTTATCGATTATGTCGTTCATTTTCGAGAACCTTTTTTTGTATTATCCTAAAGATACGACGTCTTAGATTTTCAAGGCTCCGTTCACAACCAACCCGTACTATTATACGTTAATTTCAGACCAAGGGCAATAGTCCGAACATACTCATATTTTAAAGAGTAGAAACAATATATTCCACCGTAGATATAAATACACTTAACCACTTACTTTTCAACTAGTTACCGGAGTGCACTTCAGCAACAGCAGATATCTGATAACATCGTTTACAAGCTACCCCATTGGTAGTCAGTACCCTTTTATGTTTGCATGTTTTTTGGTATTGGAATATATTCTTTATACATTTTTATTATATTGATATATATAATTACATTTAAAATCGATTACTCGGCCGAGTACAAACGGTATTCTTTCGAGTATGGTACCTTTTCCTTTTTCTTTGGGTTTGTAAATCTGTGTTGGCTATCTTGAAGTTCAAGCTATTATCTTAGAACAACCTTTACGTACCTTGAGGATATCAGAAAATATTAAATTTTTCTCATGTCCGTTCGTCAGTTCTAGCTAAATTTGTCTTTAGTTTAAATTTTCTTTTTTTTTATTACGATAAGGAATTCGCGCGATCTCGGTTTGATGTTCATTTATGTGAATTTTTTTTTTTACCCTTTATTTGATTCTCCAGAGATTTTGGATGGAGAGAATCCAACGCCGCGGTTAAATATTAATCAAAATATTAATTTTTTTTTTGAATTTCGTTTGACGCAAACAAGAAGAACCGCGATTTATTACGTATTTGTAGAAGCGGCGAAGCATCCCTATACATAGGAAGTAATAGATATATATACTTACCATGCGTCTTAATAATAATTTTCATTAGATATTTAAGCAACACAAAAGTCTTTAAGAACAAGAAATAACTATTCGATTGTATTTTTCAACAGTTTAGGCATAATTAAGAATATAGAATATATATATAAATTTTATATTATCCTCGATAATTAAAACGATGATTATACTGTTGTATTGATAGAATCATTTCGAGTTCTTTTTCATTCTCTATGATATTTTTTTTGATTTTGAGTTATTCTTAAAATTACATTCAGACTTTTGATATCCTGTTAAATTTAAGTTGATGATTAATAAATAAGCCATTTTATAACGTTTACAGAAATTTTCCGTATTTGATTTCGATTTTTCTTGGAACATTTATATAGGTCATGAGATATTTTCAGTATGTCTGTGTAAGTTTTCCTAGGGAGGGTGGTAACCCTCACACTCTTTTCCTGGAGGACAAGGTGATGTACATGGTATGGTGCTCATAGTGAGTTGAGTCGTAGGGACTCGCAGGTACGCGGTCAGCCATGGCCATATTCGAGAGAGTTGGTTTTCGTCTATGGATTGGGTGGGTTGAGATACCAAGGGGGATCAGTCTCCACCTATGATCCTCCCTCCCTACAATGTAAGTCACCTCTTCCTCATTCTGCAATTCATCGTGGCAGCAGAATGTTGGGAAGGTGACAAGATAGCCACGCAGCCACGTCCACCTATGGTCTGCTGTCACACACTTACTTACGAGTTGCGTTCAAGGGTTTAGTTTGATAATCCAGTCGTGATTCTTTTCTTACGACCTATGATCATTCAAAATAAGAGGTGCGATTACGAATCGTTCTTTCTCTTCCATCAATTCTTCTCAGTCTTGTCAACGTCGGTTATGAGGGCCCTTAAGCTTTTTAAAATTACTTATTCGAACTCGCACATCATGAGTTCACCGGTCGGCAGTGAAAAATAAAGGTAACACCGGTCAAGTAGATCCCGGAGCAAGTGCCCACGGGCTGGCTGAGCTGGTCATGGCTATGGTACTGCTGGCCACCGCGACGGTCGATCTCGACCACGGTTCTACGTTTTCGCATGCCGTTCTCATTGATAGTCCTTTACGGGTGGTTGATGAGAAAGAGGGCGTTGCCGGCATAGGATCGCTTCCGTCCCTTCAACGCAGAATTCAAGTAGCCATAGCTGGTACAGTGGATGCGATCTGAAGCGAAATCTTCGGAATTGTAATTGTCGTTCATATTTTAGGCATTCTATTACTAGTTATGAGTGAGGGATTTGAGTAGAGTCCATGGTTTCAGGTGTAAGCTACAACTCGATACAGCTGCAAGAAGAACACCGATTGCTTGTAGCGACAGGTACCCTTTAGGCTGTTCCACGGTGTTTTGTGGTCAGTACCTATGGTATGCTGTGAGATGGTTCGAGCTTCTGTGATGGGGATGGAGATGAAATTAGAAGAACGGGGAGGGGAGTTGGGAAAGACAAGAAACCGTGGCGTGAGTGCGTAAGTATGCCTAATACCAGGGTGCTAGGTACATTTGAGACACAGGTAGAAGGTGAAGGAGTTGTTGATCCTTGATATAAGAGTCAAGGATAAGTGAGGCTCTTGTTTACTCCTGCTTCCTCTCTGGTATGTGTTGTTAATGGGGCATCAGATTTGGACCTTGAATATCCATAGGGTGTTTGGGGGTACAGATTCGAATGTCTCTTGACAAGCACAGGGTGGTTGAATGATAGATAGAGACCATCTATTCTTTTATTTTTCATTATTATTTATTTATTTACGTTACATGCAATTGCTAGTGCGGGAGCTAAATCCGATATCACATGAAAAGTACGCATCCTACATTTTACCAAAGAACACGCCAGATGTAAAATTGAAAGACACAGTCGCAAATCTAAAAGCAATGTTTGGTTCTGCTGAGAGTCTATTCAATTCCCGGTATAATGTTTGTAGACAGTTAAGAGTCCAATGGAGGGTTTCACCACCTACGCAGCTCGTGTCTACAAGAGTTGTGAAGATTTTAAGCTAAGCGCCCAATGCATTGATGATTTTAGAAACGGGTTTATGCGTAATCTTTCATTTATTTGACAAGCCTATTAAAGAAGTTTGCATCAGTCGGATCATTTAGCCGACAACCGCCGATCGAAATGCTGTCATAGCAAGCATTAAACAGCGGTATGCTAAACTTTTCCAGTCAGACGACTCATGGGTGTGCTCCAAAATTCAGGTTGAGCTCCATTTTAAGCCAGACGCTGTTCCAGTTTTCCGGGCTACACGAGATGTGGCATACGCTGTTCTCCCTCAAATAGAACGCGAACTTCAATGTCTACGGGGCCGGGGCTGGATCACTCCAGTCGATTTTTCGGACTGGGTAGCACCGATAGTAGTAGCATTGAGTTTATATACATAGAGGAACCACCTCGTTGAAAACAGAATAGTGCTTTACTTCGTCACTTAGGTGGCGTTATGATTTAGCATAAGCACGAACCATTTTTGGATTCCATGTGGAATGTGGATATATTATCGACAAGCAGATGTGGACTGCTATCCTGCATCCTCCCTTAACGATCAACATGTGTGTATCTTACCAACACAAAACAACAATAATGGGCTGGAGTTGAAATTGATAGGTACATTTGTTTTTGTTTGAATTCTAGTTTTTTTTTTTTGGTTCCCTGTTATTTGTGCTGATATTTTTGTCTGGTTGCTATATCCAGAAAGTATTTAAAGGATTGGCACAAAACTCACACACACAATTAAAAAAAATTGGTATACCTGCGACCTGTGAGCTCACAGTCACGTGAGGCGAGTCTGTCCATGTCGCTTCAGCCCGCACCATGCTTGTCCTTTACTTTGCTTCGAAATTTTTTTATAACGGGTGATTTTTTAAGAGGTTTAGAACTTTTTTTTAAAAAAAAACACAAAAAATTCGAAAAAATTAATGAAATATTTATTTGAATCGATAGTTTGAACCTTGCAATTTAATGTTTAAAGATAATTTCATGCAAATGTTGACCGCGGCTGCGTCTCAGGTAGCCCATCCGCTGAGTCCAATTTTGGCATACTCTTTCACACATATCGGCCGGTATCTCACGAATGAATGCATGGATGTTGGCTTCCAGTGCGTCAATCGAAGCGGGCTTGTCCCTATAGACATTAGCCTTGACATACCCCCACAAAAAATAGTCTAATGGTGTCAAATCGCACGATCTAGGCGGCCAATTGACCGGCCCGAAACGTGAAATTAACTGTTCACCAAACTCGCCTCGCAATTGCGCCATTGTTTCGCGTGCTGTGTGGCATGTGGCACCGTCTTGTTGAAACCACATATCATGCAAGTCAAGAACTTCCATTTCGGGCAAAAAAAAAGTTTGTTATCATCGCTCGGTAGCGTTCACCCTTGACAGTAACGCCGCGATTCGCATCATCTTTGAAGAAATATGGCCCAATAATGCCGCCGGCCCATAAACCGCACCAAACAGTGGCTTTTTCGGGATGCATTGGTAGCTGTTGCAATGCTTCTGGCTGATCTTCACTCCAAATGCGGCAATTTTGATTATTTACGTACCCATTCAACCAAAAATGAGCCTCATCGCTGAACACAATTTGAACAATTCGAACATTTCGAACCGAGCACGAATTTTGATAGTAAAATTCAATAATTTGCAAGCGTTGTTCATTTGTAAGACGATGCATGGTTAAATTGCAAACCAAACTGAAGCTGTTTGACAGTGACACAAGGTACTAAACACACGTCAGCTGTCAAAACCAGTGTTGCCAAAACCAAACCAGCTAAAAAATCACCCGTTACAAATATGTATGAGTCTGTGTATGCATTTACGTTTTTGCTATCTCAACTAAAAGAAAATACCGTAAGGAATAGGTATGGGTATTCCATAAAAATATACAATCTCGGTCAAGAAATGGATAAACAAAAATGCAGAAAGTGAAAACTAATTTCACTTTGCAATTAGGTACATTATGTACTCGTATATTGATCGTAATTAATTTTATAAAAATTGTTCAAAATAGAGGGAAAACTATTTTGAGAAACTTTGCAATGAAAAAAAAAATTGCTTTGAAATGAGGATTTTTGTAATAAAATATTTGAAACTTTCGTTGAAATTGGTCTAAACCGAGTGTTTAGCTTGTACCATGCAAATGAAGAGACGGGTTCTATACAGGGTGATTCACGAGCGTTGTGCCAAAAAGCTAGAGCGTGTAGGTTGGGTTGAGACAAGAAAAAAATCGTATGGGAGGGGGGTCTATTCCCCTCCGTTTAGCCGGGAGGGGCAATTTTCTAAAAACATGACTTAAATTTGAAAAAAAATTATTAAAAAATAACGGTAGCTCTTACAATGCCATGCTTTATCTTTTTGTAAAGCCAAAAACTTGTTTTTTTATTGTAATTTTAAATGAAGTTTTTTTATTGAACCGTTTTCAAAATATTAATTTTGAAACTCAAAATTTGGAAAAAAAAATTTAAAAAAAATAATTTTAAAACAAATTTTTTTCAAAATTTTACGTAATTAAGTATTATTTTTGTACTCCAAATTCAATGCTCCTTTTAATTTTAAATCCAACACTGAAAACCGTATGGCTCTATGACTTTTTTTGGCAAGCTATTCAAAAGTAACCGAACCTACTTCTTCACAAAAACACGAAAAAAATGGCTAAATGATACCTTGTGCCATCCAGTATGGCTAGATTTTCTTGTTTTTGTGAAGAAGTAGGTTCGGTTATTTTTCAATATCTTGGCAACAAAAAGTCATAAAACCAAAGGATTTTCAGTGTTAAATTTAAAATTCATTGAAGTATTGAATTCTGAGAACAAAAATAATACCTAATTAGGTACGTAAAATTTTGAAAAAAATTAGTTTTAAAATTATTTTTTTTAATTTTTTTTCCAAATTTTGAGTTTGAAAATTAATATTTTGAAAACGGTTCAATAAAAAAACTTCATTTAAAATTACAATAAAAAAAACAAGTTTTTGGCTTTACAAAAAGATATAGCATGGCATTGTAAGAGCTACCGTTATTTTTTAATAATTTTTTTTCAAATTTAAGTCATGTTCTTAGAAAATTGCCCCTCCCGGCTAAACGGAGGGGAATAGACCCCCCTCCCATTCGATTTTTTTCTTGTCTCAACCCAACCTACACGCTCTAGCTTTTTGGCACAACGCTCGTGAATCGCCCTGTATAGAACCCGTCTCTTCATTTGCATGGTACAAGCTAAACACTCGGTTTAGACCAATTTCAACGAAAGTTTCAAATATTTTATTACAAAAATCCTCATTTCAAAGCAATTTTTTTTTCATTGCAAAGTTTCTCAAAATAGTTTTCCCTCTATTTTGAACAATTTTTATAAAATTAGTTACGATCAATATACGAGTACATAAGACCCCCCCTCCTATTTTTTCTTGTCTCAACCCAACCTACACGCTCTAACTTATTGGCACAACGCTCGTGAATCACCCTGTATATAATCAGATATAGGTACCTACTATTGTATGTACCTTATCTGTCTATATGCTTAATTCACCCGAAAATATGAATTTAGGATACCTACTTATGTTATTATACATATGTTAAAAAAAAAAATTAAATCCTTCCGAATTTGTATAAAGTTCAAGTTTCAATTTCTACCCTTAAGCTTATGCTCTTATAGTGACTTAAGCATACATTGAATCGCAATCTACGCAAAATAAATAAACAACAAAAAATCATGACCTTAAACCAAATATGAACGAGTATCTAGGTACCTACAATTTGCAAAAGTAATACAAAAAATACCAACCCCTCGAAATCACATTCATTTTTTGTTTTGCTTTTTTCACAAGTCAATGGGTTCCACAAAAAAATATAAAAGATCTACAAAAATTTAAAATCTTGATTTGGTGTACCTGGTGCAACCTAGTGACGTAGTAACGTAATGTTTCGTGATTCCTCTATGTATATACACTCAATGGTAGTAGTCAGGAGTTCTTCAGGTGAGGTACGTCTTTGTGGAGACCACTCATCTGGTCTAAATGATCAATTGGAATCGCATGAATACCCCATTCCAACTCCAGAGGCCATTTTCAGAAATATTGCTGACAGTGAAATCTTTACTCATATAGATTTAGCTGACGCATTTCTTCAAGTTCAAGCCACACCCGAATCTGCCAATCTGCTAAAAATCAATACCCACAAAGGTTTATTTAGGTCAAATAGGATAGCACCTGGTACAAAACCTGCTCCTGGAGCTTTTCAGCAGATAGCAGATGCTGTCCTTGCAAGTATTGAAGGCGCTGCAGCTTATATTGACGATTTCATCATCGGAGGAAAGGATTTTGTAGATCATATGAGGATTTTACACCAAGTTGTTCAACGCCTTTTGGAATTTAATTTTCTAGTCAAAATCGAGAAATATTGATTTCTCGTTCCTCAACTCAAATACCTTGACAATATCTTGGATAAAAACGGTTTAAGGCCAGATCCGGACAAAATAGAGCGTATCAAGAACATGCCAGCGCCATCGAACATCACTGAGCTGAGATTATTTCTAGGGGCTTTAAGCTATTATGGAACATTTGTTAAGCAAATGCGAGGGATTCGATCACGTTTGGACAATTTGTTGCGAGACAAAGTCGAATTTAAATGGTCCAAGGATTTTCAGCAATGATTCGACAAGTTCAAATCCATTCTCTCCTCGGAGTTTTTGCTCACGCATTACAACCCGAAATTGCCAATTAAGGTTGCAGCAGATGCGTCGGACGTAGGTTGGGTGCTCATACATTTCCGGATGGTTTAGAAAAGGTCATCACGCACGCGGCAAGGTCTCTCGCCCCATCCGAGACAAGGTACAGTCAAATTGAGAAGGAGGCAGTGTCAAACTTCACCGAATGATTTTTGTTCGTAGATTCACGCCATTGAAAGCTATCTTTAGAAATAAAAAAGGAATACCAACTCATACTGCAAATCGACTTCAAAGGTGGGCACTCATACTCATGGTGTATGATTTCGACATCCAATAAATCTCAACCAAAGAGTTCAGATTTGTTGATGTACTCTCTCGCTCTCGTAACTAAAGTAAAAGGCTTCTTTTTTCAATCGATGGATCAGGGTTCGGTAAATTAACTTCACTCCTTTTTATGACTCTTACTATGTAATAGGAGTTGATTTTTATCCTTTGATCGTAAATAAGAGTTATTCCGAACCCTTCGTAAACGGCATAATTTGAATGAAATACATGAGGATGAATTGAAAACTTTTTGTGTTTCAAATCATTATAAAATTAGTGTAATTATATACATTGTACTTCGCCCTTAATCGCTAGTTGTGATCAGTTTCTACATAAATCATAAGATGAGTTGTCTGACATTGCTTTTTTTCGATTTTGTAACTTAGATTAAAAATATTGTTACAAAATTGATTTATTTTCACTATATATCATTATGTATTTAATTATTAAAAACAAATTTTTACTCTCAATTTCGTAAACTTTAAATAAAATGTTTATTCAGGAGGACTTCAGAATGCTATGTCCTTAATCTTAAAAAACAAAAACAAAAATGCAAATTTAATTATTTAACGAACATAAAGAATTTATATATCGATCTAGAAATAAACTTGGTGGAAATAAGATTGAGTTTTTTTCAAAACTGATATTCACATACTTAAATTAATAAGTAACCAAATGAATATTACGAAACTATTGCATAAGCTTTATATGCCATCTTTTGTAAAATACATTAATAGGTACACATTTTGTAAACTTGGCTCAGAAAAAGTCATCATGCACGCGGCAAGGTCTCTCGCCCCATCCGAGACAAGGTACAGTCAAATTGAGAAGGAGGCAGCGGCACTCATATTTGCTGTAAAAAAAAATTCACCGAATGATTTTCGTTTTTGTAGATTCACGCTACTGACTGACCATAAGCCATTGAAAGCTATCTTTGGAAATAAAAAATGAATACCAACTCATACTGCAAATCGACTTCAAAGGTGGGCACTCATACTCATGGTGTATGATTTCGACATCCAATATATCTCTACCAAAGAGTTCGGATTTGTTGATGTACTCTCTCGCTCTCGTAACTAAAGTAAAAGGCTTCTGTTTTCAATCGATGGATCAGGTTTCGGTAAATTACCTTCACTTCTTTTTATTACTTTTACTATGTAATACGAGTTGATTTTTATCCTTTGATCGTAAATAAGAGTTATTCCAAACCCTACGTAAACGGCATAATTTGAATGAAATACACAGTGACGTCTGGCACCTCGTTGCAACTTGAGCACTCACATACATCTTTTGGTTTAAAGCCCTCTCACCACGTCAAGGTAGATGCACTCAAGAAGGTTTTTTCTTAATTTTATTTTTTTTTTTAATTTTGTTTTCTATTTTAAAATTTTTTTAAAATTTTTTTTAATTTTTTTTTTTTTTTAATTTTTTTTTTTTGCTTTTTTGCTTACATTGTTTTATTTAATTTTTTCATTTTTATTTTTTGAGTTTTAATTTTTAAAATTTGTATTTAGTAGGTAGTCCTCTTTTTGTTTTTTATGTTAGTTAAACTTGCTTGTATATGAGTTCAATGCGCCTGTTCTTTTGTTTGGCAAAAATGTCGACGACTTTGTTTTTGAATTCCTTTGAATTCATTCGATTTTTTAAAAGTTCTTTTTCTATCGACAGAAGAGCTAAGTTTGAAAGTCTCGAATCGGCCATTCTATTCCTAGAATAAGTTTTTATTCGTTTCAATGCACTCATTGATCTTTCGCTAGATGCTGTAGAAACCGGAATTGTCAAAAATAGTTCAAGCAAAGTGAATGTCTCTGAAAATACTTTTTCAAGGCTATTTTCAACTAAGTAATCTAACAAGGTTAGGGGTTTCAAATGTTTTGATTCATCAGAATAAATTATTTGGAGCTCATTTTTTAATTTTTCTGCATCGAAATAGCTTTTATATTTTCTAATGAGCATTTGATAAGGCTTATTGGGGAATTTTTTGTCATAGGCAGTAAATCTGTCCTGATCTAATAGCTCAACGAATGCTATTTCTTTTAGGTCACCAAACCTAAGTTCTAGCTGTACTATTATGCAATCTAAGATTTCAAAGGCCATCCTAGACACAACTTCTTTTTGTGACCTCGAAGATCTGGTTAAATATGAGTCATCTTCATCCAACTCCTTTAATATTTCGTTTGTTTCAAGAATGCATTCAGCTACTGTATCTTCGGTTCTTAATCTTTTTATATTGTCAATTATGCCATTAACTTCAGTCATGCAAACAGCTATGTTGGATGTAATTTTATTCTGAAGTGCATTAAACAAGTGATCAATAAAAGTGAAAATTTTTGAATACAGACACAAGTAGAAAATAAATTTAAAATCGTGAATAATGCGCTGTAGTCCTAATGCCGCATTGATAGTTTCACTATCAAAACGATCATTTTTTAAAATAAATGTAAAGGCTTTAGACAGAAGAACAATGTGAGCTTTTATAGTGTGCACAGCCCTAGAATGGTAATTCCATCTTGTTTCAGATGGGTGAGGCAAAGAAAAGCCTTCATCTCTGAGCACACTCGTTCTTGAAGTGGAGCGGGCAAAAAAAGAATGAAATGCAGTCAAATTACATATAAATAATTGAACATCCTTTATATGCTTTGAACCAAACAGCAGGACTAGATTCAGTTGATGTGCCCAACAATGTACAAATATTGTATTGGGACATATTTCCTTGATGAGAGCCTGAACTCCTCCCTTGTACCCAGCCATTACACTTGCTCCATCATATGTTTGGCTGATTAGTTTATCTTTGATTTTTCTTTTTTCAAGAACACATTCAATTACTTTTGCTACGCCCTTAGCGGTTTTGTCCTTTGAAACATTAAAGAACCCTGAAAATCGTTCAAGAACTTTATTATCTTTGACGAATCTTAAAATGACGCAAAGTTCGCTACAGCACGACACGTCTGTGGTTTCATCTGCCTGGATTGAAATGAATCGGCATGAATCCAATTCAGCCTGGATATAATCGCTTACACCCACTGTTAGCGATTCAATCAAATCGTTTTGAATAGCATTTGATGTGCCTTTAAATAACGATGCAGATTCAAGATGGTCTTTCATTATACTTTCACCGTTGGACAAAAGTTCTAGGAGTTCTAAATAATTCCCTCGGTTTTGAGACCCCATATTCTCTTCATTTCCCCTAAAGGCGAGTTCTTGCCTAGCCAAAAAACTAACAACATCTAATAGCCTAAAAACAATAGCACGATTTTTATCAACCTGCAGGTTATGCTGAATTGCAGAAAATTTACACGCACTAATTAGCTCATGGTCAATTCGAACCGTACCTAAAATTTTTATATTTTCGGCGTTGACAATGTGAGACTTTGAACTTTCGAGTTTTTTTGCTTTGGCCTCAAAATTTTTGACGGAATTTAAACCGTCTTTCCCAAATGGATAATCCTGCCCAAACAAGAAACATGGATAGCAAAACACTTTGTTTAAAATTTTGCTTCCTTGAAGCCAATCATATTTCGTGAACCATTTTTGTTGGAATTTTCTTACGAATTTTCCATCTTTCTCGGATAAATCGAGAACTGGCTTCTGAATTTTGTTTTTTATAATTATTTTGTCTTCAATTGATAAAATTGAAAATTAAGTATCTTTATTGTTTAAAAAGTACTCGAAAATATCAATATCGCCTGAAAAATCCAGTCTACATAAATGAATGCGTTAACTTGCAAAATTACGCAAACTCACATGCGCAACATAAACCTTCTCCAAAGAGGATATATACATAGAGTCCAATCTTTCCTACGTTCCATCCTCCTCTGCTAAATTTTTCGTGGTCTCTTTCCTATTGTATTCATTGTCCGTGTGAAACAACAACAAGAAACGATGAGGTAAGTAGTAAGGTGTGAACGCACACATGTTTAACAAAAAGAACAATATGATAGTTGTAGCACACACACATGTTTAACAAAAAGAACAATATGGCATCTGTAGCTTCCCAGCAGGAAATTCGGCGTCAATGAAAATTTTTGCTGAATTCCTCAATGAATTCAGTAGCAGAATAAGTAGAAAAATTAAATGCAATGATAAAGTCAGTGAAAAGTAATGCAACGTTTCCTCAGTTCATGACTCGAAACCCATCATCTGCTTTTGTGATTGGGACACATAAGAAAACAACTGTCTTTTGTACGGAATTGAAATAGTTATTTTATTAAAGAAAAGTATGCGGTGATTCACATAAGGAAAAGTCATGCATAAGTTCATCAGTTCGTTGCCTTAATCCACCTTTCTGTTTGATGAGAATACATCATGTTTTCCATCACCCAAGCTGATGAATAACCAACTTCTGAGGAAGTAGTGATTTCATTAATGAATGTTCATCGAGAATGTAAGCATGTGCTTCTTGGCCTAGGACACCCCCATGTTAAATTCCTCAAAGGAATCAGCAGAAAAGAAGCGGTTGCAACTCCCATTTCCTCAAGGAAAAAGCAGGTTATTCCTCAATGAATTTTATGAAATTTCCCACTGGGTTGTAGGCAAAATCAAAACAAGGCACAAGATTGGACTCTATGTATATATCCTCTTTGCCTTCTCTTACAGGGTTCCGTATGAGAATGAGAATGAGAATGAGAATGAGAATGAAAATTGAAAATTCTCATTCTCAAATCTCAACCACCAGAAGCCAGAAGCCAGAACCAGATTCCAGTCTAGATCCACTCGCTATATAAAACAAACAAAAAAAACCACCACAGAAAATACATATTTTTCCTCTTTTCTTTTTTTGATATTCTGTGTGTCGCCTGTCGCTGTTGTTGTCGCTGTGGCTCATTCGGCAAACTTCGCACTAAGAATAAGCTTAAAAACAAACGAGCGATTAGACAGATTCAATTCTGTGTATGCGCTCGATAGAAATAACATTATAGGTAAGTATAGTATGCTGTGTATAGCCCCTTTCCCTTCTTTTCTCTGCATCATTAATCTTCACACAGTTTGGTTAAAGCACGAAGACTCAGTCTTTGGGTTGTTCGACATACTTCGTGTTCTTGTATCGTTGCTCGTATTTCCTATAGGTGTAGCCATAGCGAAGCGATCGTGTAAGTAGGTAGAAGTAGGTATAAGGCATGTTGGTATAGCGGTGGTAGTAGATAGTAGTAGCAGTAAGTAGGTGAAGAAACAAAATTATACGAGCAAAATAGGATATGTGTTGTTTTATTCTTTGATGTTCAAAAAAGCTTTCTTACTGGTTGTTTGGGATAGGACATAGGAAGGATATAAATTATAACTTAACCACAATTCTTTAAAATGTCATGTCTCTTAATGACTTATATTTTGTTGATTGGTTTCAAAATCATACAAATAGATTATATTAAGTTTTATATCATGTAAAAAAGAGGGTAGACGCTGTCTAAAACGTCTAAAGGACGCTCCGTCACTGGAAGATGAGGATGAATTGAAAACTTTTTGTGTTTCAAACCATTATAAAATTAATGTAATTATATACATTTTACTCCGCACTTAATCGCTAGTTGTGATCTGTTTCTACATAAATCATAAGATGAGTTGTTTTGCATTGCTCTTTTTTCGGTTTTGTAACTTAGATTAAAAATAGTGTTACAAAATTTATTTATTTTAACTATACAGGGTGATTCACGAGCGTTGTGCCAAAAAGCTAGAGCGTGTAGGTTGAGTTGAGACAAGAAAAAAATCGTATGGGAGGGGGGGTCTATTCCCCCCCGTTTAGCCGAGAGGGGCAATTTTCTGAAAAATTGACTTAATTTGTAAAAAAAAATATTAAAAATCAACGGCTTTGTTTACAACACCGTGTGATACCTTTTTGGAAAGCCAAAAACTTCTTCTTTCATTGTTTTAAAATTAAATTGTGTTAACGAACAGTTTAAAAAATATAAATTTTCAAACTCAAAATTTTCAACAAAAAAAAGAAAAAAATCATTTTTGAACTAATTTTTTTCAAAATTTTACGTATTTAAGTATTATTTTTGTTCTCCAAATTCAATGCTCCTTTTAATTTTAAATCCAACACTGAAAACCGTATGGCTCTATGACTTTTTGTTGCCAAGATATTGAAAAATAACCGAACCTAGTTCTTCACAAAAACAAGAAAATCTAGCCTTACGGGATGGCACAAGGTATCATTTAGCCATTTTTTTCGTGTTTTTGTGAAGAAGTAGGTTCGGTTACTTTTGAATAGCTTGGCAACAAAAAGTCGTAGAGCCATACGGTTTTCAGTGTTGGATTTAAAATTAAAAGGAGCATTGAACTTGGAAAACAGAAATAATACTTAATTACGTAAAATTAAAAAAAAAATTAGTTCAAAAATAATTTTTTTCTTTTTTTTTTTTTTTGAAAATTATGAGTTTGAAAATTTATATTTTTTAAACTATTAGTTAAAACAGTTTAACTTAAAAACAAAATGAAAGAAGAAGTTTTTGGATTTCCAAAAGGGTATAACACGGTGTTGTATATGAAGCCGTTGATTTTTAATATTTTTTTTAAAAAATAAGTTAATTTTTCAGAAAATTGCCCCTCCCGGCTAAACGGGGTTGAATAGACCCCCTTCCATGCGATTTTTTTCTTGTCTCAACTCAACCTACACACTCTAGCTTTTTTGCACAACGCTCGTGAATCACCCTGTGTATCATTATGTATTTAAATATTAAAAAACAAATTTTTACTCTCAATTTCTTATAACTTTAAATAAAATGTTTATTCAGGAGGACTTCAAAATGCTATGTACTTAATCTTAAAAAAACAAAAACAAAAATGCAAATTTAATTATTTAACGAACATAAAGAATTTATATATCGATATAGAAATAGATTTGGTGGAAATAAGATTGAGTTTTTTTCAAAATTGATATTCACATACTTATTTTAATAAGTAACCAAATGAATATTACAAAACTATTGCATTAGCTTTATTTGCCATGTTTTGTAAAATACATTTATGGATACATATTTTGTAAGCTTGGCTCAGAAAAGGTCATCATGCACGCGGCAAGCCCTGTCGCCCCATCCGAGACAAGGTACAGTCAAATTCAATGGCTGACTGACCATAAGCCATTGAAAGCTATCTTTGGAAATAAATAAAATGCACGACTGGGTCGCACGTACTTGCTCTGTGGGTGCAATAGTACGATGAAAACAAACTTTTCGACCAATGAGAAGAACTCATTTTTGAAAAAATTGGTGAAACCTAAAAAAATTTGACTGAAACTGGAAAACCGATACACGGGAGCTAACGTTAAGAAACCTTTAATATTTAAAATTAAGACGTTATCTTTTGGGTGTTATAAATGTCCACTTATGGCCAAATTAATAATACTGTTAAAAGCAATTTCCGCTATTATCATGTGTAGCCAAGAACTAAAAATGCAGTTTTCTTTGAAGTATTCTATATATGTTACATACAAAGTTTCATAAAAATCGGGGAAGCCGTTTTTGAGTAAATTTGAAAAAACGAAAAAATTGGCCAAAATCTAGTGGCTCTTTGTATAGGAGCCACCATTTAAAAAAGAGAAACCGAAAAAAAATCAATGCCATCTGGTAGGAAGCTGTAAGGAACTATACCAAACAATGTTTGAGTGAATTCGATGCAACCGTTGACAACTTATGGCCATTTGAAAAAAAGCCGTTAAGAGCAGATCTCCGTTATTTGCATTTTTAGCCAAAAACTAAAAACGCAGTTCTCTTAAGAACACTAAAAGAATATAACACACAAGGTTTAATCAAAATCGTTAGAGCCATTTTTGAGCAAATTAGAAAAAACCAAAAAAAGTGGGCTAAAACTGAACGGCTCGTTGTTTGGGAGCTACCATTTAGACAGGCTTCACTGAAAAATGTATAAAGCCATCATATAGAAGACTACAAAGAACTATGCCAAACGAAGTTTGAGTCAAATCAATCGAGCCGTTGCGAACTTATGCCCATTTGAAAAAAAGCCGTTTAAACCTGATTTTCGTTACGACTATTTGAGACAAAAACGAAAAACGCAGTTTTGTTAGAAATGCTTAAAGTAAGCTAAATTTTGAGTTTAATCAAAATCGTTAGAGCCGTTTTCGAGAAAATCCAAATTGAAAAAAGCCGTTACTTGAAAGGTACAAGTTTGAGCCGGGCTAAGACGAAATAAAAAAAATCTCGACAACCGGTTTTCTTGAAACTGCTATATATTAAGTTTGAAGAAAATCCGTCAAGCCGTTTAGACTGTAACATGACGTGAAAAAGCGCACAGACGCTCATACGCACATCCGCACATCCGCATAGACAGACCGACGGACGGTATGGCGAAAACCACTTTTTTGGGCTTCTCTATCATCGTAATGTCATGTTTGATTAAAACCTCGATTTTTTTTTTCTGCACGAAACCAATACTTGCCCTATAGAGCAAGTAAAAAGGAATACCAACTCATACTGCAAATCGACTTCAAAGGAGTGCACTCATACTCATGGTGTATGATTTCGACATACAATATATCTCTACCAAAGAGTTCGGATTTGTTGATGTACTCTCTCGCTCTCGTTACTAAAGTAAAAGCCTTCTGTTTTCAATCGATGGATCAGGTTTCGGTAAATTACCTTCACTTCTTTTTATTACTTCTACTATGTAATACGAGTTCATTTTTATTCTTTGATCGTAAGTAAGAGTTATTCCAAACCCTACGTAAACGGCATAATTTGAATGAAATATGTGAGGATGAATTGGAAACTTTTTGTGTTTCAAATCATTATAAAATTTATGTAATTATATACATTATACTCCGTCCTTAATCGATAGTTGTGATCTGTTTCTACATATATCATAAGAAGAGTTGTTTTGCATTGCTCTTTTTTTGGATTTTGTAACTTAGATTAAAAATATTGTTAAAAAATTTATTTATTTTAACTGTATATCATTATGCATTTAATTATTAAAAACCAAATTTTTACTCTCAATTTTTTATAACTTTAAATAAAATATTTATTCAGGAGGACTTCAGAATACTATGTCCTTAATCTTAAAAAAACAAAAACAAAAATGCAAATTTAATTATTTAACGAACATAAAGAATTTTTATATCGATCTAGAAATAGACTTGGTGGAAATAAGATTGAGTTTTTTTTCAAAATTGATATGCACATACTTATTTTAATAAGTAACCAAATGAATATTACAAAACTATTGCATTAGCTTTATTTGCCATGTTTTGTAAAATACATTAATAGATACATATTTTGTAAACTTGATTGTACAATACACACAATTGATTTACTTTTTTTAAATTCAATTTCTTTGTGAAAATACATGACTTTTTTAATAAACAAATAATTAAAAAAATATATCGCTATATCGATTTCGAAAGGAAATGTATTCCGATTTTTAACGATTTCTATTAGTTATTATTAATGCATGTATACAATTATTATATTTTGTATTAAGCTCGCCATGACTGCAAGCAGTTGATAAAACTTTTGTATGTAAAGCTTAAATACTTTTCGAAATTGAAAATAAAAGGAACGTAATTCAAAGAAATCGTAAAACTAAAATGATAAAAACGTTCAAATCAACTGATTACGAAAAAATACGATCAACGCTATCCTTTCTGTAAAATTTGAATTTGAAAACAAAGAACAAGTTACCCAAACAAAAACAATCAAAGTAAATTCACTTTTCTATGATAAGCTCATCTGATCGTAATCGATTGAAGACTTTTAAAACGAATGCGATTTTAGCGCCTTTTAAAAATGTTGCATGTTGTTGTTTATGTCTTCATTTGGTGCTTAAAATAGCTACTTTTAGCTAAACGAAATGATTCTGCTTTGATTGCGTCTTCCATTGTTATAATCGGCTTTTGTGGACAATATTTTACTGTGTGTGCGTTATCACCAGTCGCCTTGCAGATTGGACAAACGTATGTTCGAAGTTTCGGACATAACACCTTGTCATGTATATCACGCACATTATGGCTCTTAACAACGGCATGTGGTTGATTGTTGTTTTCACAAAAAACGCAGTGTCTTACTGGGGACTAAGGAGAATTTAATTATAAAAATGCTGACCAATGACCAATTTTTTGTATCTCTATTTAAAAGAAGTTCTAACTTACATATCTTCCGCTCTTCATGTTAATATTGTATCTCTTCTTTGAGAACTTTCTATTGTATTCTGCGACATTAGATGGTTTCGGCTTCCACGCGTTACTTCTGCCTCCCTCAGAATAGTTTTTGAATTCATTGTTACAACTTTGGTATCTCAGTTCATCACAACTAAAACCATTGCAAGCAAATTCTTGCATAATAGCATCTAATTGGTTGCTTGATTGCGTTGGCTCTAAAAAGAATTGGAAACATAATTAGAACCGTTCAAACAGCAATATTGAATATGATAAAAAACGGTGCAGGGAAATAACTTCACATGGGAAATAACTTCACCACCAGTGGGAAATAACTTCACTTTTTTGATGTGAAGTTATTTCCCACTTTGAGTGGGAAATAATATAACTTAACATTTGTTGAAGTTATTTCCCACCTTGTTTTCTACGAATTCTTTGATAAAAATAGCAAAGAGTAAGGGTTTTTTTGTATTAACAATTTATTTGTCCCAGTATCTTGTGGCTATAAGCAATTGTTAATTGTTCATTTTGCTTACTCCGAACATGTAAGTAATAAGTAAACTTATTATTTTCATGTAATGATCCGCACGATTTTTTTTACAATTACATACTTTATATTTAAAATTTTTTTTTGTATATACATAATATAAAGTAATTGTGAGAAATTCGCGCGAATTTTTCACAATTACTTTATATTATGTATATACAAAAAAAATTTTTAAATATAAAGTATTACATGAAAGTAATAAGTATACTTACATGTTCGGAGTAAGCAAAATGAATAATTAACAATTGCTTATAGCCACAAGATACTGGGACAACATATTTAACTAGCACGAGCTGTTTGCAAAGAAAATGAGCTTGTAACTTAGCAACATGAATAATTGCAATAACTCTGATGGAATCTTCAAAACTTAGGTTGGAGTGAATTTATTTACCACTTAAAGTGGGAAAATAACTTCAGCAACAAAAGTGAAATTATTTCCCACAAAAAAGTTAAGTTATTTCCCACTTCACATCAAAAAAGTGAAGGTTTTTTTCACTGGTGGTCAAGTTATTTCCCATGTGAAGTTATTTCCTTGCACCATAAAAACGGCAATGAAAAGCTTTGTAATAGCACATACTTCTAGACGTCTAACTTTTTGTTTCCTTAATGTATTAAAATTGTAATAAGACTTCAAAATAAAAGAGAAACCCAGTCACCGGCTTGTCTTCGAACCCATTAGATCGATCTCAGTTGCCAGTGCGTTACTATTTTTTTTCTGCCTAGTTCATATTTTGTATACCTACCGACCTACTTCCGTTCATCCGGTTTTTATTTTATTGATTTAGCGGGATTTGTTAAGTTCAAAGTTATGGGTCATGGTTCCTACGCCTTGATGAAAGGAAATTGAAAGTGATGTTCGCTTCTTGACAATAGTGATTTTTGACGCTCCCAAGAAAAACAAAAATCAATACCTTTAATCATGGACCTAGTAAGTATGGACTGCTATTTGATTTTCGTTTCCATACAATATCTCTGAAAATTGTGTCGCCAACACACTAGCGCTTTACGTGCAAGTTGTGAAATTTGTCTCTACAATAAACTTATTTTCAATGTTTGACAGAAACTAAAACTGAAAATAACCTCAATTTATGAGCGGTGAAAAAAATCCACCCAAACGTTTTGCTTACAGCTAAATTTTATTTATTTCAAAATAATGGAAAACAAAGGAAACGAATGTAATTCATAATAATCATAATTCAATACGTTATTTTGTTCCTCCTTTCTAGCCATAGCCACAAGGAGGAAATGAAAAAAAAATAGGCCGAAAAGAGTCCATCCTTGGCTTGGAAACGCGCAGATCATTTTGTTTCCACATCTCACGTCGTAAGCGAAGGGTGCTTTTTTGGAACCAACGTGAAGTTGGCTTCTAGCAGTTCATACTTACTATACTCTGATACACATAAATCGGCAGTACGCGTCTTATGAGGAAGCTTTTTTTTTATCAGTAGAGTGCCGTATTTCAGCACCACACTAAATTGAAGGAAACCCCCATACAAATTGTTCACCCACCACTGAATTTCCAATTGCATTTGACGTGAATCCTACGTCTTATTCAGAGCACATCTAAATGTGCACTGATTGTCTTTGGCTGCTGCTATTCAAAATTCAAACCCCTTTTTATTTGATGTGCATTCAGAATTACCAGTGTTCTTTTGGTAACTCGTTCAGCTTTCTTTCCTTGGGTTTCTGTTGATGAGCTTTTGGTTTTAGAGCTTAAGCATTTTTTTAAGATTGTTGCTTATTTAAAATGCTTACTACGGAAACCCTGCAAGAACTTTTGTATGAAACACACTTACGGAAAACAAAAGAGTGCGAATGAGAGACAATCATCCCTATCTTCCCTGTACCGCCGATTTACGAGGATGTGTAACAGAGTATAGGTCCATGTCTTTAATCATGGATCTAATAAGTATTGACTGCTAGTTGAAATTCGTTTCTATATCTGAGAAAACTGTGTCTATATCTGAGAAAACTGTGTCGCCAAAGTAGTATTTTACTTTTACAAGTTGTGAAGTATTTCCCTACAAGAAACGTATTTTCAATGTTTGACAGAAACTTTTTTTTCAATTTGATAATAATGCAATTGGAACTATAACATAATTTATTGCCCATGGTTTTTGTGGTTTTTTATTTAAAAACGCGCGAATTAAGTTTGCTTTAATTAATAAGAGGAAGTCATATAATAATTAACACAGATCGATAATAAGCGGCTTATTATCAAGGAATGGGACGTAACCTATAACCGGTTCCCCACGTTTAGGTGTCACAATCAATGTCACTAAAAAATACGAAGCGATGTCCTCCAATCAAGTGTTGGTCAATGTCGCCCCAGTTAATCAATTAAAAGAATTTCTTTCCAATGCCTTGTCGGATCTGAATGATTCAAGCAATAGCAATAGTACCTCTTGTAATTCCGTTGTTCTGCTAGGACCAACTTCTAGTGGGAAAACCAACGCAGTGTTTGCCTTAGCCAATGAGATCAATTTTGCCGTTCTTGAAGTGAACGCTGGCATGAAGAGTACAGAAAAGAAACTATTGCAGGAGCTCCAGGAAGCCTCAATCAAAAAAAATTTCAAAAGCAAGGATCTTCTAAAAAACACATTGAATGGTAGTAAAAAGAAAAGAAAATCAGGCGAGGAGCAGTACATCGTCGAAAGTGACTGTGACAAGAGTACAAGAAAATCTTTTATTCTGGTCGAGAATGCCGGAACTACCTTTGAGCAACATGACGCTGGATTCGTTGATGCACTCTTTTCTTTAGCATCGACTTGTTTGTTTGTAATTCCATATCCAATACGATTTAGAAATCGATGTGAAATTTTTTTAATTTTTTTGTTAATTAAAATTGTTGTATCCATAGTAGGAAGACACAAAACTGATCTTAAATACGTTAAAATCATATTGCTAGGCTAGTCCTTTGGCAAGGACATGGTTTTGTGTTGTCAAAAAAGTTTGCAATTTCCATATACAATACGATTTAGCAATTGATGTGAAAATGTTTCAATTTTTTTTTTTAAACTAAAATTGCTGTATTCATAGTAGGAGGACACAAAATCGGAATTACATACGCTTAAATCGTATTCTTAGGCCAAATAGTTTGGCAAGGATAGAGTTTTGAGTTTACCCAAAAATTTCTTACCAACGTTGTTGAAAATTCCTTAACAAAACTACTTATTCTAGGAAAATGATATAACATCCACTCCAATCTAATATATATAAGATTAATTTTTTTGTACTAACGTTGCTTTTTCGGCCATAGGAAAAATGGTTGGGACAGCATTTGCCACCAAACGAATTTGAGATCCCAGATTTCGCAACATTTTTTTTCGAAGTGGCTGCTGCAGATATTAAAGCTTTGAGCGGTCGATTTCTTGGTTATTGTGTCGCCGGGTGGCCTCAACCTACTCTTCCTTAAATGCTCCATTCTGATAGAACCTATTTAAAAAACACTAAATTTAATAATTTTCTAGATTATAGGTACACTTGCACTTACTGATGGAACGAAATAACTCCAATGTTTTTTGTTTTACACCCACTTATTGAGCACTTCTTTTTTCTCATTTTAATTATTGTCCTTAATTATTAAAACTTGTACAATTCTTTTAAAAATTTGATTTTTTTAAATGAAAACAAAAAAGCGCAATTCCGCAGTCACCTGTTTATCATCTGTCAAGATCTTTTTGTTTCCATATTGCACCACTTTGAAAATTAGGCTCTAATTTGGAACCAACGTGAAGTTGGCTCCTAGCAGTATATACTTATTAAGTCAATGCCTTTAATATTCGTTGTACCTTCAACAAATTGAGATACAGTAGTCCCTAAATAATGTGAATCACCGATAATGTGAATTTTTCCAAAATATGGCCAAAACATAAAATTTTCATCTCTATAATGCAAACTTCCGACACATTTCGAAGATTTGAAAAAAAGTGGAGGTATACTCTCTCCCAAGATTTAAAGCAATACTATCCATAAATACGCTTCACGAATATTTACATAAAAATAAAGTGTTTTTCTGACATGTTTTTATGTTTGTGAAATTCGTCAATGGCGGCGCTAGTGGTCTTATCTACTTAGGCTGTGTGTCAATTGCGTTAAAATGCTGGCTAAATTTGATCCCATGGCTAATATTGTATTGTATTGTATTTTATTTAACCTTTTTTTGACGTTTACAAATAGAGTATAAAACATCATTAATAGTAAGAATAATAAGCGGCTGTGTTGTATGGCCTGCTCTTATGTTACATTTTGTTTGCCTCATGGCTTTTTAATGTTTAGATTGTAAGCTATTGCTCGTGAGCGTTTTTCGTTTACTTAGTAACTGCTACTGCAAGTTACTTAATTTACAATTTCGATAACTTAAAAAAATAAAAAAGAGAGCAAGAGTACATATAAATAAAATAACACAAGATGAAGATGAGGTAAAAATTGAAAGAAAGAGCGATCGAACATACAATTCGTATTCGTGTGATTCATGCAATTAAGAGATTGTTTTTAAATTGAGTTGATATTTATATTACTTATTATTATTATTTAACGAGAGCTGGCGTTATAGTTCTTGTTATAGCCGTTTTTTTATATTATTACTGATTTTAATTGAGTGAGAACAAAACATTTTTGTTATTTTTGTTTTGTTTCTTTTTTGTAATTATTTTCTCTTCGATACTTAATAGGTCTATCTATCTTTCTTCTGTCATATACCTCTGTCCTACTCTATATGAAGCTGTCTGGTTTTTTGAATTAACTGAACAATAAAACTTCATCTTTAATTTTTGATCTCAAGTAAAGTTGCTGCGCCTTTTATTTTTTAAGATTTAAAGTATTTTATTGCAGTTTTTACATCAGGTTATGGGCCCAGATCCTTGAAAACTGCGTAAAAGATAATGTATCGTAAGCGTTTTTACGTGTTTAAAATAAAATATTGGACCAATCTGAAAAGTCTCCGTTATGTTTTGTTCGAGTGACATTTGGTGCAGGGTGATCCAACATTCACCCCCTGTTGAAAGAACTGCAGCATTACAGATCTATCAACATTCCATAGGAAGGATTGCCAATTTCTGCACGGCTCGCTTTAATACGCCCGACTTTGTCTTGACTTCTACAACTCGTACTTTGCCATCGTTTCCTCTAATTGAAAAGTCTCCGTTATGTTTTGTTCGAGTGACATTTGGTGCAGGGTGATCCAACATTCACCCCCTGTTGAAAGAACTGCAGCATTACAGATCTTTCAACATTCCATAGGAAGGATTGCCAATTTCTGCACGGCTCGCTTTAATACGCCCGACTTTGTCTTGACTTCTACAACTCGTACTTTGACATCGTTTCCTCTAATTGTTGCAACTACACGACCCATCCGCCACTGATTTGATGGAATATTGTCCTCGGCAATCAACACCAACGTCTCTTGCTTTATTTCCTTTGCAGCCGCTGTCCTCCACTTTGAATTGCATTGAAGTTCGAGCAAATAATCACGTTGCCAACGCCCAAAAAATGTTATCTCAACAGTGTCACACGCTTTTAGCGCTCAAGGGATGAAATTGCTCAGGTATTGCTAGCGGTGATTCTCCGATCAGGAAGTGACCAGGCGTCAGGACTTCGCAATCAGTAGGGTCTGAAGACATCGCCGATATAGGCCTAGAATTTAAAATAGATTCAATTTCAATTATAATTGTATTAAATTCTTCAACATTAAACACAGTTTGAGACATAACACGACGAAAGTGATATTTAAATTATTTCACTGCGGCAGTCCAAAATGTGGTGGTCTAGGAGGGATATGTTTGAATTCTATTCCCTCTTGAGCACACCAACTAATTACCCCTTTATTTGTTTGTTGACTAAAGAATTGTTTTTTAATGCCTCCAGCTCACGCCTAGCACCTACAAAATTCGTTGCGTTGTCACAATAGATTCGCTGGGGCAATCCTCTTATTGCGATAAATCGCTTTATTGCTGCTATGAATGCTTTGGTCGATAACTCACTAACTGCTTCCAGATGAACTGCATTGCTTCCAGATGAACTGCATTGCATCCAGAACGAACAAATACGGCAACGTAATACTTTTTAGGTGGACGTCCTTTAACTCCCTCGGTGACATAGTGTGGTCCACAAAAATCAACCCTTGTCATGAGAAACGGTCTGCTCAAACAAAGTCGATCCTTTGAAAGCTGGAATGTGTGACAGTTTATAATCCAAAACCTTTGCCTTGACAAGGCCACCAACGCTTGTGGACCTGCATGTTTATGTTTTACGTGTAAATGCTCCATATAATTAAACACAAACGGATTGTCGCTTGGCAGAAGAATTGGATGTTTGGTATCATATGGATGTATAGCGTTCCTTAACCTTCCTCCAACCCTCAGCAACTCCACACTCGATTGGGATTCCATATACGGCGCGAGAGCCTTCAGTTTAGTCTGATTTGGCAAGTCCTTTTTTGCTGTCAACAACTTTACTTTTTCCAGGAAAGATGAGTTCTGGACATGCCATATTATCCTCAGCAATGCTTCCTCAAGGTCCTCACCCGAAAACACGCTGTAAAAAATAACAAACTTATTACGGCGGCTTTTTAAAAATCTGTTTACATATATTTTTATGAATCTACAAACATAAGCAACTATTCTTATTGTTTTTTGAACATTATTGCATTTTGTATACATTGCTTGAAACTCATGGTTGACTTTGATTGTAAATAATGTTGTACGCATAATCTTTTTTGCTACAGTAGGGCCTGCGTCTAAATTGGTCTTTGTTTTCGGCCACACTGATTCGTCTTTGTACAGAAATGAGGGGCCTGTGAACCAAATTGAACTCATCAACTCTCCTACTGTAGTACCTCTCGAAACAATATCCGCTGGATTTGCCTTGGTTCCCACGTGTCTCCAAGTAGCTTGGTGGAACCCTTGTTGAATCCTAGAAACGCGGTTTGCTACAAACGTGTCCCATGTTGACGGGTGCTTTTCTAACCAATGTAAAACAATCTCCGAATCTGTCCACAGATTAACGAATTCGATTTTTTGAGGAAAGTTCTTTAGGACCTTGTTGAACCAACAATTCAGCCGCACAGAGCTCTAATCGAGGGATTGGTGAACTTTCTTAGGAGCGACACGAGATTTAGCACAGTACAATTTCACCAAAACCTGTTCACTTGTGAAGGAGCGCACATAAATGCAACACCCATACGCTCTGCCTGATGCATCTGCAAATCCATGGATCTGCACTTTTGTGGTGACATCATACATTGGAAGGACACTCCTGTCTACTCGTACATTTTGCAACTGCTGTAATTCAGCTCTTAAGTTCACCCATTGGGTGTGTAACTCCTCCGACAATGACTCATCCCACTTGACTTTAGATATCCATAGATCTTGCATACAAATCTTTGCTCTTGGTCTTTGTTTTCGGCCACACTGATTCGTCTTTGTACAGAAATGAGGGGCCTGTGAACCAAGTTGAGCTCATCAACTCTCCTACTGTAGTACCTTTCGAAACAATATCCGCTGGATTTGCCTTAGTTCCCACGTGTCTCCAAGTAGCTTGGTGGGATCCTTGTTGAATCCTAGAAACGCGGTTTGCTACAAACGTGTCCCATGTTGATGGGTGCTTTGCTAACCAATGTAAAACAAATTCGATTTTTTGAGGAAATTTTTTTAGGACCTTTTCCAAAAGTTGGACCAACAATTCAGCCGCACAGAGCTCTAATCGAGGGATTGGTTGAACTTTCTTAGGAGCGACACGAGATTTGGCACAGTACAATTTCACCAAAACCTGTTCACTTGTGAAGGAGCGCACATAAATGCAACACCCATACGCTCTGCCTGATGCATCTGCAAATCCATGGAATTGCACTTTAGTGGTGACATCATACTTTGGAATGACACTCCTGTCTACTCGTACATTTTGCAACTGCTGTAATTCAGCTCTTAAGTTCACCCATTGGGTGTGTAACTCCTCCGACAATGACTCATCCCACTTGACTTTAGATATCCATAGATCTTGCATACAAATCTTTGCTCTAACAATAATTGGATTAATTAGTCCAAGTGGATCGAACAATTGAGACATTTCCGATAAAACAATTCGCATAGTAATTCTGTTTGTTGCTTCGAAATTTGGGTTCAAGTACCATAACGTATCTGCAGTAGGATCCTAACTGATACCTAACGCTTTGATTATATCAGCGTCATTAATCCGCAAAGGCGTTTATTAATCGTCATTTGGAATAGATGCCAAGAATGACGGTTCGTTTGAGAACCACTTGCGAATTTCAAATTTTGTAAGAGCTAGCACAGATCTAACTTCCTCATAAATCATCCCAATCTCTTCGCATGTATTACCACCGCTGATCAAATCATCAACATAGAAGTCCCTTTTTATTTTGTCTGCTCCTATTGGGTCCTCCTTCTAGTATTCTGCCGCCAACTGTTTAAGATATCTTGTGGCTAGGTACGGTGCTGAAGTTGTACCATACGTCACGGTCAACAACCTGTACACATCCAACACCTTCTCTGGATTGTCTCTCCACAATATACATTAATAATAGGTATCTCGATCATCGACGTTTACTTGCCTATACATTTTAGATATATCAGCAGTTATTGCATATTTATATGCTCTAAATCTCAGTATAATTGAAAATAAACTATCTTGTACCACTGGACCCTTCAACAAAATCTCATTCAACGATACATTGTTCGACGATCTTGCACTACAATCAAACACTACCCGTAGTTTAGTTGTTGTAGAATCAGGTTTTATTACACACTGATGTGGTGCAATGTATCCAACCCGGCTGCGGTCCCAACGTGGAACCTTCACCATGTGCCGCAAATCAATATACTCCTGAATGAACTTTCCATATTCTTAGGCCAAATGTGCATTTCGATTGAATCTTCTCTCGAACCCCCAAAGAATCGCTTCTGTGCACCACGAAAGAAGTCTCCTAATGGCTCTTCCCGATCCTTGAATGGAAGTCTCTTCAGTTAACATTGCACCATCAGGTTGCAATGTTTCTATGGCCCAGAACTTTTCAACCAAAAATTTGAGTTCAGGATGTCCTCTGTCTAACTCAGTTGCCGTAGCTATATGACAACGTGCTTTCATAAGCTTTGTGGTCTTAATCCTTCCCGATACCACCAACCAAACACGGTTTTCTGCAAGATCGGCATATTGAAACCTAGCTTTACTTGTCCAACCATCAACAAACTTTAAAACAAATCTGCTCCCAGCATAACATCAACTGACGATGGTAAGAAAAAGTTTGGATCCGCGAGTGGAAGATTGGCAGGAATGTTCCAATCTTGAACCTCAACAATCTGCTCTGGCTGAACACTTGTTATCCTTGGTAATATCAAAGCATCAGTACAAAATGAAGAAGACCTTGAACTAATTGCAATTGTTGTTCTATGTTTCACCTCCATAGGAAATGAACCTACTCCAGCTATTTTTGAATCAACGCGAGTTTTGCGAAGACGTTACCGTTGAACCACTGATTCAGTTACAAAATTAAGTTGGGAAGCAGAATCTAACAACGCCCTAAAGACTTCCCTAAAGCACCTCCTCACAACATTTCCATGAAAGTCGTTCTGAATAATCAATTGATTCTTCCCACTTTATCAAAGAATCTGCATCCCACTTTTCCCACACAACATGCAGTAACAGCGCATTTGCAATGTCTTCCATTGTTACAATGGACTGCATTGCACCAAAGTGATTTGAAACTGCATCAACTAACGATCTGAGCTGTGAAGCTGTGAAGCAACATAAAAATCGATTTAATATGTTCTTCTAACATCAAAGTTTTGTTATCAAACCTATCTTTTAATCTTTTAATTGCCTTTGTATAATTTGCCTCAGTTACATCAAACTCCTTAACTGCTGCCAATGTCGTTCCTGACAAGCTATCCAATAAATAGTTAAAACGTTCAACGTTGTCCAACGACAAATTATTCTGGACTAATTTTTTAAAAATTCCAATAAAACTGGAATATTCTGAATATTTTCCTTAAAATTTAGGAATTTTTTGGCATTGCAAGTTTGATTTGGTAATGGATGGAACAGCCAATGAAGCATTCAATGTTTCCGCGGAGACGTTTGCCTTTGCCTTATTTATGAGAGATAAAATACTAGATTTTGTTTCTATATAAGAATCCTCCATCTCGTTGCGAGATTTGGTTTTAGCATCATCGCCTGTATTTGAGCCAATCGTTCTATTTGTATCTGATTATGTAAAGGCTCGTCCACATTATGCCGAATGATGCCGATCGGCCTGTGCCGACCGGCCAAGCCGAATAAGTATGGATGTGCCGAAAACCGTCCCGAACCGAACCGAACTCAAACCGAATCAAATGGATACTCGTTCGGCACGGCCGATCGGCATCATTCGGCATTTGCCGATCGGCATCATTCGGCATAATATGGACGCGCCTTAAGATTTGCTTAAAATATGACTCGAGATTCATTCCAACTCAGTCAACGATAAGGTTTCACCTTTATTCTGAATAGTCTCCCTGATTCTGGTCAAGCTTCGCTTTGTTGTTGAACGCGAAGTTAAGTTCGCTCAACGACGGCACAACAACTTCCGGCTCAATTTTAACATCCTCCTCTGACATGTTGATTGGCAAATTGAGATGTTGCGTTATTAAAAATTGAATATACAATATTATGGCATGTATATTTTATAGGTATAATGCAATTTTTACAAAGACAAAGTACACGCTTAGCTGCCACAAATTCGTTGGTGTTTGCTTATATCTCAATCCCGATAAGAATTAAAATCAATCACTTGTCCATCAAATACTCAACTAGGTATAACTCGAATTGGTAAAGCTTTCAAATTTGTGTCAACTATTCGCTTTGTAGTACATACCATATATCCACTTATATACTTAACACATCGAATGTCTCTATTAACAATCGTCCTAATCGTCTGATTATTGTTTCTTCCGCAACTGCAACTGGAATATTCCGTTAAGTCAACTGTCCAAAGAGATGAAATCCAATATACCGTCGGCGATCGATGAACCCCACAGCATATACACGATGATTTTGGTCCTCAAAGCCAACAACAATAACATATGGCTCCGCAGCCAACTACAAATTGTCTTACTGTTTTTTTTTTAATTTATTACCATGTATGTAATGTACATAAGTATACTAAATAGCGAACTTTTGTTTTTTTATTCAAAGAGAAATGTTCTTGCAATTACGAAGGCACTTAAAGCAACCGACCGCAAACCACTCAAGCACAAAACGGATTCAAAAATGATAATTATAATGATTATTTATGATATTCCCGGGTTTCGGCACCAAAATGTATCGTAAGCGTTTTTTCGTGTTTAAAATAAAATATTGAACCAATCTAAAAAGTTTTCAACAAATCAACAACGACTCGATTTAGTAATAAATTTCAAATTTTATTATTCAACCTTTAATCGATTTGCGGCCCTTATAAATATATTGGGTTCGATTGAGTGAAACTATGGGCTTAGGCAATGTGTTGTTTTACATCCGTTATGTTTTGTTCGAGTGACATTTGGTGCAGGGTGATCCAACAGATAATAAAAGTTGTTTAAATACGTGAATAAATAGAAATGTCGGTGTGAATTTTGATATTAAAAAAAAAATTGTAAATGAACATGACGTCATCAATGGACTACAAAATCTCTGTGGATTCTCTCGAGAATCCAAGTGATTGGCCAAAATGGAAATGGCAGGTGAGAATGTTGTTACGTGCGTATGAACTTACAAAAATAGTCAATGGTGATGAGGAGTCCGGTGGTAGAGGCTGGTGCTTTGGAGGCAGACAAAAATAAGCCTTAAGTAAACCAATCGCTGAACTCGGGCTTACCTGTGAAAATTCGACAGACATCTGGGACAAGTTATGTGTTCGTTTTGAGCAAAGCAGTACTCAAAGTCTGACCATGTCCATGTTGATCGATTCTTTTTTTCAAGCAAGGAGAGATGAAAAAGAACACATCAGTACCCACGTAGCAAAATTGCAGAAGTTGTTTGTTGATCTCAACAACGAACGAACGAAAAAATACTGAATGGACGAATTATGTCTACTCTTGGAAAAGAATACTATAATTTTCGTGATCTGTGGGATACTATCCCACCTGAAAAACAAAAGCTTAATCTGTTGATTGAAAAGTTATGCTCAATAGAATTACGTGAAGCAACAGCTTTTGTTGCAAAGGGACACTTCAACAAGAAAAAGCAGAAGTCTGAGAAGCTAGAACAAGCAAAGAAAAAATTCGCCTGCAACAATTGTAAGGAATTGGGACACCAGGCAGCTGAGTGTCCACAAAACAAGTATTCAGATCGTCGAGGGACAAAAGAAAATACAAATTTGAAGAAAAGTTTTGACATACTCCTTAAATGCATCAACAAAAAATTGCCTTAAAGCTGACCTGTGGTACTGTAACAGTGGTGCGTCGAGACACATAACGCCAAGCAAACTATACTTTGAAAGCTTCGCAAAATTTGCTTTTCCTGAAGTAATAAGTCTAGGAAAGCAAGGCGTCACTATGTAAGCATACGGTCAAGGAGACATAAAGATTCAAAGATACATAGAAGGAGCATGGAAAAATGCAACACTGCAAGGTGTTTGGTATGTGACAGATGCAAATGCACATCTATTTTCGGTGAAAGCAGCAGCACAAAAAGGTTTTGCTGCAACACTCAAAACCAAAGTGTTAAAATACACGAAATGCAGAGCGGCCAGTTGGTAATTACTAGATATCTTCAACATGAATTGTACTCGTTAAATATTCTCGTTGAAGGCCAATTAAACCAGCAAGTGTATTTGGCAAATTCTTCAGATACGTTGCAAGTGTACCACGAACGTTTTGCTCACCAAAATATACGTCTTAAGTAAGAGGCACATCAATGTGATTGAAGCCGATGCGATGGTTGTGCTCTCGGAAAAATGCACAGACTCTCTTTCAAGAAGCGAAGTAATCGGCCATCTGGGCGAAATAATTCATGCGGATGTTCTCGGTCCTGTTGAAACACTATCTGTTGGGGGAGCTCGTTTTTTCGTTTCCTTTAATGTTGACTACAGTAAGTTCCGAAGGTTGTTCTTCTTGAAAAATAAGAGCGAAGCCTGCAAGTCTTTAGAACAATTCTTGAACGAAGCAAAAACTAATGGGCATACTGTAACGAAATTACGTTGCGATGGTGGTAAAGAATTCGACAAAGAATTCCCTATACTCCACAACAAAACGGGCTAGCTGAGCGATAAATTGCCAAAGGCATTGTGGGCTGAGGCCTGCAATACAGCGGCGTATATTCTAAATTGTACCGGTCCAACTGCAGTCGAGAACAAAGTTCCTTTCGAATTATGGAACAACAAAGACTGTGGAACGCTGGATCTTCTGAGAATATTTGGAACTGGGTGTTATGTGCACATCCATTCCTTATGGATGTGCACATAACACCCAGTAAGAAGTTTGACCAAAAAGTGTTGTTTGGAAATTTAGTTGGATATGTCAACGACAAGGACGAATACCGAGTCTGGATTCCAAATCTAAGGAAGGTAGTCTGTTGTCACGATGTAATCTTCAAACCAGAAGTGGTATGCACCATAAGTCTAAATAATGAAGATGAAGGCAGTGAGCCATCAGAGCGCGTCACCAAAGAAAAATCTGAAATGAAAGATCAAGGTACATCAACAGAAAATCCGATCGAAGACAACAATACCAGTGATGAATATGAGAGCATGAACGAAGAGGAAGACAACGAGAAAGTAAAAAGCCAGCCTGGATGGACGAGTATGTGATGCTTGTAGGATTGGGACAGTCATCTGAGAATCCAGTATCTTATCAAGAAGCCGTGAAATCACCAGAAAGCAAACATTGGCTAGCAGCTATGCACGATGAATTGAATTCTCTAAAAAAAACAGAACTTGGGAGCTCGACCAGCAAGTGCAAAACTTGTGCAGAATCGTTGGGTGTTCCGAATAAAGGACTCAGCAGATGGGAACAATCCTCGTTATAAAGCTCGTCTAGTTGCAAAAGGCTATGCGCAGCAAAGGGGCATTGACTATACTGAAACTTCAGCCCAGTTGCACGCTATGACACAGTTCGTTTGTTGTTAGCCTTAGTCGCATCGAAGAACTTAAAAATCCAGCAGTTTGACGTGAAGACGGTTTTCCTGTATGGCCCTCTTGAGGAGGAAGTTTACCTCGAACAACCCTATGGACTCCAAGATGGTACCGATAGGGTGTGCTTGTTGAAAGGAAGCCAGTATATGCTAAAGCAGGCTCCACGCCTCCAACCACAATGGAACTATATTGTATGTCGTTATATAAGTATGTCAACGCGACGGTGATTGGCAATGATGAAAAATTAATTCAAAATTTCCTAGCTGAATTAAAAACTGAATTTAAAATAACAATGGGCTCCTTGAAAAATTTTCTTGGTATGAAAATTTGTGTCTAAAGTGACTCAATCACAGTGAGTCAAGAGAAGTATACTGAACAAATCTTGGAACGTTTCAGTATGAGTAGCTGCAATGCAGTTAAAACACCCATGGTGCAAGGTGACGCGAGGGGTGTTAAGAGTGCAAAGGAAGATGTTCCCTATCGCGAAGCAGTTGGAAGCTTACTATACCTGGCAACAGCTACAAGACCTGACATCGCTTACGCTGTTGGTTCATTGGCCAGAGCAGTTGAGAATCCAACCCAAAATTACTGGAATGAAGTCAGGAGAATTTTCAGATACCATCGTGGACCCAGCAAATCGTGTTTAAACTACAAAAAGGACTCTACACAATTAGAAGTATACAGCGATGCAGATTTCGCAGGTGACATCAAGACAAGACGATCCACAACATGAGTTGTCGCTATCTTCTCTGGAACAGCAATCTGTTGGACAAGTCAACTTCAACGAACAGTAGTTTTGTCTACTACGGAAGCAGATATTATGGCTGCTAGTGAGGGCGCAAAAGAGGCTATGTGGCTGAAACGTTTGATGGGAGAACTAACACTTCAAAAAGATTTTAGACCTCAGCTGTTCGTCGATTCTGCAAGTGCTGTTAAACTAGTCAAAAATCCCGAATACCACAAAAGGACAAAAAACATCGATGTTCGGCATTTCTATGTTCGAGAATGTTTTTTTAAAGGCAATATTAAGCTTGAGCATATTCCTGGAGAGGATCAAGTTGCAGATATGCTTTTTTTTATTTTGGTGGGGGCAATACCCCCATTTATTTAGCTTAGTACATAGTAGATTAAAATATCTAACTCTAACCTAAAAACTATACAGGTAAAACTTAAAACTAATTAAGAGGGTGATTCCGGAGTAGGAGTTTAAGGCATGGAGTACTGAGGTTTAAGTCGAACAAGTCTTGGTTCGAATTTACCCTCCGCAGCATTCGAGTTAAGGGTTCGTTGGAGCCATATGAGGTACGGTGTGCAGGAAGATAGAAAAGGCGAGGATTTCTTAGGTTACGAGGGTTCGTGTTGAAGAAAATAGAATTGTAAAGGGTTTCACAGTCAACGGAACCGGAGAGGAGTCGATGAATAAAGAGAATCTCGGATATTTCCCTTCGTTCTTGCAGCGAGTTCAGGTTGATTAATTGAAGACGATTTTGATATGGGGGCAGGATCAAAGGATCATTCCAAGAGAGACCACGAAGAGCAAACCTTAGGAAACGACGCTGAATGCTCTCGATTCTAGAGATATGAATTTGTTGGTATGGTGACCATACTTGACAGGCGTATTCAAGGAGCGGGCGTACAAATGTTATGTAGAGAGATCGGGTGACGTATGGGTCGGAGAATTCTTTGGACCATCGTTTCACAAAACCAAGTGCTGAGTTGGCTTTTAAAATGATGTTGCCGATGTGTGCCAGGAAGTTGAGTTCTCGGTCGCATATTATGCCAAGGTCACGAATCGCCTCCACGGAGGATATGGGTTGGTTATGGAGAAAGTAGGACCGGGGAGGAGGTTAAATGCGCTTTCGTGATAAAGTGATTGATTGGCAATTGGTAATATTGAGCCCTAAGCAGTTTGTTGGTTCCCAACACCAATTAGAATTTTCCCCATGAAGAGGTTTGCGAACATACTTATGGAATTATTTGTTGAAATGTGCAATATTATTATTGCAATCGCAAAACGCATTGTTCGACAAATAATTGGATACTTCTTTTGCAAATCAGGGAATACACAAAACACACTTCACCAAAAACACACGCGGCGATTCAACATCGATGACGACGCATGCAGTACTAAAAGGGAACAGATGAATCGCAAGCAACATTGCTCTATGACTTTCTCTCTCTCTCTTACCAGCATATCATCAATCATCATCAGACGGAAGCAGAATAACTACATTAAATTATACGTTTCTCTTACTCTTATTCATGTTGCTTAAATATCTTGTTTCACTTTGTACAAATGTAATTGCAGTAGTAATTGTAACTCCGAATCAAGAAAAAAAAATAACAAGTCAAAGGAAAATGTAAGATAACAAATACAGACAACTATGTACATCGAAGAATTTAAATTTAAAGAAAAGGTCGTTGACCATCGCCAATCAGCTGTTTACAAAACATCACATGCGAGTTTTCTTTCGTAGGCAAAATTAACAAGTTTGCCACTTATATTGTATCAGCCTAGCTTACATCATCTTTAACTTGTTAAATAAAATTGAAATTTTTTTTTACATGGTAAATTTAATGTGTTCTCAATAAACTTAAATTGCGGGTGGCAATGGTACAGTGGATGTAGTGCTTGGTTGCTAACCTTAGAGTTGTGGGTTCGAGCCCCAGCCTGGGCAGCAATTTTTATTTATTCCCCCAGTTTCAACTGGACGCCACTCGTGGGATTTTCTTGAGATAAATATCATCTTATTCTCAATCCATTGTACCAAAAAAAATTCTTTCCTATCTTTCTATTCCTTCTAACTAATGCCGTGCAGTTTGCATTTAAAAGACCTTGGGTCTTACAGGCATATAGTTAAAATTATTATTATTATTATTAAAAATTGAGCCCCCTTTTTCTAGAATTTTATCTACTCTTCATTAAAAATAAATTGAGTTCGTTAAAATAAATATTCTACTTTCTTTTGACAAAACTTAAGTCGAAAAGAACATGGTCCTTCGAGCCAGATTCCCCGTGTGGGACATTTACACTATGCTGGGTGTAGGTGACCCTGAAGCATTTCAATTGGCTGGGTGTGATCAGTACCCCGGAATGACGATTTCTCTATGAATCGTAATTGTCTACATTCGTCCTTACTAAAAAAACCTCAGAGATTGAAGAGGTCTCACAAGGTGCAGCAAGCAAACGCTAAATCTTTCTAAGAACTTGAAGCGGCAAAAGCAGCGTTACAACGGTCACAGCAGCAAGCGGTCACAACGGTCATAGCAGCAATCAGTCATAGCGGTCAAAGCGGACAAAGCAAGCAGTTATAGCGGTCAAACAGGACAAAGATTTAAAGACACATTGGAGCAACAAACTTAATAAAAGATAATAAGTTTGTAAAAACTTTCAACCCTTTTTTTTGATTAAAAATTTAAAACAAACAACTATATGCAATCAATTACATAATTCAAATATTTGATAAAATTTCCATAACTGTATTTCACGTGTTCTTTCATAAAACTTTATATTCCAACAATACCTATCTCTTTTACAAAAAATGGCAAAAGTGATCAATAAACTAGTTGAATCGCAAGAACAAATTCTTAAAGAAATAATCCAAGACTATAGTGAATTTGAAAAGGACGTCGAGTCGCGAAAATCAAAAGGTTATATTCAGGGCCAAAAAAGATCACGCTATTATCATCGGTCAAGATACTGACGCAATGAAAGACAAATATTTTCACAATGAAGTTTTTTCTAAAATAAAGCGAATTTTTTTTTACTTTTGGGGTTTACTAAACGATGAAATAGAAAAACGAAAGACCGAAAATCCTTCATATGCAGAAACGTCGCGATTAAATGTAACAAAATCACCGTCCTTTGACATACGTCTTAATAGCATTCACATACCAACTTTGACAACCTTATTTACCAAAACGTCGACCTGTCTGATATACAAAAACAACAGTATATCAGAACCTCCGCTACAGGAACTGCAGCTGGTTTAATCCAACACTTCCCTATCGACGGGTCAAATTATGAATCTGCCTGGCAAATTTTAACAGACAGATTTGAAAACAACCGGAAACTAGTTAACACACAATTAAAAGTTTTTATGGAACAAAAAAAAAATTACGTTTGAATCCAGTTCTGGTCTTAAAATCTTAAACGATGTCAGTTTGCAGTGTATCAATGCACTAACAAATCTAGGAGTAGGTGTCGACAGCATCCTTATTTTTGTTGTATTTAACAAACTCCCAACAAAAACTCAAATAGAATGGAAAAATAAGCTAGGAACAACTAAAACACTTCTTGAGTGGAAAAATTTTCTAGCTTTTATCGAGAGTCGACTTAACTCATTAGACAATATTTCAGAAACACATGGATTTTCGAAACAACCACTACCGCCCGCCGCAACCTCCTTTCGGAGATCTCATGCAACAACTTTCCATGCAAATCCTCTGCAAAAAACAACTAAATTTGCTTGCCGCCTTTGCAAGGGTCATCATGGTGTTTGTCATTGCAAACAATTCTTAGCCATGAAACCCAAAACTCGAGCTGAAATGGCTAAACAAATTTCTATCTGCAGTAACTGCCTAGGGTACGATCACCACGCCTCACTTTGCAGCAGTGGCAACCGTTGTTTCAATTGTGGTCTTTTGCATCACACCTTACTCCACATTGATTCATAAAATACATATAAAAATCAAACAACAAACCTAAAGCCACAAGGTTCGCAATCTCAGCAACAACAATACAAAACACAATATCGAAATAATAACAATAGTAACAATTCAACCCAAAGTCAAAATCGATAATGGTACCCCTCTTCAGCGGAAGCTTCCTATCAAGTATTCACATCTCAATTCAACCAAATGAAATTCAAAGCACTCTTGGCCACAGCCTTAGTTAAAGTTGTAGCTTAAAACGGAACCCACCAGGTTCTACGAGCCCTGATTGACCCTGGCTCTGAAGCCACATTTATAACAGAAAATGCTACTCAACGCCTAAAATTAAGCAGATCAAGCACAGCTAAGACTATTCAGGGCTTAGGAAGAACTTCAACCGGCACTTGCACCAGCATAGCCAAGGTCACTCTCTTTTCACTTATCAACGACTCCTTTTTTATAAACATTGACGCATTGGTGTACCCACATCCACAGCTCACGTCAATGCTTCCAACTCAAAGCATACCAGAGAGAATTTGGGATCACCTTTCACATCTTCAATTGGCCGATCCAACTTATAACGTTCCTGGAAAGGTAGACATGTTAATAGGTGCGGATGTTTATGGCGCAATTATCCTAGAAGGCTTAATCAAGGATCCAGAAGGAGCACCTGTTGCTCAACTCACAGAACTAGGCTGGATTGTAACAAGGTCCACAAGCTCCAGACCTGTATCCCAATCCTTCACTGTACAAAGCCACTTCAACTCGTTAGACACACAACTGAAGGAATTCTGGGAAATCGAAGAGAATATAGACGTAAGAAAACTATTGCCGGAGGAAGAAAAATGCAAACAACACTTCAAAAGAACTGTCAATCGAAAGAAAGATGGACGATACGAGGTTCAGTTCCCCTTCAAAAATGAGATTCGTCCTTGTCTAGGTAATTCAAAAAAGGCAGCACTAGCTAGATTTTTTCAGATTGAAAGACGTCTGTATACAAACGGGAATCTTCGTCAGGCATATGTAGCTTGCATTGATGAATACATTGAGCTAGGCCACATGACAGCAGTTCCCGCATCTATGATGGAAACTATCGAGAGTAGCAACTATTTCATCCCTCATCACGCAGTGGTTACAAACTCCAGCACCACTATCAAGGTACGCGCGGTTTTCGATGCATCATGTAAGACATCAAATGGTGTATCATTGAATGATACTCTTATGGTAGGACCACGACTTCAACCTGACATTCTCAGTCTTGTATCAAAGTGGAGAAAGTTTAAAGTAGCCATGGTTGCAGACATCAGTATGATGTATCGCCAAATATGGATGGCTCAAGGTGATGCGTCTTTTCAACTAATTTTATGGAAATCATCACCCAACGAACCAATAAAAATCCTCAAGGTCAATACTGTCACATTCAGTACAGCGTCGGCTTCACACTCGGCAGTAGCATGGCTGCAAGAGATTGCAGAAGAAGTAAAACAACTACATCTAAATGTTCACAAAGCAATCTTAGAAGGATTCTACGTAGACGACTTTATTTATGGAAGCGAAGATGAAGAGATTGCGATCAGTTTGCAAAGAGATCTCATAAACTCACTAAAATCAGCTGGGTTCCCTCTTAGAAAGTGGGCTAGCAACTCAGAAAGAGTATTAAAACAAGTTTCAAGTGAAGGAAAGGAATTCACTCTACCACTCGACCTGAAGTGCACAGATGCCATCAAAACTCTTGGCATTCAATGGCATCCAGCTCCAGATGTTTTGATATTTAAATTTGATCTTCCTCACACTGCAAAATATACAAAAAGCACTGTCCTAGCTGACATAGCTCGCATATTTGACCCACTCGGATGGATTTCACTAATTCTGCAACAACTTTGGTTAAAGGAAGTTTCATGGGATCCTCTATAGCCCTTGAAGCTGAACTCTCCTGGTCTAAACTAAGAAAAGAAAATTAACAAAACTCCAAGATGTCAAAATACCACGTTGGATAAACCTCAATGCATCTTCGAAGGTACAAATTTTTGCAACCGTTATCTATGTTAGAGTCACAACACTTGAAGAAAAACATATTCAGTTGCTCATGTCTAAAACAAGAGCTGCCCCCCTCAAGGTCATATCTTTGCCACGTTTAGAACTCTGCGCGGCCTACTTTTAGCAAAACTTCTGCAATGGGCGATAAAAACTATGCAGTTTGATCAGCCAGAAATTTTTGCGTGGTCAGACTCAAAGATCGCACTTGCTTGGATTAAGGGAAGCCCCGCAATTCGCACTACTTTTGTGGCAAATCGAGTCGCAGAGATTCAAAACCTAACCAATCCGAGTGACTGGAGACATGTAGGAACTAAAAGTAATCCAGCAGATATTTGTTCTAGAGGTATGCGACCACTAGAATTAATCACGAACAAAGATTGGTGGCAAGGTCCGACATTCTTAAGAGGATTTGCAAATTTTCCAGTTGCGATACCATTCGGGACGGAAATAGAAACAAAAAAAAACTAAAAAAAAAACCCGAAACAAACACTGAAACAAATAAATCAAAACTTCTATGAATACAATATTGCTAACATTAACAAAATACGAAACTTCTCGCAAATCGTTTCCAATTGTGTTATAACAAATTCTGCATTATTTTATAGATATTCAAAACTTAACCGTCTTATCCGCACAACAGCAATTTGGAGACGCTACATGTATAATTTATTACATCCCAAAAACACAACTTCAATCACAGCAGAAGAACTCATTTCAGCTAAAAAACAACTAATTCGAATCGCGCAGAGGGAAACTTTTTTCAATGAAATAGAATCACTTAAAGAACAAAAATCCATTGCTAAAACGAGCCACATTCTCAGTCTAAATCCTTTTCTAGACTCAGAACACATTCTCCGGGTAGGTGGCCGACTGTCCAATGCACCTCTCTCATACAACCAAAAGCATCCAATTATCCTAAGTGATAAACACAATTTTACAAAACTAATATTCTCAGACATTCATCAACGAACACTTCACGGCGGACAACAGTTGATGCTTGCAGAAGTTCGAAACTCCTATTGGATTACTAATCTGAAAAGTTTTATTAAACTTGTGGTCCATAAATGCATTCGTTGCCATAGATATAATGCAAAAATGCAAGAACAATTAATGGGAAATTTAACGATTGAACGTAGCATCATAACAAGGCCTTTTACTAACACTGGAGTTGACTACGCGGGGCCAGTAGACATCAAATTATGGAAAGGGAGATGTAACAAAAAGATCAAGGGATACATTGCAGTATTTGTTTGCATTTCTACGAAGGCAATTCACATCGAACTCGTAAGTGACTTAAGCTCGGCAGCATTCATCAGCGCATTTAGAAGGTTCGTTGCGCGACTAGGAGTGTGCACAAGTGTGCACACATTGCTTCATTTCGGAGAACTCTGAGAAGCTGGCGTTAAGTCCATTAAACATCATTTAAAGAGAACGAATGGTACTTCAAGTTTAACATTCGAAGAATATGCAACACTCCTAACCCAAATTGAAGCCTGTCTCAACTCTAGGCCACTCTGCCCTATAACAAGCAACCCAGACGATCTATCTGTACTAACACCGGGGCATTTTTTAATTGATTCTTCACTTATGTTACTTCCAGATAGAAATCACAATAAAAGGAACATCAACAACCTAGACAGATGGAAATATCTTCAGCGTTTGGTTCAGGATTTTTGGAAGCAGTGGAGTATCACATACCTTCACCAACTTCAACAGCGTCCAAAGTGGCAGCAAGTTCAACCGAACATAAAAATAGGAGACATCGTCCTTATAAAAGAGGACAACCTTACTCCATCACTATGGCTGCTTGCCCGGGTGCTTGAACTACACACAGGAACTGATGGGCTGGTGCGCGTTGTCACACTTGATACAGAAAAATCCACATTAAAACGACCAATTGCGAAACTTTCCCTTCTGCCATTTTTTGAACCCTCGAACAATAACTTATATGTAAAAACAACAAAAAATGATAATTATATTACTAATAGTTCATGAAATCAAAGCTCCCAAATGCTCCGCAACCAAATAAGTAAATTTATAAGACCCATTTCCTAAAGCCCATGAAACAACCCCTTCAACAAAATAAATAAAATGCACGACTGGGTCGCCCGAACTTGCTCTTAAGATAAGCAATTGCGTAGTGGCTGCATATATGGATATTCAAAAAAAATTAAATAATTTCGAAAATTCTTTTATTTTTTAAATTAGTTTAAGAGTTTTCTCGGAAAAACTAAGTATGCAATAAAATTTCAAAGCTATACGTCAATCTAGGAAAAAATAATATTGAAAATCGTTGGACCAGTTTTTTTTTTTAAAGGTTATTTTTGAAAAACTTTTTCAAAAAATATTTTGAAATTTATTTGAGTATGCAAATATATGGCAATCTGTAGTTTACATTTGAAAAATAATTTAAAAAGAAATCAATGTACCCGTTTCCAACATATAGACCAAGAGCCGAGAGCAAATTTTGGGAGTGGAGGTATAACCAAAATTGGTATACGTGTATGTGTAGATATACGCGACAATATATCAAATCGAAAAGTCTGGCAGGGTTATTTTTCAGGGGCAGCAGACGGCCGTTCGAAAACGGTAATTTTTCCGATTTTTGGGTGGAAGGTATAACCACTTCAAATCATACAGAAACGATAGAGAATTGCTCACTGATTTTAAAAATCTCGGTGCCAGACGTTTTACTTTCAGCTTTCCCCTTGCCAGACGCCCACCAAAAGGAGCGAAAAATCAGTTTATGGTGTCAGAGGTATAACCAAATGAGTGATACGTCAAAAAATCAGAAAAATTCTCCTGATTACAGATATGTGTGTCCCAGACGTTTTACTTTCAGCTAACCCCCCGCCAGACGCCCCTAAAGTATGCCCAAAAATCAACTTTTTTTCTTTAAGGTATAACCAAATGAATGATACACCAAAAAATCAGAAAAATTCTCCTGATTACAGGTATGTGTGTCCCAGACGTTTTACTTTCAGCATTCACCCCGCCAGACGTCCTTAAAGTATCCTGTTTTGCATTTTCTTATGAAAATTCAATTAAAACTTTTTTTTTTAAACCTGTAACCATATGAAGATCATACCAAAATACTCTCCTCTTATTCCTGATTACGAATATGTGGGTCCCAGACGTTTTATTTACAGCCTTCACCCCGCCGGACGTCCTTAAAGTATCCTATTTTGCATTTTCTTATGAAAATTCAATTAAATTTTTTTTTTTTAAACCTGTAACCATATGAAGATCATACCAAAATACTCTCCTCTTATTCCTGATTACGAATATGTGGGTCCCAGACGTTTTATTTACAGCCTTCACCCCGCCAGACGTCCTTAAAGTATCCTGTTTTGCATTTTCTTATGAAAATTCAATTAAAACTTTTTTTTAAAAGCTATAACCATATGAAGATCATACCAAAATACTCTCCCCTTATTCCTGATAACGAATATGTGGGTCCCAGACGTTTTATTTACAGTCTTCACCCCGCCAGACGTCCTTAAAGTATCCTGTTTTGCATTTTCTTATGAAAATTCAATTAAAACTTTTTTTTTAAGCTATAACCATATGAAGATCATACCAAAATACTCTCCTCTTATTCCTGATTACGAATATGTGGGTTCCAGACGTTTTATTTACAGCCTTCACCCCGCCGGACGTCCTTAAAGTATCCTATTTTGCATTTTCTTATGAAAATTCTATTGAATTTTTTTTTTAAACCTGTAACCATATGAAGATCATACCAAAATACTCTCCTCTTATTCCTGATTACGAATATGTGGGACCCAGACGTTTTATTTACAGCCTTCACCCCGCCAGACGTCCTTAAAGTATCCTGTTTTGCATTTTCTTATGAAAATTCAATTAAAACTTTTTTTTAAAAGCTATAACCATATGAAGATCATACCAAAATACTCTCCTCTTATTTCTGATTACGAATATGTGGGTCCCAGACGTTTTATTTACAGCCTTCACCCCGCCAGACGTCCTTAAAGTATCCTGTTTTGCATTTTCTTATGAAAATTCAATTAAAACTTTTTTTTTAAGCTATAACCATATGAAGATCATACCAAAATACTCTCCTCTTATTCCTGATTACGAATATGTGGGTTCCAGACGTTTTATTTACAGCCTTCACCCCGCCGGACGTCCTTAAAGTATCCTATTTTGCATTTTCTTATGAAAATTCAATTGAATTTTTTTTTAAACCTGTAACCATATGAAGATCATACCAAAATACTCTCCTCTTATTCCTGATTACGAATATGTGGGTCCCAGACGTTTTATTTACAGCCTTCACCCCGCCAGACGTCCTTAAAGTATCCTGTTTTGCATTTTCTTATGAAAATTCAATTAAAACTTTTTTTTAAAAGCTATAACCATATGAAGATCATACCAAAATACTCTCCTCTTATTCCTGATTACGAATATGTGGGTCCCAGACGTTTTATTTACAGCCTTCACCCCGCCAGACGTCCTTAAAGTATCCTGTTTTGCATTTTCTTATGAAAATTCAATTAAAACTTTTTTTTTAAGCTATAACCATATGAAGATCATACTAAAATACTCTCCTCTTATTCCTGATTACGAATATGTGGGTTCCAGACGTTTTATTTACAGCCTTCACCCCGCTGGACGTCCTTAAAGTATCCTATTTTGCATTTTCTTATGAAAATTCAATTAAATTTTTTTTTTTTAAACCTGTAACCATATGAAGATCATACCAAAATACTCTCCTCTTATTCCTGATTACGAATATGTGGGTTCCAGACGTTTTATTTACAGCCTTCACCCCGCCGGACGTCCTTAAAGTATCCTATTTTGCATTTTCTTATGAAAATTCAATTAAATTTTTTTTTTTAAACCTGTAACCATATGAAGATCATACCAAAATACTCTCCTCTTATTCCTGATTACGAATATGTGGGTCCCAGACGTTTTATTTACAGCCTTCACCCCGCCAGACGTCCTTAAAGTATCCTGCTTTGCATTTTCTTATGAAAATTCAATTAAAACTTTTTTTTAGAAGCTATAACCATATGAAGATCATACCAAAATAGTCTCCCCTTATTCCTGATTACGAATATGTGGGTCCCAGACGTTTTATTTACAGCCTTCACCCCGCCAGACGTCCTTAAAGTATCCTGTTTTGCATTTTCTTATGAAAATTCAATTAAAACTTTTTTTTTAAGCTATAACCATATGAAGATCATACCAAAATACTCTCCTCTTATTCCTGATTACGAATATGTGGGTTCCAGACGTTTTATTTACAGCCTTCACCCCGCCGGACGTCCTTAAAGTATCCTATTTTGCATTTTCTTATGAAAATTCAATTGAATTTTTTTTTAAACCTGTAACCATATGAAGATCATACCAAAATACTCTCCTCTTATTCCTGATTACGAATATGTGGGTCCCAGACGTTTTATTTACAGCCTTCACCCCGCCAGACGTCCTTAAAGTATCCTGTTTTGCATTTTCTTATGAAAATTCAATTAAAACTTTTTTTTAAAAGCTATAACCATATGAAGATCATACCAAAATACTCTCCTCTTATTCCTGATTACGAATGTGTGGGTCCCAGACGTTTTATTTACAGCCTTCACCCCGCCAGACGTCCTTAAAGTATCCTGTTTTGCATTTTCTTATGAAAATTCAATTAAAACTTTTTTTTAAGCTATAACCATATGAAGATCATACTATAGATTGTTTTTTTCAATATAGGACATTCTTTTTTAATTTTTAAAATAAAATTTAACAGTTCGTATATACTCGTAAATGAAATATTCTAATTACAAAAAAAATAACGTGATTCGGAGACGGGTTGATCTAATAATATTAGGTTTTTGAAATTGTTGTAAATTGCCTGTAGCAACCACTGTGATAACCACTAACACTATCTGTTTTAGTAGGAAGGTTAAAGTCCGCAAATTTATATTTTCGAGATTTTCTTATACTTAGTATCTTTTGACATTTTTCTAAAGTTTTTTCATTAAACAAAACTATTTTTTCACTTTGATTTGTACTATCACTGCAATGAAGGCAACATTTAACACTCATGGTATTTGATAAATTTATAGCACCAAACACAATAGTTTATATCAATATTAAATTGATTTTTTAAAACGTTTATTTAACGAAACACTTTTTATGCATTATAATTAATCAACATAAACGCAGGAGAGATACTTATATAGAGAACAACTGACTTAAAAACAGCATAAGTCACAGATGCAATAAATGTGTAAGAGACTACTATAATTTGGCGTATTAGATAATAGCAGGTAGAAAATAAACCATTTTTTTTTTTTTTTGCATTCGACTATTAAAATGGTAATATAATAATTTATTGTTTTGGCGAAAATGCTGTTACTGATTTGCCGAGAAGAAGGTGCCAATATATTTTATATACAAAAACTATGTAGATTGTGTAATAATTTAAATTTTAAATTTTGGTATGATCTTCATATGGTTATAGGTTAAAAAAAAAAAATTTTATTATTATTTTTTTTTTTATTATAATAGAAATTTTTTTTTTATTCATTTTAACATAGAACTTATAAAGCATAATTACATTTACATTACATTGATGCATATAGTTAAATTGAATTTTCATAAGAAAATGCAAAACAGGATACTTTAAGGACGTCTGGCGGGGTGAAGGCTGTAAATAAAACGTCTGGGACCCACATATTCGTAATCAGGAATAAGAGGAGAGTATTTTGGTATGATCTTCATATGGTTACAGGTTTAAAAAAAAATTCAATTGAATTTTCATAAGAAAATGCAAAATAGGATACTTTAAGGACGTCCGGCGGGGTGAAGGCTGTAAATAAAACGTCTGGAACCCACATATTCGTAATCAGGAATAAGAGGAGAGTATTTTGGTATAATCTTCATATGGTTACAGGTTTAAAAAAAAAAAATTTAATTGAATTTTCATAAGAAAATGCAAAATAGGATACTTTAAGGACGTCCAGCGGGGTGAAGGCTGTAAATAAAACGTCTGGAACCCACATATTCGTAATCAGGAATAAGAGGAGAGTATTTTGGTATGATCTTCATATGGTTATAGCTTAAAAAAAAAGTTTTAATTGAATTTTCATAAGAAAATGCAAAACAGGATACTTTAAGGACGTCTGGCGGGGTGAAGGCTGTAAATAAAACGTCTGGGACCCACATATTCGTAATCAGGAATAAGAGGAGAGTATTTTGGTATGATCTTCATATGGTTATAGCTTTTAAAAAAAAGTTTTAATTGAATTTTCATAAGAAAATGCAAAACAGGATACTTTAAGGACGTCTGGCGGGGTGAAGGCTGTAAATAAAACGTCTGGGACCCACATATTCGTAATCAGGAATAAGAGGAGAGTATTTTGGTATGATCTTCATATGGTTACAGGTTTAAAAAAAAATTCAATTGAATTTTCATAAGAAAATGCAAAATAGGATACTTTAAGGACGTCCGGCGGGGTGAAGGCTGTAAATAAAACGTCTGGAACCCACATATTCGTAATCAGGAATAAGAGGAGAGTATTTTGGTATGATCTTCATATGGTTATAGCTTAAAAAAAAAGTTTTAATTGAATTTTCATAAGAAAATGCAAAACAGGATACTTTAAGGACGTCTGGCGGGGTGAAGGCTGTAAATAAAACGTCTGGGACCCACATATTCGTAATCAGAAATAAGAGGAGAGTATTTTGGTATGATCTTCATATGGTTATAGCTTTTAAAAAAAAGTTTTAATTGAATTTTCATAAGAAAATGCAAAACAGGATACTTTAAGGACGTCTGGCGGGGTGAAGGCTGTAAATAAAACGTCTGGGACCCACATATTCGTAATCAGGAATAAGAGGAGAGTATTTTGGTATGATCTTCATATGGTTACAGGTTTAAAAAAAAAATTCAATAGAATTTTCATAAGAAAATGCAAAATAGGATACTTTAAGGACGTCCGGCGGGGTGAAGGCTGTAAATAAAACGTCTGGAACCCACATATTCGTAATCAGGAATAAGAGGAGAGTATTTTGGTATGATCTTCATATGGTTATAGCTTAAAAAAAAAGTTTTAATTGAATTTTCATAAGAAAATGCAAAACAGGATACTTTAAGGACGTCTGGCGGGGTGAAGACTGTAAATAAAACGTCTGGGACCCACATATTCGTAATCAGGAATAAGGGGAGAGTATTTTGGTATGATCTTCATATGGTTATAGCTTTTAAAAAAAAGTTTTAATTGAATTTTCATAAGAAAATGCAAAACAGGATACTTTAAGGACGTCTGGCGGGGTGAAGGCTGTAAATAAAACGTCTGGGACCCACATATTCGTAATCAGGAATAAGAGGAGAGTATTTTGGTATGATCTTCATATGGTTACAGGTTTAAAAAAAAAAAAATTTAATTGAATTTTCATAAGAAAATGCAAAATAGGATACTTTAAGGACGTCCGGCGGGGTGAAGGCTGTACATTCTTCGTTGAGATTGTCGAATCCATAGAATTTCAGCATCATGAAGTTCGTCCGTTGATAGTTCTCCGCTCCGATTTTATTTGAGTACATAATTTCGTATGAAACGTAACACCCAAGCAGTGGCACGAATAAGTCTCAACCATGATGAAAATCGCTTAACGTCAGGTAATTGAAATCTTCTTTCTTGATTTATGGTTCCAACAAATTCAAGTATTTCGTCATCAACTGGATCTAGTTTATTCTTCGGCCATTTAGATTCATCTGAATATAAGAACTCGGGTCCAGTAAACCACCGATTAGTAGGGCTAAGGTTTTTTAAGCCACTTCTAGTTGCATCGTCAGCTACATTCAATTTAGTTGGAAGCCATCTCCAGTCCTTTGCATAGGTCAATTCAGTTATTTCGCTTAGACGATTAGCGACAAATTGTTTATGTCTAGAGCTACTTGATTGGATCCAGTACCAAACTGTCGCAGAATCAGTCCAATAAACAATTCTGTTAAATTTTCGGTCTAGCTCGTGTTGCAAGTAACTAGTCAGTCTTGCTCCTAGCAGCGCAGCTTGAAGCTCTAGTCTTGTAATCGTCATGATTGGTTTGGAGGGTTTTACTTTTGCCTTGGCTGCTACAAAAGAAACAGAAAGATTATTTTCAGTCAATGTTCTTACGTAAACTGCAGAGTAAGCTTCATCGCTGGCATCCACGAACAGTGTAGTTCAACAATCGGTCCATCTAGGTAGAAGTCGGAGAAGCATCTTGGAATTCGTACGCTCTGGATTTCTTGTAAATTCTTTGACCACTGTTTCCACTCGGCATCTAATTCATCAATCAGTTCGACATCCCAGTCAATTGACGTCTTCCAGATTTTTTGTAAAATTATTTTCCCAACAATTACAAAGTGGGCGGGTCAAAAACTGACATTATAATTTGTAATGCCTCGCGCTTGGTCGGTGTTCTTTGTCCCCTTAAAAGAGCTGAGTCAACTTTTGAGAAATTTGTGTTGAAAGTGAAGACGTCTTCTGAGGTATCCCAAACTATTCCTAGCACTCGACTTAGCTGCATACTTTTATTAATGTTTATTTTTTCATTCATTGTGGCAGGCAGATGTTGAGGAATAGTTTTGTTCACCAGTACTGATGTAGAATACCAATTTCTTAGCTCGAAACCACAACAACAATGAATATTGATGATATTTTTTATGATTAAGATAGCCTCCTTTTCATTTCTTGCAGTCCCTAGGTAGTCGTCCATATAATGATTCCTCTTGATAGCACATACTGCGTTTGGATAGTCAGCTACGAATTCGTCTGCATTCTTGTCTTTGACATAGATGGCGGTGCATGGTGAACAGGTTGCTCCAAAAGTCATTGCAGTCATTTTATATGTTTTTGGTTCACTTTACCTCTTATCACCGCGCCAAAGTATCAGCTGACTGTAGCAATCGTCATCCCGAATCTGTACACGATGAAACATTTCTTTGATATCGGCAGTGAATCCAATAGTTCCCTGTCGAAATCGAAGAATAACCCCAGGTAATGACTTCAGCATATCAGGTCCTTGCAAAAGCATGTCGTTCAATGATAAACCGTTGCATTTTGCTGCAGCGTCAAAAACCATTCTAACTTTTCCCGGTTTGTTAGGGTTAACAACGGGAAAGTGCGGAAGATACCATTGTCGGCCTTCTGGATTCTTTAGAACTGTGATCTCTTCGAGGTAGCCTTTTTGGATATACTGACTGATGTTGGATTGGTAGGCTGATTTCAGGATGTCGTCTTTATCTAATCTCTTTTCTAGCATAAGTAACCGTTTGAAAGCCATCTTTTTGCTCTCTGAAGGAAGTGGCATGTTGTCATATTTCCATATGAGTCCAGATTCCCATCGATTTTCAGAAACTCTCTTTGTTGTCTTTGCCAAAATCTGCAACGCTCTGTCATCATCACGAGATTTTTCGATGTTCGTCTTGCTTGCACCTATTCCATCCAATTCCCAAAAGGTCTTGACTAAGTCATGAAGTTCAACATCCTTTGAAGTCGTAATGATATTTGCAATGAGGGCCTTCTTGTCATGATTATAACTAGATCCATCATTACCGCTTATCGTCCAACCTTGCCATGTCTTGCTGGCTATAGGCGAATTCCATTTGTCGTGTATTAGTTGCCTTATTGATGACAACAGTCCGTTGTTTTCACCAATGAGGATCGTCGGTTGTCCATTTTCAAAGCTTTCAAAGTCGATTTGATTCAGATATAGGTATTTTTCAAGTATCTTCTTCTTGTTGATTGTTTGGCGAATTAGAGGTAGTTCGTTAACGGTTCTGACATCTCGTAGTTTGTAGGACTTAGCTCCACTGAATGTCCCTTTGATGGACGTAGAGAAGCATTTTGAGTCCAATTCTTCAGCAGACTCTCCGTTGAACCATTTAACGGTTAGAGGTGAATGGGTCCCGGTCACCTTTAACTTCTCTGCTATGTCGCTTCTCATCAAAGTAAGACTCGCTCCAGAATCCAACATAGCTAATGTCTTGACTTCAATGTCACCATTTTTGAGATAGACTGGTAAAATTCTTAAATTGGTTGGGACATCAGCCGAAGAACTTTGTGTGCAAAGTTCACTAGATTGATTTTGTGGTGAAGTCCGATTGGAGTGTAACAAATGATGATGCTGCTTCTTGCATTTGTTTACATTGCACGATACCTTCTTGCGACACGCCTGCATTGAATGATTTTCATTGAGAAAAGAAAAGCAAAGTGAAGCTTTTGTAGCAAACTTCCATCTTTCGTCCAAGTTCATCTCAAAAAATTTCTTACATCTTGCAACAGATTTGCAATTTGATGAACAAACCTTGCACTTTATGATCTCGTCCGTTTTGATAGCTGTGTTCACTCTTTGCGTCTTTTTTGTTTCTCCTCTTAATGTGGACGGTGATGATTTTGGCTGCACACGAAGAGAAGCAGCGTGTGCCTTTCTATCCAACCAATCAGAAAAGTTCCTCAGATTGTAAGAATCCTTTTCGTAAATGAAATCTGACCACATAATGTGTAACGTTGATGGCAGTTTCTTTTCCAGGTCTTGAATTAGCTGTGGATTGGACAAATACTCATTTTTGTTAAGAAGCTCAATCATACCAGTGAGGTTTTCTATTGCCGTAGCAAATTTAATGATCGTCATCGGCTTATCTTCTTTAGGAGGTGGAATATCTTTTTTCTTCAGGATCAATGAGTTAATGATGTAGTCTGGTCGTCCAAAACGTCTCTTCAAAATTCTCATGATTTTTTCGGCACTATCTGGTGAAATGAGGAGGGATCGAACAGCATCTAGCGCTTCATCTTTTAAAGCAACACGAAGTCGAGTCACATTTTCGTTGCTGGTGAATTTACACATGTCTGTTGTTCGATAGTACTCATTTTTAAACAGCAGCCAGTCTTCAGGATTTCCTCCGAATTTTGGTAGGTCCATTTTGGTTTGTCTTGACATGAAAGTTGACATCATTTCCATGTAAGGTGGCTTAAAATCTTTGTCACCGGTACATGAAGTCTCAGTTTCCCTGGTTGATGGTTTGTTCGTCTTCTCCATAGGAGTTTCTTTCTTATCTAGAGATCCTTTGGACTTCAACCTATGAAGCTCTGAAGACAATTTTTTCACCTCTTCACATAGTTTGAATATTGTGTCGTTAGCGTTGTCTTCCACCTGGAGTGCATTCTCTTCTCCGTTGTCTTCTGATTGGTCATCAGATAAATAACCCTGATTTTCTTCATCAGCTGGAAGCGTATTATCTCCAGAATGTTCGGTAGTTTCAGGATTTCGTTTCTCATAAAACTTTCCATGAAGTGATATACAAGATACGCTTTTCCTGGTTGGAAAATCATCGTCTTGACCGTATCGTTTGGGTGGAATTCCCTTAGATGTCCTTGCGCTTGTCCCGTTAGCTGACATTTTCCAAAGTGCTGTATTCTTCTGGTTCTGAAGGACCACGATGTCTTCGAAATTGTTCTCGTCGTCAAATATAATAAAATCTACAAATTGGTTTTATATAAAAGTTATTTAATTACAAAACAACCGAACGAATTGAAGAATAGTTCCAGAATGAATATTAATTTGAAAAAATTTCTAAATTAAAATACAAAAAAAAACAATAAGTTACTTGATTTAACTATAAAAAACTAGGTTGAAATCGCAAAGTGGATAATTAAATTTTCGTAACAGTTATATTAATGCAAAATGCAAAAAGCATTAAATTTTGTGCATATTACTTGCAGATCAACATCTTGTGTATTAAATCAAAACAAATGATTTTTGGTGCGGCTGACGCCCACTTTTCAATAAAATTTATAATGAATCCGCAAGCCAAAATCTTGCGTCTCTAGTAGAAACTAAAAACTTTGTGTATGAAAAGAAGTTTTTGAATTTTGGGCGTGGCTTACGCCTACTTTTCATGAAAGAACAAAAAATGCAGTTTTAAAAATTTAAGGTACTACCAATATTCAATTAAAACCTTTTTCCCTTCCGTTCGTTACATGAAAAATATTCCTACATTTTCTTGTGTAATTTTTTTCAATACGCCCACTTTTAAAGGCGTGAGTTTGATAAAATACCTTTGCTCAGGTAAGATCGTTTAAGAACTACTCAATTCAGCTGTAGTTTTACACATATGCCTAAAAAATGACCAATGATCAAAGCTTAGTTAGAGCTTTAAATTGTTCTTACAAATTTTTAGGGCACTCCCACTTTTAAGGGGCGTTTCCGTCAAAAGTCGTAATATGCATTAATTTTTTAATGTTTTTAACTATCGGTCGCAGTTTTGAAGTAAGAAGATGAGCACTTCAGTTTGTATACATTGGTTACGTAGCAGTGTAGTTCAAGAATTGTTAAAAACACCCATAATCGCTATTTCCAATCAAAATCTAATTTCTAAAAATTTTAGTGTTGTCTTTGTTCAAATCGATCTGTAAGCTAAAAATTGAATGATGATGGCAATAAAAAGTCTTAGCTATAGGTTTGGCACACGCCTTTTTTTACTGTGACAGCAGTTATTGTACATCGGCCAAACAAAATTTATTTTATTGAATTTTTTCCTGCCTGCTTAAGAAGAATTTTGTTTCTGATACTGGAACAGCGGCTGGCTGTGAAGGAGGCGAACGGATATGCATAAACATATACAAAAATATGGGGAATTAAGTATCCAACAGTTCGTTGCAAACGTACTGTAGCTCTCGCTTATGTTTTATTAATATTTTATTGTTAAAAAACTAGTTATTATTGTTTTAAAACTAAACTATTTCTTCTTTGAAATTTTGGTGCGAATTGCTTGGATTTAAAACTATTTGTTTTGCATACTTCGAGGCTTTTAAGCAAAGTAAAGTTTTTTTACACACAGAATTATATTTTTGATTATTTAAAATCTGATTTCAGGTGATTTTAATAAATATAACACTTTAATTTGAATTATTAAGCAGAGAAAGAATATCCCACCAAACTAAACTCAACAGAGAATTTAATGTAAACAAACTTCTAATCTGCGATTTAAACGTTGGTTGGCAGCAATCAATAGAACAAATTTAAATGCAAAAGTAGCACGAGTTCGTTCCAAGCATTTTATATCAATCAGAATTGTATTGATTTGTTTAAATTGGAAATACAAAAATTACTTTTACAGGTAAAAGTGCTCAACTATGCGATGTCCATAATCCGGATTGGGTCCCTTCTCTAAATTTGCGATATGAAAATAGGACGAATAGATTATCAATTTCAATACCAAGACGTCGTGAAGGGGCTATCAGAAATGCTGAAAACAAACGTTCAAGTCTAACATACGTAGAAATTTTAAGGGATTTGTTGGTTTCTCAGACTAAGTAAAAAAAACATTTATGGGTAGATAATATTTCTTATTCTAGATTGTTGCTTTTTTTATTTTTTTTATAGATTAAATTGATCATACAAATACCAACAGCTACCTTTTTATTGCTTTGGAACCGGCACAAAACGCAGATAGTTGTTTGGAACAAACACCAGTGCTTAAAGCTTGTTCCACTGCTGGCACAGATATTCCTTTGCAACTAGCAGAACATTATATTGAAGAAGAAACTAACCTATCGTAATGCGTCGAAAGATCGGGTGCAAATGTTTGTGCTGGCATTTCAATATAATGTGTCTCTGCCAGTTCGAAAGGAATATCTGTGCCAGCAGTGAGACAAGCGTTAAGCACTGGTAGTCGTACTTTAACCGCATTTCATATGGGGATCCAGAGAGAAACTTCAAACGAAATGACGTCTTGTCTGTCATTTGTGCTTGGAGGACAAACAAGAAAATTCATCTTCGTTTGCGCCTATCTTTATTCTTTAAAGAAGCGCCAAATATAAAACATTTTCCTGTGTAACAAATAAAAGTATTTATTTATTAAATAAAATAGTTTCAGAGTGTTGTGCTGTGCTTTTCTTTTATCTTCTTTGTTTGTTGTTTGTGTAAAAGATTTCCAAAAACTGTCTCCTAGGTGATGTGTTATTGTTTGTGCCAAAATATCACTTTCAGTTTTTTTTCGCTTCCCGGCCGTCCACAAAAAGGCAACTGAGATTGAAATCTTTTATGAAAGGAGAACAGCAAAGAAAAGATTTAAAGGAGAGCTTACTAAAGACAACACGAATTATGTTCTCCACATTTATTACCTACAAGTAAGATCGTATTTAGTGATGTAGCAAAAATATAACACATTTTTTTAAGGTCGTCCAGCTAAGCTTAAAGACAAGCTACATCCAGATTGGATACCATCTTTAATCATGGAAGGTTCATGTTGAGAGAGTGATTGGTCTTCTCCGACAAAAGTACCTCATTTTAACAAATGATCAAAAATAAACGGCGATGAAATGTACTTTTACTACATTGCCAAAATATACTGTGCTTTGACTAATTTAAGTCCATTCATAATAAATATATTATGTAACATAAACAAATGCTTTGATTAGTGATTTTTTTTAATTAAATCATAAATTCAAAAACGAACAGAAAAAAAATTAGGTATGAACGGAAACAAATTCATATTTAAATCAATAATAGTGTTATTTATTAAAAAACCAACAAGAGCGAAATAAGATCGAAGAAAGAAAAGTTCATACAAAATACCCAAATTAGCTTTTGTTTGCCCTCCACGTTCGATAAATCATACTCGAGATTTGGCAGCTGTCAAAAGGTATAGAGCCCCATTCCCTCACATCAATATTATGTAATGCTTAAATCTATTTTGGTTTTTTTTTGTGTTAAGTCGTAAACATTTTTGAATCCCGAATTATTTAGAACATCCGAAATTATTTTGCTATAAACCCAAGTTTTCTTATAACACAATTACTGTGCATTGCAATTTTGTTTCAATTTTGCCAAAATTGTATTTTCCTTAAAGAGGGAAAGCTTAAAACGTTTTGAGGTTATCTGAACAATGTGACCTCAGAAAACAGCGGGCTATTGGACTTTTGCCCTTGGCAAATATCATCAGTTTTTTTTAAACTAAAACCTAATAAAATCCTTTCCACTCACTTCACCATGGGTGGCAAAGTGAAGCACAAATACAAAGACAAGGACAAGAACAAAGATTTCACCAAGTAGGTTCATCAGAAGAAATCTCTCTCCAGCAAATAAGAACAGCCCTAGCAAACTCAAGGCTCTTAAGTTCTAATGGACTTAAAGAACGGGGATATTAACCTAATCCAAAAAAAGATGATCCGCAAAGCAATTAACATCACCAACAATAATAATCTTGCAGACGAATCTATGAATATTGGCATTGAGGAGATAATGGAAGATAACTGGAGGACATCCAAGGGCAGATCGACGAGTCCGAAATACGGGATAACCTTGATGCCATCCTACCGGGAGCATTAGAAAAAGTATCGTCTTTGATCACAGACAGATCAAAAAATGGGTTATGATACCAATCTATTTCTGATCAGGCTAAAGCCTAGTTTCTCGTTATCCGAGTTCTTAAAGATTAATTTCATATTCAACACCAGGGTGTCTTGGGGACATTTTGCTGAAAAACACCAGAAGCTAGACTCTGAGGCGACTTGATTCACTCAAAAAGCGTTCATCCAGAACTCCTACTAAACTTAGAGAATACGATGATGCTGTTCGAAAGACGATCTCAGATGGAATGGCTGAAGAAGTTCTTATAACCACTAAAGAGACGCCAAAGCTTATTTTTTATCTTCCGCACCGTCCTGTATGTAAAGAAAAAAGCATTTGAACTAAAATGAGGATTGTGTTTGACGCCTCTGCGGGTGGTGAATATTGTCCGCCACTTAATGATTGGCTACAAGTAGACGCAAACTTGTTACCAGATATTTTAAAAGTGCTGCTTAACTTTCGGCTCGGAAGTTTTGGTATTGTTGATGACGTTGAGATGAGGTTTTTACAAATACTTAATGTAAACGATCGTGACAGCCACCGTTTTGTTTGGTACACTTCACCAATATCGACCGACCAAATGCCCAAATATCAAGACTACAGGATGACCAGGGTCACGTTTTGGGTCAATTCGAGTTCATTTATATTTATATTTCCGTAATAAAGATTAATAGTCCGGGAGCCCGCGACAGTTTTTAATGTCTTATTTGTTCGTCGATCAAAACATTCTGAGTGCTTCAATTTGGAAGTGAACATCATGAAAAGGGACCGCTTACAACAAAGTAGCGAGACAACGCTTGCTCAGAGCATTTGAAACATGCAAAAAAAAAAGTGAAAAAAAAAAGTTAATTGTTCGTCGTTGATCTTTTGTAGGGTTGTTTATTAGCATCAGGGGATTTCAAAAAAGTAGTGCTTACATTTGGGTAGCGGGACAAAATACCGCTTACAAGCGCCGAAAGGTGCAAACTTTTTTCCAAAATTTGATCAATACGTTCGTAATTGAAATTAAACATGGTTACAAAACTCCAAATTCTTGATGTACAAAACTTGTGCTTACAACCCATTAGCGGGACAAAGTCACTTTAAGCGCTCTTTAAAGTCACTGTTGCAAGGATCCATCCTAACAGCTATCTATTGGTTTCTTTTTCAAATTGTTAAAAAATATAATTGAAAATTTGTTTTAAATGCCATTGCTTTAGTTACGTCTGAGACTCCACCATTCACCATAAACCCGCTATTCTCCACACGCCCCTTGCCTAACGGCACATTCATAAATTCCTAACTGTCACCATAAGCCCGCTATTCCCCACACGCCCCTTGCCTAATGGCACATTTATAAATTCCTAACTGATTCCCACGCCATTTTTGCTAATACAGCAAAACCAATCCAGAACGGATACACCCCTTTTCCTTCCACCTTTGTGCAAGTGAATAATGAAATAAAATATCAAATTAATTTTGCAAACGCGGCACATTTTTCCTTTTTACCTGAAGTATAGTTTAAGTTAAAGATTATTCGATAAGTCAGTCTTAATTCTACAATCCAATCGTGCAGCCTAGCTGAAGACAGCGGCTTCCTTTTGGAATTTAAATAAAAATAATTGTAATATTGAAATGATTAATAATAAATAAAATAATAAAAAAAAAAAATAATCAAAAAAAAAACCGTGGCAACGACTACATAATTGGCGCAGTCAGTTGTTCGAAGAAGAATATAATGAACCAGTACGATTAAGTGCAAAATAAAAATCTAGCGCGATCAAGTGCAACGAACAGTGCGATTAAGTACAAAACATAATTAACGCGATCAAGTGCAATGAACAGTGCGATTAAGTACAAAACATAATTAACGCGATCAAGTGCAATGAACAGTGCGATTAAGTACAAAACAAAAATCTAGCGCGATCAAGTGCAATGTATAAGTGCGATTAAGTACAATCAAAAAAAAAAATCTAACGCAATCGAGTGCAATTAACAGGTGCGTTTAAGTACAAATAACGAAAAACTAGTGCAATAAAGTGCGACGAAAAAGGGCGATCAAGCACAAACAAACAAAAAAGTGCGATCAAGTTAAAAAAAAAAAAAAAAAAAAAACCAAATTAAATAAAATAAAGTGTAAAGTAAACTACCAAAATTAGCAACCAAAGGAACCACAGATTTGATCAACCCAGAATAGCAAGAATGGCACAGTTAAACATAGAACAGTGCATAGCCGCACTTACGCAGCTTGTGGCCAATATGAACAGACCAACGAGTGCAAGAGAGAGAATAGAGAAAGACATTCGATTTCTGACAACTTTCACCGGCGAAGCAGGTACATTGCCTTCTTTTGCAAGCAGCGTTCAAAGAGTCCTGGCCAACTACCCAGAAGAGGAGAGACCTGCAGTTTACACAATAATATTCGACACAAAAATCCAAGGAGCGGCAAAAAACCTCCTTTACAACCATCCACCAGCGGACTGGAGCCAGTGTCTAGAAAAATTGAGGAAACATTTTAGGCCATCTCGGGACGAGATGTCAATTACAAAAGATATTGGGGTATTAAGGGTAAGTTCTATACTAGATTTACATAGATACCAAATTAAGAACATTAGTTGAAAATATAGCAGAATATTCTACATTTTCCGCAAACGGACCAACCATGACCACAATTTTTAATGGCATGCTGGTCCAAAAAATCAAAGAACTCGTAGCTGGCTCATTAGCATTTGCTATAATTGACAAGTATAATTTAGACGACATTAGAGACACAATTAATAAATTCATAGGTCAAGATCAGGGAAATTTAAAATATATCAAATCAGGTTCATCCAGGAACTTTAATAATTCTAATAAAAATTCAGGTAGAAACAATTATAACCCTGCTACAAGGAATAACTATAATCCTTTTAATGAGAGTAATACCTCGGGACAGCACAGAAACTCTAGTTCTGGCCAATCCCGAAACACTAATAACAATAATAATAATCGTAGTAACAATAATAACCCATTTAACCAGGGACAGCACAGAAATGCTTATTCTGGCCAGTCCCGAAACCGTAGTAATAACTACAACAGTAATACCAACTCAGGAAACCAGAGAAATTCTGGTGTTGAACCGATGGATACGCTGTCGGCTTCCTATCAAAGGGAGATCAATTCACTAAACAATACCTCGGATTTTCAGGAAGAAAGCCTTCAGGCCGACTTCCCTATATAGTGGTTAACACCAAAAACAATAAATTTAAACTAAGAATACTAATTGATACTGGATCAGAAACCAGTATTCTTAACCCAGGGCTGTGCCACCCGAAATGGCATAAAAAACTAACTAAACCTATCAAAATAAAAACAGCAGGAACACCTATCGTTGCACATAACAAAGTGAAGATTCCATTGTTTAAGGAATTTGGCATGCTTAATAAAACTGCCGAGTTCCTTGAATACAAATTCCACAATATCTATGACGGTTTGAATGGGAATAATATACTTTTTCCCATCAAAGCAGTCGTAGATCTTGATAAAAAACAATTATTAATACAGGATGTGAAAATACCAATTTACTTTAATAGTGAAGAAGAAGAAACACTGAATGAAACTTTCAACAAACAAATTCCAATACTAGATAAAAACGAAGGAGCTATAACGGAAGATGACTACGAAAAAGCCATCCCGAACATAGAGATTTAATACACGGAGGTATGCAAGGATCACATCTTTGACCAAATCAGGATCAAACATCTTAATAAGGAGTAAAGTAAAGCTGTAAAAAACATCGTCTCAGAATTTTCAAATATATTTTATCAAGAAGGAACCGACTTGTCCTTCACTAATGCGATTAAGCATAACATAAGGACAGTCAATGACATCCCTATATATACAAAAAATTACAGATACCCTGAAGTCCATAAATCAGAAGTATCTAAAAATAAATGAGATGCTTGAACAGGGCATTATCCGTCCAAGCAAATCTCCATATTCTGCTCCCATTTGGGTCGTTCCGAAAAAGGAAGATGCCTCAGGGAAAAAGAATTGGAGAATAGTCATTGATTACCGAAAATTGAATGAAGTTTCAATTGACGATAAATTTCCAATCTCGAATATAGAAGACATATTCGATAAATTGGGAAAATCAATGTACTTTACTACACTCGATTTGGCCAAGGGGTTTCACCAAATCGAAATCGCGGAAGAAGACATAAAAAAACAGCATTCTCAACCGATAGTGGCCACTATGAATTTGTTCGTATGCCATTCGGATTGAAGAACGCGCCCGCGACCTTCCAAAGACTCATGAACTCAGTTCTATCAGAGTTCATTGGAAAAATTTGCTTAGTATATCTTGATGATATTATTGTTTTCTCGACATCTTTGGAGGAACACATAGTATCATTGAGGAGAATATTTAAACGTTTAAAAGAAGTTAACCTTAAAAAACAGTTGAATAAAACTGAATTTATGAAAAAAGAGACAGAATTTTTGGGCCATGTCGTCACTACGGAGGGCATTAAACCTAATCCCAATAAAATCTCCGCAATATTAAATTATAAAATACCCACAACAACAAAACAAATTAAATCTTTTCTTGGTATCACCGGGTATTACCGGAAATTTATAAAAGATTATGGCAAGGTAGCCAAACCTATGACAGCCTTTCTTAAAAAGGGGCTAAAATAAATATAAATAACCCTGAATACATAGAAAGTTTTGAAAATTTGAGAACTCTTCTTGTATCTGATCCAATCTTAAAATACCCCGATTTCACAAAAAAAATTATTCTCACCACGGACGCATCTAATTTTGCGATTGGCGCCGTTCTCTCGCAGGATAACCATCCAGTGTGTTTCGCTAGCCGTACACTTAACGAGCACGAAACTGGTTACTCAACGATTGAAAAAGAGCTTTTGGCTATAGTATGGTCAACAAAATATTTTAGACCGTACCTCTATGGACGGAAATTCACAGTTAGAACTGACCATCGACCCCTAGTTTGGCTGACTTCACTAAAAGAACCCAATGCCAAACTGCAAAGATGGAAGATTAAACTGGAAGAATATAATTTCGACATTGAGTATGTCAAAGGAAAAGATAACCAAGTCTCTCAAGAGTAGAAGTCTATCATGACGAAATTATTGCAAATCCAATTATTACTTCCGATGACACTCCAGTAGAAAATTTAGACGAACAATCTATGATAGCTACAATCCACAGTGCAAATGAGGATAGCAGTAATCATATTTCGATCGTAGAAACACCCATTAATATTTATAAAACCCAGATAATACTTAACAAAACAGAAAATATGAGTAACCACAGATTATATAAACCATTTACAAAGAATAGAATTGTTATTGAGATAAAAAATTTTAATGAAAAACTGATTTTAGAACTAATGAAAAATATTATTCCTCCCAAGGGAATTGTTGGTATCTTTTCAAGAGATGACCACCTTTTTGCACAATTCCAGGAAGTATATTTAAAATATTTTAGTAATAACAAATTGTTAAAATTTATCAAATACACCAAATTTTTAGGAGATCTTGAAGATACAGAGAAAGAATTATTAGTGATATCAAAATCACATAATTCCCTGAATCATAGAGGGATCAACGAAACCTATGAAGAAATCAGAGATGTCTACTATACTCCAAACCTTAAAGAAAAAATCCAAAAATATATTAACAACTGCGAAGTATGCAATAAATCAAAATACGAACGCCTACCAAATAAAATTCCGTAAAAAATAACGGAAACCCCAATAAAAATAAATCAAATATTACATATCGATATTTGGTACGCGAACATTAATTTAATGTACGTAACCATGATCGATAAGTTCTCGAAACATGTGTCGGTTTACGAAATCAAACATAGAACATGGACTTCCTTGTTAAACACATTAGAAAAAAGATTTGCAACCCTAGGGACCCCAGAACTTATAGTTACTGACGGTGAAACTGGCTTTTCATCATTAGCTATTAAGGAATTTCTGAAAGATAACAATGTTAATATTCATATAACAACACCATATAACAAAACTGGCAACGCAGACATTGAGCGATTTCATTCAACTGTTAACGAGCATCTGCGAACTTTCGCAGCGGATGAAAATAATACTGATACTTTACGACAAAGAGTTCTCAAGGCCGTTACCATTTACAATAAAACATTCCTCTACAAAAGAAAGACCTTTAGATTTCCTGAACGGAACAATATCTTGGGATGATTATCCTAGAATTATAGAACTTGTTAATAAAAGCAAAGAAAGATACACCAACAAATTAAACAAAAATAGAACCGATATAGACCTTGAAGACGGAAAACAGTTATATCTCAAAAATAGAACAAATAATAAATTAAAACCCGTTTATCAAAAATCTAATCCAGTAGTGGTTGATCAAGACCACGTTGAGAACAATAAAAAAAGTAAATTTTACAAGAACCAAATTAAAAGAGTCTACAAATATGAAGATACATAAAGTATATTTTCTTTTGTTTTTTAGGTACTATTGATACTTCTCTTAGCAACGACGGTAGCAAACGGACAGAGACTTGACGTACAGAATTTAAATTCAGGAAATGGTTTTATTGCAATAAGGGTAGAACAAATCCCAGTCATAATAGGATATACGAAAATTTTACATAACATTAACATAACTTCATGGACAGACAACTTAGACATAATAGAACAAAACATTAACAAACTGGATTTTAAAAATGAATACCCGACAATAGTACATAACTTTAAATCATTGTCAGAAGAAATAGAAAATTTGTTAGGATACCAACACCAAAGAAAAAAAAGGCTTATTTAACATAGTTGGTAAGGGTCTGAAATATCTGGCAGGCACCATGGACTATGAAGACGAAACTCAAATAATGCAAAGCTTAGAAATTAACCAGAAGAACAACCAAAATTTGATCGAAGGACTTAATGATCAAATCAAAACTAATTATCATTTTAACGAAGTCATAGACAATATTACAAGACATGTTAACGGACAGCAACATGACATAAAAAACCAACTTTCAAATTTGGGAAACGCAATAAACAAAGAATTTTTAGAAATAACTAGCATGCAACAGGCATTCCAAATACAATATGACATACAATTACTTAGAGAACAAGTTAGGAAGGTAAAAGATAACCTGCTATTAAGTCAGCTAGGAGTTCTAGGAAAAGATTTACTATCACCAAAAGAAATATCAAAATTTAATATAACTATTAAAGAATTTTCACATATAAAAAATACTGTCATAATCCATGAAAATCAAATTATATTTATACTTTTAATACCAAATTACTCAAATGTTAACTTTTATAAAATAATTATTGAGCCTATTCCTAATCAAAACAATTTGGAATTAGTAACACCTTTTAACGAGTTAATTACAGATGAACATTTTAATTATGAATACATAAACGAAACTATGAAAATTAAAGAATTAAAAATAATAAAAGACGATTGTATTTCAAAAATCTTTAAGGAAAATCCTAAATGTATTTATAAAGAAAACAGAAACGTAGAAATTAAGCAAATACAAAATAACATTATTGTAACTAAGAACATTCCTTATACCCAAGTCCTACACAATTGTAATAATTTTACCTTAAATATTATGGGAAACAATTTATTGAGATTTGAAAATTGTGAATTAAATATAAACGATATAAAATATGAAAATTGTGTATTATATGATAACCTCGTTATCAATAACTTTAATAATGTTACTATTAAGAAAGTGTCAATGAACTATACTTCAGAGGAACTTAACTTAAAACATATTGAAAATCGTAAACTAATAGAAGAAATAAAATCCAATACTGTCGCGCATGAATATATTAATTTTGGAACAGCTTTTATCATACTAACCATTTTAATTTTAATAATTTTTGCCTTCAAATCAAAAACTAAAAATAAAGAAACCAATATAAAAGTTGATATTAAAAATTCTGCGGAGCAGAATCCTAAGGGGGGAGGAGTTACGTCTGAGACTCCACCATTCACCATAAGCCCGCTATTCTCCGCACGCCCCTTGCCTAACGGCACATTCATAAATTCCTAACTGTCACCATAAACCCGCTATTCCCCACACGCCCCTTGCCTAACGGCACATTTATAAATTCCTAACTGATTCCCACGCCATTTTTGCTAATACAGCAAAACCAATCCAGAACGGATACACCCCTTTTCCTTCCACCTTTGTGCAAGTGAATAATGAAATAAAATATCAAATTAATTTTGCAAACGCGGCACATTTTTCCTTTTTACCTGAAGTATAGTTTAAGTTAAAGATTATTCGATAAGTCAGTCTTAATTCTACAATCCAATCGTGAAGTGCAGCCTAGCTGAAGACAGCGGCTTCCTTTTGGAATTTAAATAAAAATAATTGTAATATTGAAATGATTAATAATAAATAAAATAATAAAAAAAAAATAATAAAAAAAAAACTTTATTTTTTTTTTAAATTAACCGTGGCAACGACTACATAATTCTTTATCTGAATAATTAATTATAATAAGTTTGATAGCAATAATGCAAAAGCAATTAAACATAATTATTCAAGATCAGAGCTCTCGTCCTCGCTTTCATCTGAATTTAAGCCGCCTTCATATGCATTGGAGTCGCTATCAGATTCAGATTCTTCATCGGTGCTATCTTCTTGGGATGTTAGAGAACATTCCTCAAAATGTGTAAATAAAATATATAATCAATACATTCATGGATTGCGTTTTAATTTGCCAAAAAGAAATTATATATCAAATAATCAAGTATTTTAAGTACCTAAAAGCGTTCTTTATTTTGTCCAATAATTTGGTACAGTTTACCTCTCGTCGCGCTTCTCAAGAGATGTTCAGTTTCCTTGATAGAAGGTGAAAAGTATCTATCGAAGGATATAATCACTGTGGAAGCTTCCGTTCGAAATATTGTCTGTAAAATTTGCTTTGAGACGTTACAAAACCTTGTTGGCAAATTTTTAAGAGTGTGCAACAAAAAGAAACCGTCGATGGTGGTGACATCCATTCTTGGAGGGATGGAAGAATCGATCTCAGATTCTTATTTTCGGATTAACGCCGATTTATTTGTTTTGCATATGCCACCATTAAGTCGGGAGAAGTTAGCCGCAACTTTGAAACCAAACTGGTTTTTCTTTAGAGTTCTGGTACTATTACCAAGAGTTCTGGAGTTCCTCCTACCAATTTTGAATAGTTCTGGCAAAAAAACATCAAAATCGGGACTTTGAAATTTCTTAACCCTAAAAAATGTTAGCCGCAACTTTGTCACCCCCAGGAGTTCTGATGCAATAAATGTGTTCACAACCAATAGTTCCGGAGTTCCTCATACCAATTCTTAAGAAATCTGCCCTAAAACGCCCAAAAAATGCATTTCAAGTTTGTATGCAAAAAAGTGCATTTAACACTTTTTTATAATTCTGATGTCTGAAATGTCTTAAACACCAAGAGTTCTGAGGTTCCTCATAAAATTTTTTTTATTTCTTTTTAAACAAGCTCACAATTCACTTTTTTAATTTTCACCCTAACCTAAAAAAAAAAGCGACTTTGCTTCCCCCAAGAGTTCTGATACAATAAATGTGTTCACAACCAATAGTTCCGGAGTTCCTCATACCAATTTTTAAAAATATATGCCCTAAGACGCCCATAAAAAGCATTTCAAGTTTGTATGGGAAAAGTGCATTCATGGTTATCAAATAGCTCTGAAGGCTAAATTGTGTCAAAAAGCAAGAGTTCTGAAGTTCCTTTTATAAACATTTGAACATTTTGAAGTATTGAAGCCAAAATGCAGATTTTGAATTTTCAGGCAAAATGCATCTTTTTAGTAGACGCAGCTTTGTCACCCCAGGACTTCTGATGCAAAAAATGTGTTCACAACCAATAGTTCCAGAGCTCCTTATACCAATTTTTGAAAAATCTAGCCTAAAACATCAAATAAATGCATTTCAAGTTTGTATGCAAAAAAGTGCATTTAACATTTTTTTATAATTCTGACGCCTTTAATGTGTTAAACACCAAGAGTTCTGAAGGCCTTCTTACTTACACTAAATAGTTCTACAGTAAATAGCCCAGAATGCAGATTTTAATTTAATTTTTTCACAACTTTTTACTAGCCGCGACTTTGCTACACCCAGGAGTTCTGATGCGATAAATGTGTTCACAACCAATAGTTCCGGAGTTCCTCATACAATTTTTTGCAGATTTTAATTTTTCAGGCAAAATGCATTTTTTTACTAGCCGCGACTTTGCTACCCCCAGGAGTTCTGATGCGATAAATGTGTTCACAACCAATAGTTCCGGAGTTCCTCATACAAATTTTTAAGAAATCTGCCCTAAAACGCCCAAAAAATGCATTTCAAGTTTGTATGCAAAAAAGTGCATTTAACATTTTTTTATAATTCTGATGTCTGAAATGTCTTAAACACCAATAGTTCTGAGGTTCCTCATACAATTTTTCTTACTTGCTCTATAGGGCAAGTATTGGTTTCGTGCAGAAAAACAATATCGAGGTTTTAATCAAACATGACATTACGATGATAGAGAAAAGTGGTTTTCGCCATACCGTCCGTCGGTCTGTCTGTGCGTCTGTGCGGATGTGCGGATGTGCGCTTTTTCACGTCATGCTACAGCCTAAACGGCTTGACGGATTTTCTGCAAACTTGGTATATAGCAGTTTGAAGAAAAACCATTGTCGAGGTTTTTTTTTATTTTGTTTTAGCCCGGCTCAAACTGGTACCTTTCAAGTAACGGTTTTTTTCAATTTGGATTTTCTCGAAAACGGCTCTAACGATTTTGATTAAATTTAAAATTTAGCTAACTTTAAGCATTTCTAACAAAACTGCGTTTTTTGTTTTTGCCTCAAATGGTCGTAACGAAAATCAGGTTTTAACGGCATTTTTTCAAATAGCCATAAGTTCACAACGGCTTGATTGAATCAACTCAAACTTTGTTTGACATAGTTTTTCATAGTGTTCTATAGGATGGTTTAGTAAATTTTTCACTGAAGCCTTTCGAAACGGTGGCTTCGATACAACGAGCCGTTGAGTTTTA